>CM070498.1:6036511-6431511 GCA_036324585.1 Champsocephalus esox | reverse complement strand
CGAACATATATCTTCACTGCAATTATTGAGTAGGGGAACACACACTCTCTCCATTATCATCTGGTGCTGGGCCAGCGTAAGTGATTTAATGTTAACATATGGCTGAAGCCCAGACACTTCCTCCCTTCTTAGCATGGCCTTTGCAGGTGTGCATTGCAACAAAATCACTTCTTTCGTTTTGTTTCATTCCAGTTGAAAGAAGTGAAAGAACAAAACATATCATACATCTTCTGATATGTTGGTAAATCATTCTGAAGGGCAGACTTTTTCGAAACCAAAAATGTTAGATCCTACAGTTTGTCTGAAAAGTAGGAAGGGGAGGTTTTTTGAAAAGTGTGTTAACTGGAAAGCAACAACATGTTCCTATTTATCAGCATTAAAGTGGTGAAGTGGAGCTCTAGACTGGAGGGGGTTTGAAAATGTGTGTGTGTGTGTGTGTGTGTGTGTGTGATGATGCGTACATTGTGTTTGTGTATCATCAGTAGAGACTGTTTCTGTCTTACTTCCACTACAACGCTGCAGGCGCTGCCCTGGGCGGTCCAACCCCTGCCTGCACACACACACACACACACACACACACACACACACACACACACACACACACACACACACACACACACCACACACACACACACACACACACACACACACCACACACACACACACACACACACACACACACACACACACACACACACACACACACTGTGGTTTAGACCTGCTGTTGAGCACAGTGTTGTCCGGAAGGCTTTGCTTTCTTATTTAGCATTTCGATTTAGCATAGTATGTTTTACATTTTGATGACGCTAGGCTAGCATTTTCCCCCTGGTTTCAGTTTGTATGCTAAGCTAGGCTAACACTTGAACTTATCTGTCTGTATGGGGACAATCAGGCAGCGATGGGTAACACTGTAGTCGTGGTGTTTGGGAGCGTACAGTCACATGAAAAAGAGCTCTGGATCATATTTAGCTAAAGTAATGCTAAGCTGCTAACTGTAGCTACCTTCAGATTGTTTTTAATTGGGGGTACTTTTTTAAAGATGTGCCTTTTGTTGGTGTTTGAAACATGAGTCACAATGGGTACGTTGTCTTTCAAATTCAAAATCTACCTACATAAATAAAAACATTTACCTGAATAGGCCCTGTTAGCTGTTAGCTTTGTCAGCAGTTAGCTCCGTTAGCTCCGTTAGCTCCGCTAGCTCCGTTAGCTCCGTTAGCACTTAGCTCCGTTAGCTCCGTTAGCTCCGTTAGCGCCGTTAGCTCCGTTAGCTCATTTAGCCGGGAGCTCGGAGCACTAAAACCACATGCGCAAAAGTCAAACCAGAACATAGGAAGTAGAAGCATTCAGAGAAAAGCTCTGTACAAATACTTTTTTTGTCAGGATTAAGTTCTAAAAGCATCTTATTTTTATCTTATTATTTTAAAATACAAGGTTTTCAATGAGTGATTGAAAAGACAACAGTAACTGGAAACACAATGAGGGACAGAAAGTTGTTAAAACTTTAAGCGCCCTGTATATAATCAGTGCGTCTCCAAAATACTCATGTTTATGCATGAGATATGTATTTATCCGTTGTTGTTTCTTCTCTCTGAAGGTCGTCTGTCTTCCAGTGGAGAAAAACAAAAGGTGAACATGTCCATTTTCTAACACCCTGCATTTTGGAAACCTTACATCTACGCAGACAGATGCATAATGGTGTGCCAGCTGTTGTTTTTCGCCCGTGTATTATTCCATGGTGAGCATGTCTTCCAGATGAATCCTTTGTATGAGCACGTACTTGGCAGAAAACGGAATCTGACTCTGAATGTCTTGGCTGACAGACAAATAACGGCTCGCGGCTTCCTCACACTGTACTATCAGTCAGATTATTGACAGCAGCTCCTTCCTCTTTAGTTTCGGCTGCGCACCAAGTTACAAAAAAAACATAGTGACGATTTTGTCAGAAAAACAACAACTGCTCAGTTTCTCTGCTCTGAAATTAAAATCTGATTCAGTCCCTTTGACACAGTAAGAACAGCCTAAGCCTGCAATGACTAACTGTCTGCAATTATATTTTCCAATAATTGAGAGAAAGTTTTCAATCAAAACACTGAAACACTCGCTTTTTCATTTCAATGAACTGCTAAAAGAAAAAACTTACACGAATACAAAACATATTAAAGCTCAAGGCTTGAGCTCTCTCCAGTTTTAAATCTAATTTAGTGTATTCCTGCTTCAGAAATGCGATCCCACGGGTAAAGTTCTATTTAAAGTGGTTTCAAAATGTTATTTACGACATCAATTAGCACTAGATAACCCCCTAACATTGCATTTTTCTTCTGTCCCGTCTTTGAGACCGACTTTTTATTAACTTTTTCCGCTAGGGTTTGCATTTTCTGCGGTTCAATTTGTTATTGTTAGTCAAAGTAAATGTTTATGTATAATTTTGCACAATTTACATGTTTTAAATGTATTTCAGTCAGACGACTCACGTGTTTCTTAATATGTTTATTAGACGCAGCATTTAGTTTCAGTTTGGCCTCTAGAACATTGTGTGATGATTAGATAACTGTCCCCCGAGCCTACAGGTGGAAGCTGGGGTGGAAGCTGGGGTGGAATCTGGGGTGGAAGCTGGGCTGGAAGCTGGGGGTGGAAGCTGGGCTGGAAGCTGGGGGTGGAAGCTGGGGGTGGAAGCTGGGGTGGAAGCTGGGGTGGAAGCTGGGGTGGAAGCTGGGGGTGGAAGCTGGGGGTGGAAGCTGGGGTGGAAGCTGGGGCTGGAAGCTGGGGTGGAAGCTGGGGGTGGAAGCTGGGGGTGGAAGCTGGGGTGGAAGCTGGGGTGGAAGCTGGGCTGGAAGCTGGGGGTGGAAGCTGGGGGTGGAAGCTGGGGTGGAAGCTGGGGTGGAAGCTGGGGGTGGAAGCTGGGGGGGGTGGTGGAGTGGGAGCTGGTATGGAAGCTGGGGGATGGAAGCTGGGGTGGAAGCTGGGGTGGAAGCTGGGGGAGAAGCTGGTGGTGTGGTGGAAGCTAGTATGGAAGCTGGGGGGGTGGTGGGGTGGAAGCTGGGGGGGTGGTGGGGTGGAAGCTGGGGTGGAAGCTGGGATGGAAGCTGTGGTGGAAGCTGGGGTGGAAGCTGTGGTGGAAGCTGGGGTGGAAGCTGGTATGGAAGCTGGGGGTGGAAGCTGGGGGGGTGGTGGGGTGGAAGCTGGGGTGGAAGCTGGGATGGAAGCTGGGGTGGAAGCTGGGGTGGAAGCTGTGGTGGAAGCTGGGGTGGAAGCTGGGATGGAAGCTGGGGTGGAAGCTGGGGTGGAAGCTGGGGTGGAAGCTGGTGTGGAAGCTGGTGTGAAAGCTGGGAGTGGAAGCTGTGGTGGAAGCTGGTGTGGAAGCTGGGTGGAAGCTGGGGTGGAAGCTGGGGTGGAAGCTGGGGTGGAAGCTGGTGTGGAAGCTGGTGTGAAAGCTGGGGTGGAAGCTGGGGTGGAAGCTGGTGTGGAAGCTGGTGTGGAAAGCTGGGGTGGAAGCTGGGGTGGAAGCTGGGGTGGAAGCTGGGGTGGAAGCTGGGGTGGAAGCTGGGATGGAAGCTGGTGTGAAAGCTAGGGTGGAAGCTGGGGTGGAAGCTGGGGGGTGGGGGGGCAGGCGAGCAGCAGCAACATGAACGCAGCAGCGGCAGCATAGCGAGGCAGAGGCAGGAAGACCTGGCAGCTTCAATAGAGCGGCATGTTGAGGAGAACGTGTTTGGTTGATTGTCAGAGGGACGAGGCGCGTCACGTGTCAACGTATCGTTGTTGCTCGAGTCACTGCCTTAACCAGCTCGCAGGCTTCGCCCCAATTTCTGTATTTTAACGGAATATGAAATGGAACTGTTGTTGTATTGCCACCACGTACCGTAGCCTCAGCATGTTGAGGTTGCAACAACTAACAATTAGCTAAAACATGAACACGACCTGTGTTTCAATTATAATTGGATAATACAGAGTTGGAGCCCACTAATGAGTGCTTCTGGAAAACAACACATAACACATCTAATATAACGCGTACCAGTGATGTCGGAGCTGGACTAAGTACCAGGCTTTCTTAAATACACAACAGAACATGAAAAAATAAAGGGTTAATTTTACAAAAGTGGCGATTAAAGTGTCCTCCAATCCTCGAATGAGCCGTGTAAGGAATCACGATTACAATTATTATTATTATTATAAGAAAATACTCCAGCCAACTCCAGAACGTCTTGTGTCTTGATATCTGTTCATGTTGATGTTACACATTGTGATGCAAGTCAAACGGTTAGACTTGATCTGGCCGTTAAAGTATCATCGTCTCGTATCAGACAATCAACCGCCCTACCATCCTTCAAAGAAGCCCTCAAACCACCCTCATCCACCTCCACTGGTTGCCGGTCAAGTCCCGCATCACCTACAAAGTCCTCCTCCTGACCTACAGTACAAGTCCCTCCATGCGCTTGCCCCCCAGTACCTATCGGACATCCTTCGCCCACATGCCCCACCCCGGAACCTGCGGTCCTCAGACTCTGGCCTGCTCACCACCACCCGCACCAAACTGAGAACCTTCGGGGACAGAGCCTTCAGATTCGCAACATCCCCACACTGGACGCCTTCAAAGGACCCTCAAGTCCCATCTGGTTGCCAAGGCTTTCGGCCCCTAATCGATCTGTCGTTTTGTCTGTCTGACCTTTGTTTTGTTTTGTGTGTGCTCGCCCTATTCCTGTAAAACGACCTTGGGTCCCTTGAAAGGCGCTATAGAAATATCAGTTATTATTATTATTATTATTATTATCTCAACTCCGCCAATCTGCACGTAAGATAGTCCGTGTTTCTGTTATGACTGTTTTGTAAAGCGTCTTTGTGTGTCTTGAGAAGCGGTCGATAAATGAAATGTGTTATTATTAAATGTACTGTATTATGAAAGCACAAACACATCTTTCCACTTCTTGACTTTGTATTATTTATCATTGCGTCTGAAATGATGTTAATCCCTCTGGAAGTCCTCCCTATCCAAATCAGACAATCATCCACCCGATTATCTCACAAACGAGCCCTCGAAACCCACCTCTTCAAAACCCCCCCCCCTGTGATAACTCTGCCAATATGAATGTAAAATAGTCTGGGTTTCTTAAATTTGACTTAAGATGGACTTTTATTAATCCTCAAAATTGTTTCTCTGCATTCGACCCATCCTAGTGTGCTGCCATTTTGAACGGCGCCCGGGGAGCAGTGTGGGGAACGGTGCCTTGCTCAGGGACACCTCGGTAGCACGTGGTCTTACCGGGACTTGAACTGGTGACCTTCCAGTTGCCAAGACAACTCCCTATCGACTTCGCCACCGTGTCTTGAAAAGCGCTATATACATTTAAAGTCTTATTATGAAACACATCCTTCCACATCTTGACTTTATATTATTTACCATCGTGTCCAAAGTGCTGTTTTTTCCCTGCGGTCAATGAACGCCTTTTCCACGAGTGGCTCGGAAACAGAAGAGGAAAAAAGTTAATTAAATGAGTGCAGCGAGCTTAAAGGTGAACGTTAAAGAAAGGGGGAGACGGGGAGAGAGAGGGGGGAGAGGGGGAGTCAGATAATGAAAATAGTCCCTGAACCTGATTTCCTTAATCACTGCATGTCCCTGTTTCTGTTAATTGAAGATAATTATAGGATTTTAATTTTCTTATGTAGGTCAAAGAGGAGAGTGAGAAGTCAGAGGGAATAGCTGAGGCAGATGAAGACGGAGAGGCCGACAGAGTCTATTAGACACACACACACACACACACACACACACACACACACACACACACACACACACACACACACACAGAGAATAAGCGTCTTCACTGCTCGGTAAAGCCTTAGTACCTCAATGCGAGTGAAACTTCCATCCTTTAAATTAAGGGCCCATTCAAATCACTTTTATATTAAGAAAATACAAAAATAAATCGTTATATAATATAAAAAAATATAGAATCCAGTCACAGTTTTGAAGACAACACATAAAAACAATTAAGATTATGAATACTTTATGTGTTGTACCTGAAAACACTGTCACTTCATTATTTACGCCTCCCCATACCGTACAGATATGTGCCTTCAGAAGTGCCTTCTATAAACACATGAATCATTTAAATCAGACACAAAGTTAAGAGTAAAATACGGTACAATTAAATATTTTACATGTTGTTCACGAAAGCAGGATGTAACAACTCAAACAAAAGCCGATTCAAATGTAATGTTTAATAAAGTTATCTACGCCGGGATCCGGAGTCGATGCTGATCCTCTTGCTGTAGTCCCTGTGTCCTGGATCCTCTATCCCGAGTTCTGGGTTAAGTCGTGGACTTCGGGTCGTGGCTGATCCTGTCTCTGCGGTCCTGCCTTGGGTCTCGTCATGCTGCTTCCCTGATGGCTTCCTCAGGATTGTAGCTGACATCCTCGTGGATTCATCTTCTCATTACACACACATGCATTTCCTAACATTCGGTCTATATGCTGTGAAATGTATTATCTCTTCGATTTACACACGGCATCTATTGCACGTCTGTCCGTCCTGGGAGAGGGATCCCTCCTCTGCTGCTCTCCCTGAGGTTTCTCCCATGTTCCCTTAAACTGTGGGTTTTCTCAGGAAGTGTTTCCTTGTACGATGTGAGGGTCTAAGGACAGAGGGTCTAAGGACAGAGGGTCTGAGGACAGAGGGTCTAAGGACAGAGGGTCTGAGGACAGAGGGTATAAGGACAGAGGGTCTGAGGACAGAGTGTATAAGGACAGAGGGTCTGAGGACAGAGGGTATAAGGACAGAGGGTCTGAGGACAGAGGGTCTAAGGACAGAGGGTCTAAGGACAGAGGGTCTGACGACAGAGGGTATAAGGACAGAGGGTCTGAGGACAGAGGGTCTAAGGACAGAGGGTCTAAGGACAGAGGGTCTGAGGACAGAGGGTCTAAGGACAGAGGGTCTAAGGACAGAGGGTCTGAGGACAGAGGGTCTGAGGACAGAGGGTCTAAGGACAGAGGGTCTAAGGACAGAGGGTCTGAGGACAGAGGGTCTAAGGACAGAGGGTCTGAGGACAGAGGGTCTAAGGACAGAGGGTCTAAGGACAGAGGGTCTGAGGACAGAGGGTCTGAGGACAGAGGGTGTCGTATCGTCATACTGATATTCTGTACACACTGTGCTGTTGTATTTGCTGTAAAGTGTCTTTTATTTTATGTACAGCACTTTGGCTCCACCAAACATCGTTAATAAATGTGCTATATAAATAAAACTTGATTTGATTTGAAAGTAATTTCAAGGAACAGATCTACAAATAAGTCTTTACAGATGTATATTAAATTAAAGATGTTCTCTCTTATTAAATTTCAAATATTTGCATCTTTAATTGACAGAGTACTTTCACTTCTTATGTTTGCATAAATATATCAGTTTTTATTGCAAATTCTTAATTATCTTCTCGTGTTATTTCAGCGTCCTTTTTTATGTAATTCTAAAATGGAGCAACTTTCACTAAACCCAATTATGTTCTCGACATTTCAGTCACACAACTCACGTGTCACTATATGTTTATTAGAAGCAGCATATAGTTTGAGTTTGGCGCCGAGGCTCGGGTCTCATCACTCCACAGATATACAAAGAACATTGCCCCTTCACACCAACGCGTTTTCAGCTGGAGCCTGAAAAGTACCGGTTTTTTCCTGTTCACACCGCAGAGTGTGAACAGGCTGCCTCTTAGCTCCGGAATCCGGTTCACTTCCAGCTCCAAAAGATTGTCGGTCTAGAGGCAAGAGCTTCGGAGCTAAGAGGCGGCGTCTCTTACGTCGAGGCGGGGGGCAGGGGCAGATTGGTCGTTGAAGTAGATGCTGAAGACCACAAAGAACTCTTGCATTTCGCATGTGATGTTTGTAAAGTCGTCCCTTGTAAAGTCGTCCGATGCTTTCCATTTCGTTTCGTAAGAGGATAACCAAAGCGAACAGCGCTTCAATACAATCGGCCATTGTTGTTGTTGTCGATGTGAGGGATTTCCGGCGGTTTGGATTTTATGAAGCAGACACGTAAACGGTGACGTCATGACGCAGCAGCGGCAGCTCTGGGCGGTGTGAACAGAGCGGGAGCAGAAAAGGGAAACCGGAGCTGAACCAGAAAAGCTCCCGCTCGGAGCTAGAAAGGGAAAAGCTAGGGTGGAAGCTGGGGTGGAAGCTGGGGTGGAAGCTGGGGGGGAAGCTGGGGGGAAGCTGGGGCGGAAGCTGGGGTGGAGCTGGGGTGGAAGCTGGGGTGGAAGCTGGGGCTGAAGCTGGGGCGGAAGCTGGGGGGGAAGCTGGGGTGGAAGCTGGGGCGGAAGCTGGGGGGGAAGCTGGGGTGGAGTTGACTGCCTGAACCAGCTCGCAGGCTTCGCCCCATATCTTTACCATTAGATCCACACTATGGATCTCTTACACTTTTACATTTTTCGATTTCAATCCAGATACATGAATGTATTTCATACGTATTTATTTGTAATTTACCTTTTCCGGCTGCTAGCAGATGATTTCTCATTCATTTGAACGAGTAAAATCAGAAACAAGAAGGTACATATTCTAAAAGGAAGAGAACTAAATATTCGAAGCCCATAAAAAGAGACGATTTATCCAAGCAGAAAAGTAGTTTTACCGTTCAGATGTTTCATTTCTCCGTATTGTTGTATGACGGACTGTAAGTGTCGGTAAGTACGGGTACCGCTGTTGACTTCTCCAGTTATGAAAGCTTCATTTTCCACTTTCAGGGCTGCTGACTGAACTAATGGCACACAGCCCGATGTCTGCAGCATCTAAATGTCTGGAATGGCTTTCTGATGTGGGTAATATCTCCGCCATTTGGACAAAGTGGGGATGTGGAAGAGGTTAAAAGAAAAGGCTGCAGCTTTAATATGTTTGTATACCAACCGTGTCAAATGGAGCGATTATCAAAAAACGGACTATCTTTCTTCCCGGAGACACGTCAGAAAACCGAGCGCGCGTCCAGTAATTTGAGTTCGTTTATGTGATGCGTGTCGGCGCGCAGAAAGCAGAGCGGCGCGGCGAAGCTCTGATTGATCTTTCAGAGGCAATCAGGGCGAGCAGCGAGCTAAAAAATAGGTCCGATGGCTCATCTGAGAGAGAAATACGTGACCTCGGCAGAGCTCGACCTGCTTCTGAAGTCACACACAGCACAGGTCCGGAGACATTAGGGACGACACACAGAGACAACCTCTGCTCTGGATTTATTACAGAGCGTACGAATCAAATGGGGCTTTGACAGCAGGCAGAAAGGAGTTCTAAAGGAGGCCACCGAATCTCTCTTACTGCATGTACAGCAGTGCAAGGATGGTGTCTTTTGTAGGCCTACCAGGAAGTGAGCAATACATGACAATCGGCAGAAGTAAAGTACATCGAATGTCTTACGGTACATCCACACAGCAGCTTTTCAAAAATCTTGAAAATCTTGGAGCTGGGCGTGTCTGACAGCTTGGGGATTTTTTGCGACCAACAACCAATCACATGAATCTCTCGCCCCCCGACATACAAAGCAGAAAACCCCGGGGATTTTATGAGAGCAATATATATATATATATAAACTCCCCAAACAGGCGAAAACCTACCAGTTCCCCCCACTGTCTCTGCCACCTCCCTCCATGCCTGGTTCCTCCGGTTTGGATCCTGTTAATAGATCTGGTCGTAAAGAACCGGGTGATTTGCTACCGTAATTTCTCCTTTGGAATATGAGGAAATGAACTGCGGTCTGGTTCTCCCTGCTTACACGCGGTTTGATTGGCTAGCGCTTCGACTGGCAGATTTGCATAAACGTGTTTGATTGGCTGGCGCTTCCAGCTCAGCTTCAAAAGTTGAACATTGCTCAACTTTTGAATCCTGGACATCCTGGAAGTCTTCGCTTCGCTCCCCCACAATGCAGTTCGGCGAAAAGCGAGGCAAAGTGACGTCATCCCCATTCAAAGTCAACGGGCAGAGAAGCGTTGGAAGCGGTGGAAGATTCGCCTAAAGCTGCTGTGTGGACGTACCGTAAGTGTCACGATGTCTGAGCTGAACGTGGACTCATGTCGGCGTGTTCACTTTTAGTCCCTTGATGGCAAACAACGTTTTGACGAGTGGGATATTTACCTACGTGGAATAAAACGTGAACATTGTCTTCAGCTTATGTTAACCACAGACTGTTCAACATGTGCCAGGTCTGCACTGTTCCACACCGCCGCCTTTAACGTTTCAACGCAATCATTTCACTTTTTCGTTGCCAGACGCTGAGTTTCAAGCGAAGAAGAGGATTTGATTTAGATTTATTTTTTGGTTTCAGCCAAACATTCGATCAAAACAGAGATCAAAAGAATACGTTCACAGGCACAAAATAGTTGGAGCGTTTCTACCGTAAGGAACGAACAGCTGTATGATGTTTGGTGTTTAATACCCCCCCCTCCCAAATGTAAAGCGTCTTTGGGTTCAAGAAAAGCGCTATAGAAATATAATTTATTATTATTATTAATCCAGCTGCTGCGTGTTTGTAGATATTTCACCATTTACTCCTTATGCAAAACAAGTGACCATGTATAGTGAACACACACACACACACACACACACACACACACACACACACACACACACACACACACACACACACGTTGGCATTGAGGCCATGACTGCAGAGAGAATCTTTAAATCCAACATCAACGTTTTTTCCCCCGCTCTGTCTTCTTCTTTTATTTTATCATCACCAGATCCAAGCTGCCTCCCTTCTGTCCTCCTCTTTCTCCCTTCCTTAAATGCTGATATCCTTCTCTTTAATTGACTCGCAGTGTGACGGAGGAGCAGCGAGCGGCGAGGGAATCGGGCTGAGAGGAAAGTGATGTTCCTGGATGCGGAAGACGGTTGTGGGAGGGCTGCGATGAAAAAATAATGATACTAGTTTCATTATATTATAAAATATATGGAGACGGCAATGAAGTCCCCCTCGTAACGGCTTCTCCATACTATCCCCATCACGCGTGCCGCTGCCGCTAGGAACTCTGGGACATCACACACACACACACACACACACACACACACACACACACACACACACGCGCGTTTGTTAATTTATGCTGCTTTAATGTTTTTTTTATATCATATTTCACCTCATTATGGATTTGTACTTCTTGGTTCCCGGGCCGAGGAGCTCGTTAACACTGCGGTAATACACTCTTTTATGTTTGCAGTGTTGTCCTTGCTGTTTATAATGTATGAACACATGCACAAAATACATCCTAAATATATCCTGAGAAGGGTTTATTTGTAGATCAGATTAATGAACTCGTTGGTCCAGATCAAAGAACACGAGACTCTCGATAGAACGGTGTGAAATGTACTTTAATTCTTCTAAACTAATATTCATTAGGATGTACGGATCATATTCCTGCTTTTCACAAAAGGGCGTTCTCAGTACAGATCAGCCCGAGAGATGTAGGTCAGGAGGAAGTCTTTATCTATCATCCATTACACCATGGAAGTGTAGAGAGATCTGGATATAGCGGGAGGCGGGAACCCTTTTATTCGTATGTTGTTCAGTGGTGCATGAAGCCCACATGTCAAAAGGACTGTTAACCTTTTTGTTTTTGGCGCATTTTACAACTTTTAAATATAAGTAAGGGCTACAAAAGTGTTCGTACTTGATAATTGATTCAGCTCAAAACAATTATCCGCTGATTTACAGACGTCAATGGGAAAACGTTTTTTTGGGCCCAATGACAACATGGATATGAATGTTGTAGTACCGCCGTTTGGCCACCACGAAAATGTCCGGCGCACATCCCGTGGGATTCGGTACACACTGTGAAACCGAATGAGATGTGAAGTTTTGACCACAAACAATTACAATGTTGGTCCAGGCAACACAAATACTAATTATATATCCATGCAGTTCATTTTCATTTCGACTTATGCAATAATATATGATCATTGTGTGATTTTCTTTCGGCAGTAACTGTTCCAATCGCAAATGTTTTCGTAGGTCTTTTGAATGCTGGACAATAAAATCTAAATGCGGACAATATTATCAAAATGTGATTACACATGTTGTCTCCCGGAATTTGGATATCTTTTGTTGATATTGCCATTTTGCTCAAATTCATGTTTTAATCCTTATTGCAGGTAAGTATTTTTTCATTTTATCTGTAACCTGAATAAAACTTCTTGTTCTTGATTCGTGCCAAAACATGTTTTATGCCTCTCTGCCGGCCTCTGGTTGAGAACACTGGAACATCATTTCTTCATATTCATCATTTAACTTAATCAGTCCAAGTGAAATGGAAACATCTATCCATATTTGAGGGGGAAACATGTGTTGCACTGCACAGACTCAGCATGCAAAGCGAGTGAATTAAAGTGAACGGTAATGATAATAACTGTGGGTAAAGGGCAGCAGATATAAACATTTTCCTGCAAAATAGTGATTTCTTACACAAAGGAAAGTCCATCAGCGTTCATATCAAAGCAGCAGCGCACTAACCCAATCTAAAATGTGCACTAAATAAAGAACTGACACAGTTTCATCAGGTTCGGATTAGATGAAACTTTATTGATCCCCGCAGGGAGACGGTGTCACGGCAGCAGGAAAATAATAAAATGGAATATAATTAGAAAAGGAGAATTCACGGTGTTCAGGACAGAGGAAATTAATAACTGAAAAGGGACCAACACATAGACACTAAACAGAGAAGAAGCAGGACATATCATTCTCCAGCACTTTACATACATGGCTTCATCAAACTATTATTATTAAAACAATAGAAATGAAATGTCAGGACAAAAAGAAAAACGAATAAATAAAGAATAAAATACCAGTCGGTCCTGCAGAAGTCTTCGTAAGAATATTCTGATCTTTTCTTTAGCCGTGATGGGGTCGATCAATTGAATGATTTGCTCTTTGGTCGGCGGACTATCAGTGAGTGTATTACATCACTGAGTGCATTGTTGCAGATCAATGAGCGCGACTGCTTTATGACAGTATTGGATTTCTATGTTTTTTCAATAATGTGAAAGGGGACAGATTGCCCTGACAAAAAGGGGCACTACAGCAATTTAAGTAATTCCATAAAGCACTTTCATGAAGTGGGCTATGAGGGGTCTAAATGATTTAAAGTGTGTTCGTGGAACAATAGGAACATAGCCGCTGAGGTTCAGACGAGACTGGCCCATATCTGACTATACTTAAGACTGAACACTAAAAAACCCTTAAATTGTCCCTTAAATGCTCTGTGGATGATTACCTTTAAAATCACCAGAATCTCCCGAAGAAACCCTTGAAATAATTGAAAGCCGAGAACATCTGGATTCCCTGAAAGCCCTTAAAACATTGAAAAAACCCTTTTACAGGAACACCTTAAATCTCATCCCTGACACCCGTTAAAAATATCAGCGCATCAACATTTTCTAGATGCACACAAATATCTTAAACAATAATAAGAACTTTTTAAATCTCCCCAGGATTAAAGATGTATTTTTAACACAATAACAAGAAGATAACATACATGTATGCTTTCATTGATCCCAGTTTGAGACCTTCCTTTGTTTCAGCAGCATGGAGACAATTATTGCACATGAACCAAAAATGTAATAAAGTACAATGTAAACACGATGAAGTAACACGTTAACGTTCGATAATCTGGACGCCCTAATCCCAGGGCGGATTTGACCTCAGTGAAACGCAGAGGTGGGAAGTAGTGTAGTACAAATACTTCCTAACTGTACTTAAGTTCATTTTTCTGGTATCAGTACTTTACTCCAGTACTTATTTTTCTGACGACTTTTTACTTTTACTTCTTACATTTTGAACACAAATACCTGTACTTTCAACTTCTCACATGTTGAACTAAAATACCTGTACTTTCTACTTCTCACATTTTGAACACAAATACCTGTACTTTCTACTTCTTAAATGTTGAACCCAAATACCTGTACTTTCTACTTCTTACATGTTGAACCCAAATACCTGTACTTTATACTTCTCACATGTTGAACTAAAATACCTGTACTTTCTACTTCTCACATTTTGAACACAAATACCTGTACTTTCTACTTCTTAAATGTTGAACCCAAATACCTGTACTTTCTACTTCTTACATGTTGAACCCAAATACCTGTACTTTATACTTCTCACATGTTGAACACAAATACCTGTACTTTCTACTTCTTACATGTTGAACTCAAATACCTGTACTTTCTACTTCTTACATGTTGAACTCAAATACCGGTACTTTCTACTTGTTACATTTTGAACTCAAATACCTGTACTTTCTACTTCTCACATGTTGAACTCAAATACCTGTTGAACCCAAATACCTGTACTTTCTACTTCTTACATGTTGAACCCAAATACCTGTACTTTATACTTCTCACATGTTGAACTCAAATACCGGTACTTTCTACGTGTTACATTTTGAACTCAAATACCTGTACTTTCTACTTCTCACATGTTGAACTCAAATACCTGTTGAACCCCAATACCTGTACTTTCTACTTCTTACATGTTGAACCCAAATACCTGTACTTTCTACTTCTTACATGTTGAACTCAAATACCTGTACTTTCTACTTCTTACATGTTGAACCCAAATACCTGTACTTTCTACTTCTTACATGTTGAACACAAATACCTGTACTTTCTACTTCTTACATGTTGAACTCAAATACCTGTACTTTCTACTTCTTACATGTTCAACTCAAATACCTGTACTTTCTACTTATTACATGTTGAACACAAATACCTGTACTTTCTACTTCTTACATGTTGAACTCAAATACCTGTACTTTCTACTTCTTACATGTTGAACCCAAATACCTGTACTTTATACTTCTCACATGTTGAACACAAATACCTGTACTTTCTACTTCTTACATGTTGAACTCAAATACCTGTACTTTCTACTTCTTACATGTTGAACCCAAATACCTGTACTTTCTACTTCTTACATGTTGAACACAGATACCTGTACTTTCTACTTCTTACATGTTGAACTCAAATACCTGTACTTTCTACTTCTTACATGTTGAACTTAAATACCTGTACTTTCTACTTATTACATGTTGAACACAAATACCTGTACTTTCTACTTCTTACATGTTGAACTCAAATACCTGTACTTTCTACTTCTTACATGTTGAACTCAAATACCTGTTGAACCCAAATACCTGTACTTTCTACTTCTTACATGTTGAACCCAAATTCCTGTACTTTATACTTCTCACATGTTGAACCCAAATACCTGTACTTTCTACTTCTCACATATTGAACACAAATACCTGCACTTTCTACTTCTTACATGTTGAACTCAAATACCGGTACTTTCTACTTGTTACATTTTGAACACAAGTATCTGTACTTCTATTTTCACAAGAGTATTTTTAAACACGAGTATCTGTACTTCTACTTGAGTAAAGAATGTATGGACTTTTGTCCTTTCTGGTGAGCATGGAGGAAAGGCATTTTTCTGAAACATGGCCTGGTTTCTTGAAGTTGCACAGCAGTGGAAGAGAGCAAACAGGATTCTAAAAGTATGAGAGCAGCAGAGAGAATACATTACATGTGAGACGCTTTTATCCAAAGCGACTTTCATACTGTGGGCAATCCCCACAGGAGCAATTTGGGGTGAAGCGTCTCAGGGACACAACGACATGCTGGCTGCAGTGGGGTTTGAACCTGTGCCCCTGATCCAAACACCAATGCACTAACCCACTGCGCCACACGCCTCATACACAAAGTTATGACAAGTGCAAACAAACAATCTGTACCGATCATCACAGCACGTCTGTGGGTGTACTGAATACTGTAACAGTGATGTTACATGCTGATGCTGATGCGAGCCCCTCACATGCAGACATTCATACGTCCCCTAACACCAGTAATGATATCACTGCTGGACAGGAGCATGCAATCTCAAGTGTTCGGTTGCAAGAAAAACCCCAGTCTTCCAATTAAATCTATTTATACGCTCTCGGATATTACATAACCTTACATCATTCACAGATTGACTCTGAGACGGGTCTTTGGACAGTCGGGTCATCGTGTTCTGGTGTCACCATGTGTAGGACGTCCAGCTGAAGTGAAGTCTGCATGGGACCCTAAGACGTCTTAGCTGAAGGTGCTACATGCGTTTAGCCTCCCTCTGCTCATTCACAGGCTCCTATGTGGAGTTACTGGACATGATATATATCGACGTAGTAGCATGCCTACGAGACGTTTAGGGAACACCCAGGGAGGTTACCATGACAACAGTACTCTATAAGACATGATTACAGAAACAAGGAAATCAAACTGCACGACTTGAAAGAGACGAGTGTCCTCTTAAAAGTGAGTCGTGTAGAAGCGAAGGAAGAGCAAGAATGCATCGATTTCAGCAAGTGTGTGTGTGTGTGTGTGTGTGTGTGTGTGTCCATTGGTTCCCATTCACGGAAACAATACAATGAAATTGAACTCAACATTTGGTCTTGTTGAAGATGGCTTTTCTTTCATGACCCCGCAGCGGTGTTTTTAAGATTGATCAGGCTTTAGATACAAGCAAGGTCCAAGATGTTAGAACCCAAACCCTCCTGAAGTTAGGAGAATAAGCCCCATCACAAATGTCTTCAACTCTAAACAGACCCAAGACCTTCAGGAACATACAACTAGTGCTTTTAATTGAACACGTGTGTTTAAGTAACCCTCCTGACGCTGCTTGTAGTAAATCACATTCCCAGAACAATTGACCATATCTTCACCTCCAGAAGGGGTACATTCATAATCTTTTTCTCAAAACGATGATAAACCTGTGAGTTGGATGTAGAAAAGTCAGAATCAATATAGAATGGTTTTATTTTAAAGTCAATTCAGATTGAAAATAGTAAAACAAATTCCGTCCAAAAAAAAACATTACTTTTGAATGATGGGATGGAAGACTAAAAGCTTTAGGAATCCAAACTATAACATAATAAGTACCCTGTGTCAAGATCGATGCAACACAATTGACCTTTGACCTTTTTAGAGAGGTTTAGAAAAATAAACCCACTTCTGGGGTCATTTGGGTGGATTTGCCGTTTCTCTGGAACCCATTGGTCGATGTTGATGATTGACACCTCTTTTGAACCGTTAGAGCCAATAGAATTGAAGGGGAAGTTCCACATACACGTTGCCATTGAGGAGTGAGAGTTAGACCCTCCAGAAAAACGCGATTATGCGACCGTATAATTTACCGCATAATCAGCAAAATGGCGCACATTTCGAAAAGGGCGCATAATCCCCCGCATTTTTCTACACAAAGTTGAGAAAAAAAAAGTTAACTCGTCTTGACGTGAAGTACAGAGAAGAAAATCGTAGGTATTTTTTGAGGAACAATTCATTTTCAACACAAGGCAGTTCAAAGTGCTTTACAAAAAATAAAGACATGAAGAAAATGGCATTTAAAATCAGTCATTAAAAAGAAAAGCTAATAAAATAAACATTAAAATAAAATACATGGATAAAAGTTACAGTGCAGTTTAAGATATGAAAAGTTCAATTAAAAGCAGCGGTACAACAGAAGGTAAACAGCACCGTAGAGTGAAGGTGTGGAGCTCACACGAGACAGAAAACACTAAGGTGAAAACATCGAATCCATCTCATTTACCGACGAACATTCCTGCTAAAGACCGGGCAAAGCAGTTCCCCGATGTCTGGGGGTAAACTATTACCCCGTGCAACTGTGTTGGAGCATAAGAGAACATCGACGGTGACGACCCACTTTGATTCATTCAAAGATTCTAAAATGCTTTCTGCCGCTGCGGACAAGAAAGAAACAACTCACGTAGGCATCGACCTCCAAAACCCTTTCGAGGGCTGCAAGAAACGAGGTGAGAAACCTACGAGATTGAAGCTGGTCAGATAACGAACGAGTACATGAAAACAGAATGAGGCGGAGAAGTGTGTGTGTGTGTGTGTGTGAGAGAGAGAGAGAGAGAGAGAGAGAGAGAGAGAGTGTCATTAAAATAGCCCAATTGCTTTTACAATAAATAAACATTGAATGTGTTTTCTCCCACTCAGTTTGTGGCAAAGGCGGTTTGTTCTCATGTTATGTTCTGGCCTTGGACACCTTACGCCTCCTCATCAACACCTGAGATATCAACACCTGTCCTGAGGAGCTTTTCTTAAGAGATTAGGAGAGTAACATTTCTTCTGACTACTTTTAAATCCAGGCTGAAGACTTTTCTTTTTGTCGCTGCTTTTAATTGAACTCTTCACATCTAGACTGCACCGTAACTTTTATTCATGTATTTTTCCTTTTAATGTTTATTTTATTAGCTTTTATTTTTTAATGCTTAATGTCTTTTAAGCACTTTGATTTGCCTTGTGTTGAAAAGTGCGATATAAATACACTTGCCTTGCCTTGCCTTCAGAGTGGAAATATTGTCTGTTTTTTCCTCGTATGGAGTGTGAGGTTTTCTACCTTCAAAAAGTCACAACAAGAAAATACTTAATTCTAATTACAGCGTGCAGATTATTTATTAAAAAGCAAATAGAATACAAATATTCTAATGACACACAAACAACAGAAGGAAATATATATCATTAGAGGGAAATAATTAGAGGGAATCATGGGCCAACAAACATTGATGCCACAGGATAAATGCTGTAACCCTGGCAACCTGAGCTGTCATTTTAAATAATTTACCTGGACTAGGTTTGTACCGGTATTTTGTAAGGAATATGAGAGCAATGACACTGAGCCGCATGCAGACATATGTGTGTGTGTGTGTGTGTGTGTGTGTGTGTGTGTGTGTGTGTGTGTATGTGTGTGTGTGTGTGTGTGTGTGTGTGTGTGTGTGTGTGTGTGTGTGTGTGTGTGTCTGTGTGAAATCTAATCTAATCTGAGAATCAAGAAATTGAAAGTAATGTAACCTTTAAATGAGAATCTGTTCTGCATGTTTCCCGTTTGATCCTCAGGTGGGAAGGGACATCCACTCCATATTTGTTTTTGCCACGATAGCCCCTCCACTTCCTGTCGAGCCCTCTGATCTTCCCCTCGCTTAAATACTGCGTATCCATACTCTCTATCTCTCTCTCATTTAATAACGACATTATTATTAATTAAAAAACACTACAAAAAACGCTTAGTTTCTGGCACGCTCAACGTGTCACGACGATCAAAAACATCCGAACATCAAAGTGAATTAAAAGTAAAGGAGGGAGGCAGCGGGAGATAAAAGGGGAGAGACAGAGGGTAAAAATAATATATTTGTAAAGATAATGGGATAAAAGGCGTCAGATAAAAGGCAGTCTATAAAAATAGGTTTCAAGAAGAGGACACTTTCACCTCGCTTCCTTTTCCTTTCTCTCCGTCGCCCCTCCTCCATCTGCAGATGAAGTGTTGCTCTTGTTTTAATTATGCAGAGGAGGCTGCAGAGCAGGACAGGACATGTTTCAGTGTCGTCGCCAATTAAGCGCCGCCACCCAGTCGTGGAGCTGGAAGCGAGGAGGAGGAGGAGGAAGAGGAGTAGGAGGAAGAGGAGGGAATGAAAGAGGGAGTTGAGATGACAGAGAAGAGAGAGAAATGAAATGAAATCAATGCATGACAGTCTTTTTCTTATTTTCCACGCAAATGGAGACGCTTCTCACGCGGTCTAATCTCTCACTTCAGAGTCCCGACAGCAGCGAGAGCAGCAGCACAAGAAACTGTAGTGGTGGTAGTTTAGTATTTGCAGCTGGATTAGCAAACAAGTAGAAGTATTTTAATTGAAGAGGAAATATTCTGCTCATTTTAAGGTTCATATCAGTTTGTAGTGTCTCTACTTTAAAGAGTCCTCTCCTGCTGATGTTCAGGTATATATCAGTATATAGTGTCTCTACTTTAAAGAGTCCTCTCCTGCTGATGTTCAGGTGTATATCAGTATGTAGCGTCTCTACTTTAAAGAGTCCTCTCCTGCTGATGTTCAGGTGTATATCAGTATGTAGTGTCTCTACTTTAAAGAGTCCTCTCCTGCTGATGTTCAGGTGTATATCAGTATGTAGTGTCTCTACTTTAAAGAGTCCTCTCCTGCTGAT
Source organism: Champsocephalus esox (assembly GCA_036324585.1). Lineage (NCBI taxonomy): Eukaryota > Metazoa > Chordata > Actinopteri > Perciformes > Channichthyidae > Champsocephalus > Champsocephalus esox. The sequence goes on along the minus strand of CM070498.1, from coordinate 6,411,503 downwards.
GTTCAGGTGTATATCAGTATGTAGCGTCTCTACTTTAAAGAGTCCTCTCCTGCTGATGTTCAGGTATATATCAGTATGTAGTGTCTCTACTTTAAAGAGTCCTCTCCTGCTGATGTTCAGGTGTATATCAGTATGCAGTGTCTCTACTTTAAAGAGTCCTCTCCTGCTGATGTTCAGGTATATATCAGTATGTAGTGTCTCTACTTTAAAGAGTCCTCTCCTGCTGATGTTCAGGTGTATATCAGTATGTAGTGTCTCTACTTTAAAGAGTCCTCTCCTGCTGATGTTCAGGTGTATATTAGAATGTAGTGTATCTACTTTAAAGAGTCCTCTCCTGCTGATGTTCAGGTATATATCAGTATATAGTGTCTCTACTTTAAAGAGTCCTCTCCTGCTGATGTTCAGGTGTATATCAGTATGTAGTGTCTCTACTTTAAAGAGTCCTCTCCTGCTGATGTTCAGGTGTATATTAGAATGTAGTGTATCTACTTTAAAGAGTCCTCTCCTGCTGATGTTCAGGTGTATATCAGTATGTAGTGTCTCTACTTTAAAGAGTCCTCTCCTGCTGATGTTCAGGTGTATATCAGTATGTAGTGTCTCTACTTTAAAGAGTCCTCTCCCTGCTGATGTTCAGGTGTATATCAGTATGTAGTGTCTCTACTTTAAAGAGTCCTCTCCAGCTGATGTTCAGGTGTATATCAGTATGTAGTGTCTATATTTTAAAGAGTCCTCTCCTGATGATGTTCAGGTGTATATCAGTATGTAGTGTCTCTACTTTAAAGAGTCCTCTCCAGCTGATGTTCAGGTGTATATCAGTATGTAGTGTCTCTACTTTAAAGAGTCCTCTCATGCTGATGTTCAGGTGTATATCAGTATGTAGTGTCTCTACTTTAAAGAGTCCTCTCCTGCTGATGTTCAGGTGTATATCAGTATGTAGTGTCTCTACTTTAAAGAGTCCTCTCCTGATGATGTTCAGGTGTATATCAGTATGTAGTGTCTCTACTTTAAAGAGTCCTCTCCTGCTGATGTTCAGGTGTGTATCAGTATGTAGTGTCTCTACTTTAAAGAGTCCTCTCCTGCTGATGTTCAGGTGTATATCAGTATGTAGTGTCTCTACATGTCTCCATGGTTTAATGTTCAAAAAGCTCTTTATTTCTCTCATATGTGCTGCAGCACCTCTTTTCACCCTCTGTCTGAAACCAGAGCCCAGTCTGCTCTGATTGGTTAGCTGGCCGGCTCTGTTGTGATTGGTCAACCGCTTAGAGATGTCCCGCCCCTTAGCCTATCAGGTACAATGTGTTGGAGCGCTAGCCAATAGAAGTGCAAGTGTTACATAGTGATGTCTAACTAACTAGTCACTTCCTGCTACCAATTGCCCTTAGCTGGAACAGTTAGCCGCTAACGAGCTACTAACCAATAGAAAAAGGAGAATATTAATGTTGTACACTTCCTTCAACGTCCAGCGCACTTCCTGGGGGCTTGGTTCCACCCAATTATTTCAAAACATACCTTTTAATTCATAAAAAAAGATTTGGAAAACATTTTGATAATTTTGACCGATATTTCAATATGCGATATTCATGGGTTTGACATTCTTCGAATCATTATCGAATACATATATTAATGTGATCATGGTGGGTTTTTTGAAGTGTCTTTGCAAAATAAATACGTTTAAATAAGTAGGAAAGCGATTTATAGGACAATATATCTCTGCAGCTCCACTGAGAAACATCATTAAACACATATTTAGCCTCTAACAAATATATTGGTTCCTGCGGTTTGAATAATGATAACATTGAGATATACCGTGCAGCACTAATCATCGTGTCGGATTAATAATAGTTACAGAGGAAGGTACATGAAGAGGCAAAAGCTGCAGACGAACAACATGTCGTCCTCCCTCTCATCCCTGTATAGATGAAAGCACATGTAGCCATTGATTAGCATTGCATATTCACCCGCTCCCCTGAAATCAGCTCTATTGTGGGTTTAAAGTGTCAGGCGGATACGCGGCATCGATAACCATTCTAATAGACTTCCAACCCGCTATTTACATTAGGGAGGAGGTCCTCTCGCCGTATTGACTTTCATAAAATATATGTGTGGTAGGCTACATTAAAATCAATAAAGCCATTTAAAGAGCATTATCATTAAGAGGGCAACTGTGTGTTAAGTGTGTGTGTGTGAGGAGTTGGTTATCTAGCGCAGCATGATGCCTTAAACCAACATAATTTACTGCATGACTGCACCATCAGTCTGTCTCACACACACTCTCTCTTTGCTATGCGTCTCTCCATAGTTCACTTTCATCTGAGGCCCTACATGTGGAACCTTCTGCCTGAGAGTGTAAAGGGGAATATGAGATTAAAGAGAGTGCGGTCAGAGGGAAACACCTGGGTAGAATGGAGAGCGGGTGTCAAAGGAAATGCTTTCTCCTTATTTTAAATTCACAGTTTTCTTTTAACTCTATCCTCAATGTATATTTATATTACACGCTCAGAGAAAGTGTTTAAAAAATAATATATAGAGCAGGGAGAAAGTCAAATACGCACATCTTTAAAGAGGCCTTGTTTTGCTTGTTGTGGGGGTACGCGTAAGCTTAAAGTAGAGACACTACATGCTGATATACGGCTGAACATCAGCAGGGGAGGACTCTTTAAAGTAGAGACACTATATACTGATATACACCTGAACATCAGCAGGAGAGGACTCTTTAAAGTAGAGACACTACATGCTGATATACAGCTGAACATCAGCAGGGAGAGGACTCTTTAAAGTAGAGACACTACATACTGATATACACCTGAACATCAGCAGGAGAGGACTCTTTAAAGTAGAGACACTACATACTGATATACACCTGAACATCAGCTGGAGAGGACTCTTTAAAGTTGAGACACTACATACTGATATACACCTGAACATCAGCAGGAGAGGACTCTTTAAAGTAGAGACACTACATACTGATACACACCTGAACATCAGCAGGAGAGGACTCTTTAAAGTAGAGACACTACAAACTGATATACACCTGAACATCAGCAGGAGAGGACTCTTTAAAGTAGAGACACTACATACTGATATACACCTGAACATCAGCAGGAGAGGACTCTTTAAAGTAGAGACGCTACATACTGATATACACCTGAACATCAGCAGGAGAGGACTCTTTAAAGTAGAGACACTACATACTGATATACACCTGAACATCAGCAGGAGAGGACTCTTTAAAGTAGAGACACTACATACTGATATACACCAGAACATCAGCAGGAGAGGACTCTTTAAAGTGGAGACACTACATACTGATATACACCTGAACATCAGCAGGAGAGGACTCTTTAAAGTAGAGACACTACATACTGATATACACCTGAACATCAGCAGGAGAGGACTCTTTAAAGTAGAGACACTACATACTGATATACACCTGAACATCAGCAGGAGAGGACTCTTTAAAGTAGAGACACTACATACTGATATACACCTGAACATCAGCAGGAGAGGACTCTTTAAAGTAGAGACACTACATACTGATATACACCTGAACATCAGCAGGAGAGGACTCTTTAAAGTAGAGACACTACATACTGATATACACCTGAACATCAGCAGGAGAGGACTCTTTAAAGTAGAGACACTACATACTGATATACACCTGAACATCAGCAGGAGAGGACTCTTTAAAGTAGAGACACTACATACTGATATACACCTGAACATCAGCAGGAGAGGACTCTTTAAAGTAGAGACACTACATACTGATATACACCTGAACATCAGCAGGAGAGGACTCTTTAAAGTAGAGACACTACATACTGATATACACCTGAACATCAGCAGGAGAGGACTCTTTAAAGTAGAGACACTACATACTGATATACACCTGAACATCAGCAGGAGAGGACTCTTTAAAGTAGAGACACTACATACTGATATACACCTGAACATCAGCAGGAGAGGACTCTTTAAAGTAGAGACACTACATACTGATATACACCTGAACATCAGCAGGAGAGGACTCTTTAAAGTAGAGACACTACATACTGATATACACCTGAACATCAGCAGGAGAGGACTCTTTAAAGTAGAGACACTACATATTGAGATACACCTGAACATCAGCAGGAGAGGACTCTTTAAAGTAGAGGCACTACGTACTGATATACACCTGAACATCAGCAGGAGAGGACTCTTTAAAGTAGAGACACTACATACTGAGATACACCTGAACATCAGCAGGAGAGGACTCTTTAAAGTAGAGACACTACATACTGAGATACACCTGAACATCAGCAGGAGAGGACTCTTTAAAGTAGAGACACTACATACTGAGATATACCTGAACATCAGCAGGATAGGGCCCCTTTAATATATAGTATTCAATGGAATATGTCTGTGTGTTTCTGTGCAGGTGTTGGTGTGCGATGTTGTATTGATGCTACCTGCTGTTTCTTCCATGTGCTCCGACTCCCTGACCTGTCAGTGTGATCTATGTGTCGAGGTATCAGAGGGGCTCATCTGCAGAACTGATGCAGGACTCAATGTTCTCCCCCTTTCCTCCCCCTTCAACCATCTTTCCGTCTCATTTGATGCTGAATTGACTCCCACCTGAGCTCCCACCACTCCCATCATGCATCAGCCTGCCACCTGAGCAGCACTCTCACGTTACAATATCATCATCCATCTTCTGCAGTGAAACACACATCTTCCCCCACCCCCCCCCCGACACACAGGATGATGATAAGGGATTGGATTTATTCAGCGCCTGACTCGATTGGTTTTCAAAAGGAAGTGATAGAGATGCAGCTCCAATACAATTTAATACAGGACGGTATTCGTGCCTTTAAATAACCAGAGGTGGAAGAAGTACTGTTACTCAAGTAAAAATAGTGAAACCACATGATTAGCTTTGAGTTATTCTTCAGTTATCAAGCTAACAAATATCCTATATTTCCCATTTCTCTTGCAGCTTAGTCAGAGAAATCTGCAGAAGAAGACAGACAGGAAGTACACTGGGTATTTCTCAATCTCGAGTACGCTTCCTTGGTAGCACATGTCTTCCGAGCGTCTTGCTTCAGAAGCGAGACAAGAAGGCAGGTGTGAGTCATATGAGAGGACCCCGTCTTACATTTCCCGCCACAGATTTGGGGAAATTGGTCCGTGCGCAAAGCATTGTGGGGATTTTAAGACTGCGGAGTCTACACATGTGCAGCTTCGAAATGTCTCCAAACGAAGTACGCTCGGTAGAATTCCAAGTTTGCTGGACATTGGAACAGTCCTTCGGGCGGCACTCGATGACGTAGCATGCTTGAAATAGTGGCTCTGGAGCAGCTTTCCTCGACATTGAGAAACACCCAGAGTGTGGTCTCTGGCAGTGTTTAAAGACGTGTTAATGGAAAATAAAAAGACGTGGGCGGTTACAGAAAACCTCGATCGGTGCTGCCGTCATTTTAAGTTGCCGCGGTTTCAGCCGTTGGTAAACAATTGATAACTGTTTCTTGACCCGCCTCTGACGCTGAATCCAGTCCTCTTTACACATCCATGGTTCACACACACACACACACACACACACTTTAATTCAAATTGTAGACATACGTGGACACAGATTCCAGATGTCAGGCTGAGGTTTTGGGGTGAAAGGTGTATACAGTTATACAGATCTACAATACTGAACATAAACACATGTGTGTCGTGGCTTCCTTCCTTGTTTATCTATCAAGCCACTAGACGCCTTAAACAGACACGTTTTAACTTGTGTTCTTCCTTTATATTACCTACAGTTGAAGAGTTGCTTGGCCTCCGATGGTTTAGAGGATGTTATGCGATGTGTTTGCTCAAAAATAAAATAACACACTTTGACACATGCAACAAAGAGAAGAGGCCTTTACAATATTCAAAACAAATAGGCAACACTCAAATAAAAATAACTAACACCTTAGGTAATCTTCCTGTCTTGATACGTCTTATATAATCCCGTTGCCGTGGTCCTGGATCATAAGTTAAACTGTGGGTTTTCTCTAGAAGTATTTCCTTGTACGATGTGAGGGTCTAAGGACAAAGGGTCTGAGGACAGAGGGTCTGAGGACGGAGGGTCTGAGAACAGAGGGTCTAAGGACAGAGGGTCTGAGGACAGAGGGTCTGAGGACAGAGGGTCTGAGGACAGAGGGTCTGAGGACAGGAGGGTCTGAGGACAGAGGGTCTAAGGACAGAGGGTCTGAGGACAGAGGGTCTAAGGAGAGAGGGTCTAAGGACAGAGGGTCTGAGGACAGAGGGTCTAAGGACAGAGGGTCTAAGGACAGAGGGTCTGAGGACAGAGGGTCTAAGGACAGAGGGTCAAAGGACAGAGGGTCTAAGGACAGAGGGTCAAAGGACAGAGGGTCTAAGGACAGAGGGTCTGAGGACAGAGGGTCTAAGGACAGAGGGTCTGAGGATAGAGGGTCTAAGGACAGAGGGTCTGAGGACAGAGGGTCTGAGGACAGAGGGTCTAAGGACAGAGGGTCTAAGGACAGAGGGTCTGAGGACAGAGGATCTAAGGACAGAGGGTGTCGTATTGTCAAACTGATATTCTGTACACACTGTGAAGTCCACTGAGACAAATGTAACATGTGTGATATTGGGCTATAAATAAACATTGATTGATATAACTTAATAACTTAAAGGGCAATTGGACGGTTAAAAACTGTTCCTTAACGGTGTCTTTCTAGCAGGTTGCCCATTTCTGTCATTTTCGAGGAGGCGCCGTGGGAATAGTAGTATGTTATAGTGTGTTGACTACAGACATCACCATTAGAAACGAAATACTGGCTCTCACATTTTGTCTGCATGTTCTGTTGATGAATCATAAAGCTCGTGAACAAGCAAACATATTTAAAACTCTAAATGTTTACTACGACGGGGACGTTTGAGGGGAATAATAAAAAGGCCGGGATCAGGAGGTTAAACCACGGATCGGATTGTGACGGTCACGATTCAACCTCGTTATCCTCCACGTTACCCGTCAACTGTCGAAACTTGCTCCGGGCCTCGTTAGTCCACCGAGCTCAGAGCTTCCTTCATTATCTAATTGGTTTCTGGGAACCTGGATCCCTGCGTGGGCATCCAGTGTCGAAGTGTCACAAACAATGCCTCCACTCTGTCCCTCTCATCGTGAAACAGGCAATTATCAGAGCAAACCAGGGGCTGATTATTTCAGTCTGTTGCTGCGGTTGTTATCTAAATTCTTTCATGGTGTGGCTGGAAAAAACCTGTTAACTGTTAATAGGCTAATTACAGCTGTTCAACGAGTCAGGTCTGAGTCATATTAGAGGCAGAGAGAGGGGAATCAGTCAGGAAACATTCTACCACGGTTTATTATGATGGTAAATACGGCCGACTGGGGTTTAATGGCTCCTTTCAAAGCGGCAGTCCAATCAGAAAGCTGCCTCGTAACAGGAAGGGCATGACAAAAAACAAGATGGCTGCACACACGCTGCACATGCCTGCTGAGTCATGAATAAAACACGATATGTGTACCGGCTGCAGCGCCAGTACGGTCTGCTTAAAATAAAATAAATATGTGAACTTTAAAACAATGAAACTTTGTGTTGTGTAAATACTGTCTGTTTCTAGGTTCAATAAAACATCACATTTTATTCGACCATACATTTTCAGAAGGCAGTTCAATATTCAACAATGCCAGCAGTGAAAATGCTAACACTGCGTTCACCTTCTTAGTTTTCTGTCACGTAGATTTGATCACAGGAAGAAAAGGTTGCTCTCGTCCCTGATTTATATGTTTGGCCTAAATCCATACACACTCTCACTTTAGGAGTGAACTCTTGCAGCTGAAAAGGCGCATTCACACCGCAGTACTTTCCCCACAAAGGCTCATGAGAACTCTTTAGTTCTCATGAACTAAGTACAGATCGCGTTCACACCGGAAAAAGTCCCTGGGGGAGGATTAGGCAAATGAAGCCGCTGACGTCACTTCTTCTTCTTCTGCTTTGGGTTTACTGGCAGGCGGCAAACCACTTCACGGCGTATACTGCGCCCGGAGTCCCCGGCCGAAGTCCCCGGCCGGAAGTCCCCGGCGAAGTCCCCCCGGAAGTCCCCGGAGTTGGGGAAGGCTTCAGTAGAAGCTGCTGGGACTCCCAGCAGCTTCTACTGAAGCCTTCCGAGTAAATTGCCAGAACGCCGACACCTCCTAATCTCCACCGCTCCCATGTTTTATTTTGTGTTGCCATAAGTTAGTCTCTCTGCGTTTCTGCGCTGGGCGCTAGCTAATGCGAAGATAATAAAATGGCAGCTTCACAAAACTTTTTGGGAGTTTTACGGGGCGTGGTTTGCAATCCGCCCAGCCAATCAGACATAGGAACCTTTTTCTCCCACGAAAGGGACGGAAAAGGGGGTGAAAAGGTTCTCATGAACTAATTTTAGTTCCGGCTCCTTTTGGTGTGAACGCGACATTTCGGAACTATATCGGAACCAAAGTGGGAAAAGTACTGCGGTGTGAACGCGCCTAATGAGGATCCCTTCCTTAAGGTGGAGGCTGTAAACACAGAGGCAAGATTTGGGACACACTCCCATTTCTCCAGCAGATACAAGAACCATCGTCAATTATAAAATAATAACTATAATAAAACTCCAATGAACTATAGTGTCTTTCTTTTTTGTAAACTTAAATTAAATCCGATGTTAAGTCCCTGTACACATCCACACTTTTACAATCAAATTAACAAGTCGACCATTTTCTAGACTAGCCACGGGTATATGATCCCAAGTAAAAAAAAGATATACAATGGAAACGTATCTTATCTTGAACCTGGTTGATAACTTCCGGACAGAGTGGGAGTGGATAAGAGGAGTGGTGGATTTGATATTGGGTTTTTAAACAAAGTCATCCAGCAGACTTTCAGGTTATTCCAGAATAAATATCACTTCATGGATTTGTTGAATTATTAAGAGCTTCAGATCTCGTCTGTGATCTGAGAGGACGAGGAGCGACCGGTAACACGGACACCTTCAGGGACGGACCAATTTATTTCATTCTCTCTCTCTCTCTCTCTCACACACACCGGTCTGGGCTCTGACCGGGGCGTCCATCTTGGCCCGTGGCTCCGACAGCAAAGGTTAATAATTCTGCTCCTGACTCTGCGGGACCCGTCTCGCCGCTACTAGCTTCGATTTAATCAAACGGAAAGAGAGGTGAAGCCGGCCGGCCACACCACTCACACACACACAGAGTCCGAAATAACTGCGAGACAGTCAGGAGGGGATGCACAGAGATGACCAGAAGATATGAAGGAAATAAATTGGATGCAGAGGAAGATGGAACAACGTTTTCATTATTGTTTATGAGAGTGTTTCCAATCTTTCTACATTGCACTTTTGATTCACTGCATGTGTTGATGGGACTGGAATCACGGGTGGCTACATTTCACACAATCTGTTGTTAGGATAGACTCACAATAGAAGAGTTTCTTTCATTTCCTAATGTTCATTTGAATTATTAATGCAATGTAGTTTAACACTGATTTCTCAATGGATGCATTGTAGATGAAGATCACTCAGAGCAATGCATGCTGGGAAACGGTTAGTGCCAATAGAGTGGTGCAGTAATGACAATAAACCAGGAAGCATTTTAGCATGTTGCCACTGCTGGTTCCCCAACGTCAATGTTTTTTAAAAAGTTGTATCTGTTTAAAAGCCTGCACTAAGGGTCTGTGAAGAAATGATCACGTTTTGTTCTACGACTTAAAATACATCGGTAAATACTTCACTCGTAAATGTCCGAAGCTAAAATGTGTCATAAAAATGGTAGTTGCTAACACGTGGCTAAATAAAACCACTAAACATCATCATGCCGAACATTAGCTGCCTTTAGCTTAGCGGTGGTGGCGTGAAGTCATGTGACCGTGCTGTAGTTCCTTTATAGCCCAACATTAGCCACCTTTAGCTTAGCGGTGGTTACGTGAAGTCATGTGACCGTGCTATAGTTCCTATATAGCCCAACATTAGCCTCCTTTAGCTTACTGGTGGTGGCGTGAAGTCATGTGACCGTCCTGTAGTTCCTTTATAGCCCAACATTAGCCACCTTTAGCTTAGCGGTGGTGACGTGAAGTCATGTGACCGTGCTGTAGTTCCTTTATAGCCCAACATTAGCCACCTTTAGCTTAGCGGTGGTGACGTGAAGTCATGTGACCGTGCTGTAGTTCCTTTATAGCCCAACATTAGCCGCCTTTAGCTTAGCGGTGGTGACGTGAAGTCATGTGACCGTGCTGTAGTTCCTTTATAGCCCAACATTAGCCACCTTTAGCTTAGCGGTGGTGACGTGAAGTCATGCGATCGTGTAGTTTGTTTATAGCTTTACGTACAGGAGATTGCATCAAATATCCCAAAGTGGTGTTAATATGTGGAGATTATCCTGCTGAACAAAACCTGTAAATATCATAAACTTGTGTTCGCCACAGAGAATGTTTTCTGTAATATACCGAAATCTAATTGGGTAATCCGATTGCTTTTTGGTACAGGAAGCCCTTGCGATGCTAACTTCGAGATTGGCATACAACAAGACATCATCTCTGCATCACTCTATTAAACCTTAGCATCTCTAAATCTGTCCGTATCTCAAATCAGAACAGATCAAACTGTACATTTTACATTTACATATTCAGTTTAATAATTTATTTTCCATCCCTCACATACTTATGTATACATAATATCTTGCTTTATATTTTGTTTTTGTTATTGTTAATTTGTAAATTCAACATGTATGTTTTCTACTTTCTTATTTGTTTCCAGTCTTTTTAATTTGTATTGTACAATGCCATGTCTTTGCCAGGTATTTTCCTCTGGAAGTTCTCGCAACTCAGAGCACATTACACGTCTCTGTCTTAGACCACGTTCAACCTGCAGAAATGTGAGTGTGTGTTTAATGGAAAGCGGTCCGGTGTTGGCTGCGTTCGGATCAGATTTGGGCGAGGAGCCGAGCTCAGGCCGCGGACAAAGTCTTGGCAGATCGAGCGTGTCCTGATGCCAAAGAGGAGAGAGGGAAACCTTTGAAGCTCACAACCTGTCTGATGTGCATTGACCTATGATAATGGCTCTGATGTGTTTGATCTTTACTTCTGGAAATAAAATCAAAACTCTCACGACCTTTAGGAAGTTTTAATTCTCTGTGTAGAGATAATAAACACTGATCAGTAAAAATATATAAACTACGGTAATAAGTACAATTATAAATACTACATTTTAAAAATACTCGGTTACAACTCCTGCATTAAACATCTGACGAAATTAAAAAAGTATTAAGATGAGATATGAGATTATGTTACTCAATGTTTGCGTTGCAGCAGCATAAAAAGACATTATACATAAGATACATTAGAAATAAACAATCCAAAATATTTCTGAAATAGAAATAAAATAGCATTAAAAAGTAAAACAATTTGGAAATATACATTTTCAGTAACAAAATATAATGCAGGTATTGGTATCAAATAAGACTTAAGTACCAAAAGTAATAGTACTTACTGAAGAGGATGAGGGCCACATGTGAATTATTTGATTTTCAATTTATGAAATTCGATTTTTTTATTTTATCTTAATCTCAGAATTTAAAAGATTTTCCCCCTAAAAAATATTTGTAAGTGTATAACATTAATGGAGGTTTAGGATAATAATAATAATGAAATATTGGTTTGTACAAATTGGAACACTTTGGAAAAACTGGTTGGATTATTTTCCCCAAATTCAATAGAGTCAGAAAAGCAACTTTAAAGGTCACCTATAATGCTATTTGTAGGCAATAGCATTGGTCTCGGATATATAAACAATATATTAAAAACGTGAAGTGTTTTGCTCAAAATACCAAACAGATCACCCATTCTATCTGCCTCATATCCCTCTATTTCACTTCCTGTTTCAAAAGCGCTGATTTGGGGTATAAAGTTTACATTTATTTGAATTGATAACAAAAAAGGAATGGTCTGAGCTCACGCGGGACCCGGCAGCTACTGTCTAAACCGAACTGCTGCCGTGATGAAACGCCATATCATGGATTATCAAGGATCTGAAACAGGCTTTCTCTCTTGCCGGTTAGACCACAAGGTGAGTTCCTTTCTACTTCCTGCTTCTTCACACACATGCTCTCCAGCACAGGTTAGCTCTGAGTGTTAGCGATGCTAATGTGAACACCGACTATATTACGTCCAGAACAGTCGGGCATTGTTTCTGATAGCAACTTTCTGATTGGGCCGTGGGTCCACATTTCAGATATGACGTCATATCGTTGTAGCCCCGTTTTTAGAGATGTGGGTACGGAGGAAAAGAGAGAGGGTTTTATTTTCTGACGCTGCGTGAGTTCCCCGACACACCGGGGACACATGTTGATGTATAAAAGACATCAACAAGTGCATTTTTCATGATAGGTCCCCTTTAAGGCAAGATAACATATGTGCGTAATAAACGAATAGAACCATATTTATTTCATAATGTTGGGGGATTGGTGCGAGACATATTTCCCAAACTTGGGATTTTCCCACAATGCAACTCAATTGACTTCATATTACCAGCCTGCAGCCTTCACCATTTTCTCCTTAAAGCCACACAAGACATTAAACCATGACCAGTAAACATATCTTAATATGTGAAGCCTTTCAGATACAGGTTGTAATGCGTGAAGAACGAAAAAGGAAATACATCTGGAAACTGCTTGGCGTTTAAAATCACGGTATTGTCCTTTAATCCGGTTTTGCACACCTGTTCTGCCTCGGAGCAGCTAACCCCCCCCCACCCCACCCCTGCTTTAGGCTGATAAATAGGCTGAGATTTCACACGACAGTCCCCCTTTGTGCACCTTTAAATTCAAATTAATAACTGTCGCACTAATGGAAAGATTAATGGATCTCAATGGTAACCCTGCGAGTCTCCATAATGCATATTTACATTAAACAAACACACATTATTCCTGAGAGCAGCGCTGCGTTTAGAGGCGGTTTCTCCGCTTCCTCTTATCAACCTGCTGCGAGCCTTTATCAGCAGAATGAAAGCATATCTACTCTCTACAGAGCAATATGAAAATTACCCTGCTTTTATAATCATAATTCATGCATCTTCAAATAAATGTCGTTTTTCGGGAGGCTGACTCAGGACTTTCGATGTTCCCACTCTTCTAGTTCAAAGCAAAACTGCCTGATCAACAAGCTTGCCCAAATGGAGCATGATACATTTTTTATTAAACAGAAAGTCTTGAGTGCAGATTTAAAAACTCATACACGTCTTTGTGAGCCATTATGGTTATTTAATAAACCACAGATTTAAAAAATGGTGTTATTATGAAGCAGCAGAAGAAAGAGAATACATTTTCCATTACATATTTAATCACTAATGCGCCGGGAAAAAATCTCTTCTTCTGCCCCTAAGTGGCCAGAAAGGCACAAAGCTGTCCTGATATTAAGGGACATCAGAGGAAACGATACTTCCACGAGATTGTGTTGTGGCAGTTGTAGTCTTGGTTTCAGAATGAGACCATCATTGGTTTATTTTACAGTACTGCAAGGTTTTATAATATTATACACAGATCAGTTTCCAGCACTATCGGGAGGACCAACTGATGCTTTACATTCGTGTAGACAAAAACACATAACACAATAACAGAGTTAACTAATGCTTTGTCTCAAATCACATACTTCTGTACATGAATGTATTATTTTCCGTGTGTTGGAGTGCTTCCCAATATAGGAACTATGGCAAAATACACTCCGAGTACGTGGACAATTCAATGATAACGGTCAAAAGGTCGCACACTCATTGACCGCAAACCAGCCGTCATCACCGTTGCTGATGAACACAGCAATATACAAAGACAATTGCACATGTTTTTCTTCTTGTGTTGAAAAGTGCTATATAAATAAACTTGCCTCGCCTTGCCTCGCCTCGCCTCGCCTCGCCTCGCCTCGCCTCGCCTTCTAAATGACTGTGTATAAAGTACACAAGCCACTATGCAAGTGTCGAAAAAAGAAGCAACCATTAATCTTATATGGTTTTGTTGAGCAGTCTTTAAAGACAACATTGCCAGCTAGCTAATTCAAGATTCATACAATACGTGTTCAGAGTGGCAGTGACCTGAGGAGAGTATCCAAATAGAGACACAGCATAAGTCCATAGGCCTTTAAGAACAGAGTTTGTAATGCCTCTAGATGTGTTATTGCTTCACAAACCAAGTTTACCTTAAAGGTGTTTTATAATCTGTAAAGGATAAGAGCGCCTCGAACTTTAGAGTCGTTTATCACTGGCTTTACTCGACTTACTATACCATACTTTTATGTACGTCTACTTGCATTAGGAATTTCCATTTTAAGCAGTGGCGAACCGTCAGGGCCTCCAAGGTATTCAGAGAATACCCTGGAACACTCAGATAAAACAAACAACAAATCTATAAATACAAATAAAATGAATAAATGAGAATGGTATCCGTGTTGTTGATCTGTAATTTCACAGTGTTACGTTGATGTGTTTGTCCTTCTCGGTCCATGCACTACGCAGTTCAGGGGTTTTGTGTTACATATATGTTTCATCATATATTGATTTGAAGCCAATGTTCGTGTTCTTTCAGAGTTCCCCCTCGGTTCCAGGGTGTTCTAGAAGGCCCGCTCGTTCACTGGCTCGAGACAGAGGATCTAGATCATTGCTTCTCAAAGGGTGGTCCGCGGACCAGTGGTGGCCCGTGAGCGCCCCCTAGTGGCCCGTGAGTATATTGGTACAATTTCACATTTGAAATAAATATATAAATACAAGTTATCCGCACTCTCGTGGGAATATCTCCGCAATGGAATGAGCTTACGTTTCACTTTCAATTACATGATATAGCCCAGATGAACACCTTCATCACACATGTTGCCACTTGTTGATACCATTGTCAGGCGATTTGTAATCTGTTCTAGAAAAACGATGTGTTTTTGAATATTTTTGGAGTTAGGTGGTCCCGCGAGTGTTTTTTTTATTGGTTAAGTGGTCCTTGGTATGACAACGTTTGAGAAACACTGATCTGGATGAATGCGACAAAGCAATACATGCCGTTTCATTGTTTTTAAATGTCAAGTGCAACAGGTGGAGATGAAGTTGTTGCGTGTGTGTCTACAGAAGGTCCAGTTGTGAGAGAGACGGTTCGCCACTGATTTTAACTTAGGATTCAGATGGAAATATTGTACTTTGTTTTGACAGGTGTATCTTTACCCAGCACTTTTTAAAGTCATTCAAATGAGCTCCACCTTTCACAGCTGCAACATTAAAGTGATGAGCACATTAATGCATCAATGATAATAATCCACTGATACATTATGTGATTCTGAAATACGCCATTATGCATAAAAAGTAGTCTTAATTCTGGTACGGACATTTCAAAGCTGTACTATTTTTGAGTTATTCCGCACAGTGGTATAACTTTTTTTTATTTAAGAAGATCTTCTTCCTCCGCTGGAATAACTTGATGTATCTGTGCTGTTGTAAGTTGACTAATCTCAAACTACCCGTCTGAATACAGGTAGCTGGAATCCAGACGACTTAAGGCAGGACAAAGATGTCACGTCATGGCTTCATGTCGCAGTAAAGGCCTTTTTAGTCACAGAATATATCAAAACACCTCCCTAAAAACATGCTCCATGCAGCCTCACCCAGGGCCAAGCACCTGCCCCGATAAGAAGACCTTGCAGGTCTCACATTACGATAAGGGCGGGCGGTAATTCAGGAATATATTGAAGGCCTTCGCCATGGAGCACCTGGGGCTGAGCAGCAGGATTTAAAAACCAATCGGCAGCATGAAGAGAAGCTGCTGCCGAGCGGAAAAAAGTGGTGACCGCTTTCCTGGGATCCTCTGAAGAGACGTCCACGTGAGGGAGCTCCGACTAAGGTAAGGTACATTATTTATAAAGCACATGTTCAGACACAGAGGAAATTCAAAGTGCCATACATCATTATTAAAGCTCCCATTTCTACTGATCATAATTCCATCGTTGAGGTCGACTAGAATAGATTTAAACTGTGCAATGTTCCAAACTCACATTGGTTTCTCACAGCACCTCTGTGTCGTGTGTGTATTCACGCTCTGTCCTGAACGGCTTGTTGGAGCTCCGCCCCCCTCCCTGTGAGCCCAGTGTGCTCTGATTGGTCGGGACGTTGTGAGGCTCGCTGCTCAGTGAGCTGGCTTACTGGTGTGGTTTCCGTGTCGGCGATACAGCGGGGACAAGCGAAACTCATGCTGAACACACACACACACACACACACACACACACACACACACACACACACACACACACACACACACACACACACACACACACAGCCAAAGTCAAAACAATAAGTGTGGCTTGATATTGAGAAAGAAAAAGGTTTATTATAGCGCTGTGAGAACGGGTCTGCGGAGAGCATTTCTCCGCCATCCCAACTCGTACTAAAGGAATACAATAAGCAAACACAATGGAATAACAGATTTATAAAAACCATGCATAAAATAGATAGTTTAAAAACAACATTTTAAATACGGTAGGTGCTAAACACAAGTTAAAAGGCTTCTGGGTAAGCATCTGAAAAAAGTTATGTTTTCAGCCTCGACTTAAAATAACTCAGCGTTGGTGAAGACTTCAGGTTTTCTGGAAGTTTGTTCCAGTTGTGGGGAGCATCAAAACTAAAAGCAGCGTGTTGTGTACATGTTTGTAAGAAAATATAGATATTTATACAATTTCTCCATTTCATTTATGGTGTCTGATATCCATGCACTAAGGCAAATAAGCTAACTGGTAAAGGTAAGGTAAAGTTCATCAAAATATATTAGACAAATATTTCTAGTGCTCGTTATGTGTGGTTTACAAGTGGACAGGGTCAATACTGTGTGTGTGTGTGTGTGTGTGTGTGTGTGTGTGTGTGTGTGTGTGTGTGTGTGTAATTATGTAATGGATGCCAATCAAGATACATATCAGAGATAAATATGTACGATTGGCCAGTTTGAATTCGTCACAAAAGGGGAAGGAAGGATGCTTTAAACCTAGCTGATAAAGTGGTGCAGGAATGAGTCCTCAAACCCAGCAGCGTTGTAGCTCTTCCTGTTGCCATGGCTCAAAGTCAATGGCTTGCTGAATGTGTTTTTGGTTGGAGGTCTGAAAAGGCCTGTGGTTAACAGAAGCTGAAAGATGAGTTAGAACTAGAAGAATGGTTCCTGTATAACGTTAACCGTGTGTGGAGAGATGGCAACGTCGAGTTAATATGTGGAGATTATTATTATTTGTATCAAAACGTGGGTTCATATATATTATTTATTTTTGTTTCTGTTTCAAGGCTGAAAATAAAACTGCCTATTTCTTCCAAGACATCCTCTTTACAAGTGAGTAACTCTGCACTTCGTGTCGGGGATCTCCTCCGGCTCTTGTGACGGGTTAAAGGAAGGATTAAAGGACTGAGCTCTTCTCACTCTGGACTCAGGCCAGAGTCTTTCGGTCCACGTGTTTGGGTTTGCACGGTTTCGGGTTTTGACCTGCGGGAGCGTTCAATTAGAGCGACAGACCGCCTCGATCGATCTCAGGCGGGAGTTTGAAAGGTGGCCAAGTCCTGCGGAGACTGATCCTTTTTTTGGCTGCTCCGACGCTTCTCTGTTCATCAGGAGGAAACCCGAGGATGAGTCGTTCGGACGACCACTAAGATACTTTGGGAAACCATGAAGCTCAGTCTTTTTATTATAATAGACAGTGGACAACAAGAGCAATGTTTATTAAAGGCAAAATATTTTAAAAATGCTAAATGAAGTATTGGAGCTGCAACAACAAGTGGTGTCCCACAGCCTTAATACTCAGACTAGACTAGAGGACTCTTTAAAGTAGAGACACTACATACTGATATACACCTGAACATTAGCAGGAGAGGACTCTTTAAAGTAGAGACACTACACACTGATATACACCTGAACATCAGCAGGAGAGGACTCTTTAAAGTAGATACACTACATACTGATATACACCTGCACATCAGCAGGAGAGGACTCTTTAAAGTAGAGACACTACACACTGATATACACCTGAACATCAGCAGGAGAGGACTCTTTAAAGTATAGACACTACATACTGATATACATCTGAACATCAGCAGGAGAGGACTCTTTAAAGTAGAGACACTACATACTGATATACACCTGAACATCAGCAGGAGAGGACTCTTTAAAGTAGAGACACTACATACTGATATACACCTGAACATCAGCAGGAGAGGACTCTTTAAAGTAGAGACACTACATACTGATATACACCTGAACATCAGCAGGAGAGGACTCTTTAAAGTAGAGACACTACATACTGATATACACTGAACATCAGCAGGAGAGGACTCTTTAAAGTAGAGACACTACATACTGTCTAATCTAACTTTTATAATCAGAATTCATGCATTTTTAAATACATTTATTTTTTCGGAGGCTGACTCTGTATTTTCCTCGAGGTACTTTTACTAGTTCATAACAAACTTCATCAACAAGCTTGTTAACATTGGTTTTTTATGTTACTATGAAATATAAAGTACAGAACAAAAACTCATACATCTTTATGATCCATACTGCTTATTTAATCAACCTGGGATTAAATGAAGGACTGGTTTATTAGTATACAGCACAAAGAGGATGAAGGACAGTGTATTTTAATGTCACATATTGTGTATGGACTAACTCCTAGCATGAAGGGCGGTTTAGGCTGAGAGTGGATTAAGCAACATTACAGGACAATTTAGTAATTATCCAACCAATTTATTTTATTACCGCCATTTCATTTTATTTGTCTGGAGAAACCCTGAGCGCCTGCTAACGAGCTCAGGCTCACATACAAGGGCTTGTTACCTTTGTGGGGAAACATCTGTTGGATCCTCTCCGTTTGTATGGGAGGGGAGTTCAGGTCTGACAGAGACAATGTATTTTAGTTAGTGAGAAAACACTGAAAATAAGCTGTTGTTGTCTGTCAGAGAAAGCTTCCCGATGAGAGCGAATCTTCTCAGTCTATTATATTTTATCATTCATTAACAAATAACTGGAGATAAATGGTGTTTACTGGACAGTTAGAGGATGGAAACTGTAATCTGTTAAAGCTTTCAGACAAATGTATTGGAGTACAATATACAAGGCTGAGATGTGTTGCATTGGAAAAAGGTGCATACAAAAGTAAAGTACAAGAACATCCGAGTTTAGGTAAAGGTAATTTATTTCCTTATTATCAGCAGGCGGGCATACAAAACAAAGCTTTAATAAATACATCATTTATTTGTTTAGTTATCCACAGAATTGATACTATTTTAATATTATTAAATGTTATTAATATTATTGGGGTTTCAGTTTCTTATGATTCGTAGGTTGGGGGCGGGTAGACCTTGGAGAAGGTTCTGACTGGACTGACCGGTTGCTGCGTCTTGTTGCTCGGAGCTGAGTTGGTTTAACCCTGAATTAGATTAGAACATTTTAGAAATATGAGGAATAACCTCTCGTTTTGTAATTACTTCTTCATCCATTGTTGGATCTCTGCTGGGTTTTCTTTTAAAACCCTAAACCCCCCCTTGGGCTTGGTCCCTCCCCTCTCCCTCTGCGGACCTAAGGTCCGGTAGAGGGGGATGGGGCACAGAGTCGCTTATCCAGGCGGGGGAGTGCATCTGACGAAGAGATAGTTGTGCTCTCTATCTCTGTTTCTTATCCTACACGTTCACCCTGGACTAGAGGGGAAGCCAGGGCCGGATTAACCATATGGGCAACCTGGGCAAGTGCCCAGGGGCCCTGGAGCAAAGAGGGCCCTCAGTGACAAGATACAAAAAAAAACCTCGGGCACAACCTCACTCATCATACATTGTTTTTAAATGACACTCACTCTTCGCTATAAATAACACAGCTTTTCTATAGAGTCAAATTAATATATTTTCTAAACCGTCTCTGTACTGTAGGTCTCACTATGTATGCGCTCAAATGTATTACAAGCCATACACTGTCTTGGAATCTTATCCATTGTATTTTGTCTTGTGATGTTTGACTCAAAGGGCAACAGGCTAGACCTACTTTGGTTGAACTATGTGGCTGCGTCCCTGCTTTTGACAAATAGGTGTGCGATTTGACATGCCAGATTGACTGAAAATTCTAAATATTGGTCATGTTGGTATGATTGGGTAGGCGTGGTGTTACTTGTTGGGTTGCCATGAGCGCTCAGTGCCCCGGGGCCCCTGCAGGTACTAATCCGGCCCTGGGGGAAGCGTGCTTGTACGCCTTTTCAGCCGTTTCTCACTATATTCTTCCTACCCCGTTTACCTTGAACTATTCTAGGAGTGTGTTGACGTTGACTCGTTGGGCCTTTCCTCCTGTACTTGTTTATACAGGAGGAAAGTTATTTCCTTTACCTGCATCTAGGAGAGGGCATTTAGGCCTCTCTACTTCCTTCTTTTGACTAGTTTAGTTTTTCACCCTCTTTCCCTTGAACTAATGTACACGGGAGAGTGCACTCACGTTGTGCCTCTCGGCGTATACTTTGACTGTCTGTCTCTTTGGAGAGTGCTCGTACGTTGGACACGTTGGGCCTTTTCACTGGTGTCCCTCTTCACTAGTACCCCATGTCCCCTCTTCATAATGTGGGTCTTCATAATTCCCACCCTATTCTAAGGGGAAGCATGATGGTGCCTTTTCTTTTCAATTTCTGGCTTTGTGTTTCTTCACCTCTTGCTCGTTTAATATTTAGGAGAGTGCATTTACGAAGGTCACGTTGTGCCTCTCTTCCTGGCTGTTCTTTTCATACCCTTGCTTCTCTGAGAAGAGAAGACATACTATTCTAGAAAGGAGTTGACACACGGCGTCTCTTCACTTGAACACTTGAGGGTAGGGGTGTAACGGTTCACAGAAGTCACGGTTCGGTTCATTCCTCGGTCCATATTATGTATAATGGCTGATGTCAAACAAAAAGGTTCAATAAGCTGAACAACTAAAAAGAATGTCTTGAAAATATTTAAATACATAATAAGAAGTGTTTGAATCACAATCAATAAAAGGCAATACAGAACTGTATAACATCTCCTGAAGTCAAAATACAAAATAAATACAATGATAAATATAAAACAAATATAATCTGTACCTTTAGGAGCAATGTCTAACATGTGTACTTAACTTGTGAGTGTGTGCGGCCATTATGCCTAAATAAAGGTACGCAAGCTTTACTCTATTTTCAAGTTGTTCTTCAGAAAGACGAGTTTGTCTACGTTGTTATTAGGGCTGTGCATCTTCACTGGTCTCACGATTCGATTCGATTACGATTATCCTGTCAACGATTCGATTCGGTTCGATATCCCGGTGCATCACGGTGCATCACGATTCATACCAATGCATTGCATCCTCAATTTTCTATATTACTGCACATGGCTTATTTTTCATCAATGCATACATGCAGTAAATACATATGAACTCTTTTTATTATTTAGAAAGTGCTTCAGAAATCAAGAACATAAATGTCTTGACATTCATTTATAAACCAAAATAAATGAATTGTATAGGTCTAGCCTCCGTGTGTGAAGTTGTTCCATCCTCAAAAACAAAAAAATAATGCTTCTGCGGTCTAGCTGCATCTTCAAGCCACGGCCTTCTGTTAAGAAAGGACACTGAAGGTCCTGAATGAGGCATCACACACAGGACTTGAGTCTGAACACAGCAGACAACAGGAGTATTTACAACAGCATATACAAACTAAAATACTGCATGTGGGTGCACACTCACATTCTCTGTCTCACTGTTACATAAATCCCATGAATGTATGAGATTAAGTTAGCTTCATTATATCTCAGTGATTAAGTGAATAACAAAGTTTCTATCGGGTCACTATGAGCCTGTCACTCATTATTTTCAGGGAGGGGGCGGGGCTTGGAGGAACGGAGAGGAGACGGTGATCGCGGAAGCTTTTTTCCTCCTGCCTTCACAAACTTTACACACGTATATATCGTCTGGGAATTGCTAGAGGACATTCATACTCTGCAATCCAAGACTTAATTAAATCCACCAAAAACCTGACATGATTGTAACGCGATTATTTTTGAAAAACATAAATCCCTGTCACAATCGCTGCGGCTCAGAGACACAGGGAGAGCGGGTCATTCTGCTGCTGGTTCTGGACTGGTGTTCTTGTGTTGGTGGATAAAGCAGACTGCTCCGTGTTGCTGTGCCGCTGTCACGTCTGTTCCCTGATCTCTGCGTCACCGACCGATTTGATATTAAAGTGACAGAAAAAACGTTGCCGCGGCCGGAAAATCAGGAAGCAACGTTACTACTCTATAACCGATTATCTTCCGTCACTGCATCGAGACCGAATCGTCCACGTCCGCATCGCAATGCATTGTAGAAACGATTATTTTCAACACCCTTAGTTGTCAGCAGTGAGGGCAGATCTGTTGGCGGTAACTATGGCACCTGCCGTCGAGGAAACCCTCTCGCTGGGGACTGAGACTGACTCGGAGGTGATTGAGCATGCTTGACGTGTTACCACTAGCATACCGCACCGCTGTCGAACAACGCCGACACACCATCCTCGTCCGATCCACAACTCGCACCCCATCGTTGTTGAAGTCCACAGGGAACCCGACATGTTCCCACACAGCTGATTTAAAGAAGCAGGAGGGTCTTCTAGCTCCTGTGTGTTGTGTGAACTCGCCGTAGCTACTAACTGTTCTTCTTCATGTGTTGTGTTCGTTTTGTTGTGTTCTTGTTTCTTGTTGTTGGGATCCGGAGTCGAGGCCGATCCTCTTGCTGTAGTCCTGTGTCCTGGATCCTCTATCCCGAGTTCTGGATTATGTCGTGGACTTCGGGTCGTGGCTGAACCCGTCTCTGCGGTCCTGCCTTGGGTCTCGTCATGCTGCTTCCCTGATGGCTTCCACAGGATTGTAGCTGACCTCCTCGTGGATTCATCTTCTCATTACAGACACATGCATTTCCTAACATTCGGTCTATATGCTGTCAAATGTATTATCTCTTCGATTTACACACGGCATCTATTGTACGTCTGTCCGTCCTGGGAGAGGGATCCCTCCGTCCCCATGTTCCCCAGCCCCATGTTCTCCCATGTTCCCCATTTCACGTATATATGATATTTACTCTCGCTGGTCTCATCATACAACGGCAATGAAAGAGGCACCAGGGGAGGCAGCCATAACCTCTGCCGCACTGAAGGGGGCGCAAGTGAGCCCACAGGTCCTTGTTGCTACTGTTATTCTACGCAGAGACGGTAGACGCAAACAACAAGCTAGACTTTTGAAAATACAGGAAGACAAGGAGGACTTTTACAAAAAAGTAATACAGATTGTTGTCCAGAAGGAAAGCATGGACTTCATCTTCAAGTCCATGACCACAATTGTAATGAACATGGGATCTTACTAAGAAAGAACAATCTAATATTTAGATTTCGGGTATACTTTTGTTGAACGGTCTGTTTAAAATTAATCCAAGCATCAGACTAAAAAAGCTTTTGAAAATAACCGAATATTTTGATTAAGGTAAAAATATAATATTTGTAAATCTGACTCTGAAAGTGCCTCACCAGCCATGAACCTCACCGCACGTCACTGGGTATGGTGGTTTGTCCGGAACAACAGGAAGTTAGTTGTTGTTGTTTTTTCGAAAGAACAGGAAGTTAGTTGTTGTTGTTTTTTCGAAAGAACAGGAAGTTAGTTGTTGTCTAAAACAACAGTGCCCTGTACTACGAAGCCATTTCAACATACGCTGGATATGTTTGAGTGATAGCTGGTTTAACTAATCCAAAAACAAACGCGATCTCGCTAAGCGGTCCTACGACGCTAGTTATCCACTCGGTAACTCAAGCCAGGGTTTCTCTGTCCGGCTGAGAGCGCGTTCACATGAAAGGGGCGGGGCTAGCAACATTTGACCAATCACAAACATGGACAAGCGTACTGACAGCGCAGCGTCATACTTCCTGAATGACAAGTTAACTATAATATTAGACAAATATTAAGAAGTTAAACTTTAAACATCCATGACTTAAGCAATTTCAGGTGAATACAGCTGGTAACAGAAAAAGTGTTTCGAATACGTACATTAACAGATTTATGATATCACTGCCCTCGTCTAAGACACAAGTGGATCTGACTTTAACTATATTACACTACACAGACCGCGAGACCATTCGGTAC
This sequence comes from Champsocephalus esox, assembly GCA_036324585.1. Taxonomy (NCBI): domain Eukaryota; kingdom Metazoa; phylum Chordata; class Actinopteri; order Perciformes; family Channichthyidae; genus Champsocephalus; species Champsocephalus esox. Next base: position 6,387,341 of record CM070498.1, on the reverse strand, counting down.
GGCCCACGAGGTAATTTATAAACACGCAAAAAAAGAAAACAATTCAAGAAATCTAGACCGCAAAATAATGAAACAAGCGAGTGCCTGCTTTTTCCTGGCCAAGGAAAAGGAGCATGCCCCCGCACCCCCCCTAGAGGAGGTTAGGGGACACACATATCTTTTGTCCATATCTTTCTGCCTTGGTGGTCCTGCCACACCGTGCACGCGCGACTCATGGAAAGATATCTGGATTCAGAGGTTGCTTTTTCTTTGCACAGCATGAAATGAATGGGCTGTGATTTTTGTTTTTTTAAGCAGAGGTCAATAATTTGTACGGCCCTCGGAGGATGTTGTAAACATTGAAATGGCCCTTGAGAGGAAAAAGGTTCCCCACCCCTGATCTAAAGCAACTGGAAGTTAGTTATCGTTGTTTGTCTATAAGTTGTTGTGGTTTGTCCGAAACAACAGGAAGTTAGTTGTTGTATCCGAAAAACGGGGTTGTTGTGTTGTCCTGCTGATCTGTCCTTCTTTCCAACATGTTCAGAACTGAAGCTGCAGCTCAGGCTGTGACACTCAGCTCACGCAGCCAATTAAGGTCATATGGAGGCAATTTGCATTTCAAAAAATCCCTCTCCCTCTCTCTGAATCATAACCCGTCAAATCTGAACATGATACGGCATCAGTCAGTCGTATTTATAGAGTCAGAGTGATTTACCCCCCGCGGGCCGGTGTCCAGCAAGAAAACATCCAGACATCTGCTTAGAAATCGCTGGGAGAAAAGGGCTTCTTGCACTTCAGAAATGAATCATGTTTTTTAGTTTTCTTCTGATTCATTTGGTGCCTCTGCAAACAGGAAGTGCATTTTGCGAAATCAGCATACTTTCAATGGAGGCTTTGAGTATTCATTTACAACCAGTTCAAGTTGTACCCCATGCTTTGCTGTTAACGTCACCCAAAGCATTATGGGAACCCAAACTAAAGATTACACAATTTTTTTCAAAAATACAATTATGAAATATAATGAATAAATAAATAATACAATTAAGTTATCAAACATCTTTATCTTTATCTACGTCTTCTTAAATACTGCAGGGTGGTGTTGGCCTTTAACTGGTATTACTATAGAATCCTTAATTTACACATTGCTTAGTATTTTCATACATTTAAATTGTAACATATAATCAATAGATAATATTGTTTATAAATGATTATTATAATGTAAATGTGTACATTTTTTAATTGTTTTCACATTTTACATTTGTCGTTTAATTACTGACTGACTGGGTCGTGGAAAACTGCAGACGTTAGGCGGCTTTTTGTGGATTATTAATATATACGACGTTTATAATATCTGATTATTGATGGCCATTATGAAAACCAACTCGCGATAGAAAGGCAGGCAGCGCGATGAATGTACAGTACGAGCAGTAAACACGTTAACGTCCTCGGGGCGGATCCTTATTGACTTCTTTACCCATGCCATCTCTAATGGAGCTTCCTGTCTGTTTTACACGAGCATTAAAACACCAGACCCTGCGCGCGTTGATCTGTGTTGCTGCTGTTCAGCTCATCGGTCCTCTGGCATGTCGCACGCATGTTAACCTGCAGCTCAAACATGGCAAAGCTAATATCCCACTGCGGTTTGAAGGCGTGTCCTCGTGGCACAAAGTCCCGCTGTGTGTTGATCCTGTGTGACAGCTCCGAGTGCAAACTGTGGCAAACATGAGTCACGACACGATGAGTCACATCACGGTGGGACGTTGATGATGTGCTAATGGAGGGAGTTGCATCCCTACGCTGGACCTAAGTGTCGCTGTCTTACATTCACATGTTTTGCTGTCAAAACATGGCAAGTTTCTATTTACAGAATACACCGTCAGTTCCGTTATATCTCACCAAACACTCGCTTGTTTACTTGTGTAGACATTTTTATTATATTTATCGTCAGGACTCCCTGGAAGAAGAGATCTTGTATCTCAATGGGACATTCCTGGATAAATAAAGGATAAATAAAATCATCACACAACGCCGTATGATAAGAAGTGGGATTTCAAAAGGATAATCAATCAATCAAAGTTTAAACACTCAGGAAAATAACTCCTTTAAAGGTCATGGCCATTTCTACTGATCATAATTCCATCGTTGAGGTCGACTAGAATAGATTTACATTGTTCAATGTTCCAAACTCACATTGGTTTCTCACAGCACCTCTGTGTAGTCTGTGTATTCACTCTCTGTCCTACACGGCTTGTTGGAGCTCCCCTCCCTGTGAGCCCAGTGTCCTCTGATTGGTCGGGACGTTACGATGCTCGTTGCTGCGAGGAGTGGACAGGCTTCCGGGTCGGCGATACAGAGAGACGCAGCGAAACTCATCCTGAGCACACACACACTCACAGCCGAAGTCAAAACAATAAGTGAGGCTTGATATCGAGAAAGAAAAAGGTTTGTAACGCTGTGAGAATGGGTCTGCGGCATTTCTCCGCAACTCGTCTATTACCAGCGTTCAGGGAGCTCTGTGGGACTCCCTGTTAGTTAGCCAAGGGGTCCAGAGGCCTGTACTACGAAGCTGGTTCAACCTAACCTGGATATGTTTGAGTTAGCCGGTTGGCCTAATCCAAAACATACGCGCTCTCACTAAACTGTACTACGACGCGGGTTATCAAGTGGATCGCTCAAGCCAGCCGTGTCCTATCTAGTTAGGTGCGCGTTCACATGAAAGGGGTGGTATCTGGAGCATTCGACCAATCACAGACATGGAGAAGCGTACTGTGAGTGTTGCACGGCCAGATACGGCTCAGCTGACTCAGATATATGACAAACACTATGATGTGATATGCCGCGGACTGTACTTAATGTTACTCTGATCCGGTTACTTATGTTGTGGCCGATATGTAATTAAGCTTTCTTAACGCTAATGTTCTAACAGTCAGATTGCTCTGAAGATGGAGGTGATATTCTATTAATGTTCACGTTCACACAGTCGCTGATTTTTGCCCGCCGTCTTTCCTGCAGCTTTTCTGTATTTCCTTTCTCCTGTGATATGACTTGATCGCTTTGAACTCCGCACACTGAGCTCTGATTGGTCAGCAGGCGGTGCTTTCACTGAGTTGAGCTCTTAGCCTGCAACCTAACCTGCTCCGGGGCAGGTTAGCCGCTCAGCATCAGTTACCATGGAGATCTAGCCTGCTAAAAAGAGAACCAGCTTCGTAGGACCGGAAAGCCCGAGTTTTCCCTGAAGTTAGCCGCTAAGAGAAAATCCTGCTTCGTAGTACAGGCCTCTGGAAATGATGGGTACACGATCGTGTTAGAGTTGTACTCGCTACAGGGTGCACTTTGAGGGTTTGTGACTCTGCAGACCGTTTACATGCATACACGTTAACACATATTACATACATTAAAATATATTTTAAAACAAGTGAATAAGCAGAAGCAATGATTACTCACATGACTTCTCTTAGAAAGCTACAGACACCATTATGACGTGTTTCTTTTGCTAATATAACACTCCTTTATCGCCAGGGCTTCAGAACAACTTATTGTATACATGGAAATATTCTCTCTCTGTCTTTCAAAAGAGTAGACGGAAAAATAAATAGACGGATAGAGAATATAATGGATCTCGATGTCTAATGATGAATCTTAAATCAGAACATAATAATAATAATAATAATTGAAGACATTAGATACATGCAGTGGAAAGATAATAACAAGAGGAAAATAAAAATAGATTATCACGAAAGCTGCCAGTTCTCCAAAACGGGAATTCTAGTAAAAGTAGTCATTTTCTTTTTTCATTTTAAAACCCAATGCTACGAACATACGCACGAATAAGTCGAAGCAATGATAACACACATTCCTCCTCTCATACAGACACTGTTATGACATGTTCTTTGCCGACACAAAACTATTTTTCAATCTGTAGCAAAGAAACTTTCACAACGAAAAATAGAAATTGAAAGAAATATTTATTGTATTGTCATCACAGATATAATATGATAAAACGTGATGAAAGGACATCTGAAGAATTACTTAATGAAAGATAAATGCAGTGGGAAGATAATAGTAGGTGGACGAGAAGATTTTCTTTTCACAAATAAATTATATATTTTAAAACTCAAAGCTACAAGAAAACTCAAAGTCCTTCTCTCAGAACGACACCATTATGACATATCTTTTGCTTAAAACAAAACTCCTTTTCAGTCAGTAGCGTCATGGAATCCGAAACCTTAGACACTCAAGACATAACCACATATATAATAACATAGAAACACAGAGACGCTGCTGATTGAAGGAAATATGATATTGTTGTCCAACAGTATGAACCAGAATACTTGCACCAAGAGCACATGTGTCTGTCTAAAGCACATGTGTCAAACTCAAGGCCCGTGGTGGATTTAATTTCGGCCCGCAGGATAATGTTTGATTACTATTAGATCTGGCCCGCCGGTATATTGCACCTCCACTCCATCCTGAGGGTTTCAGCCTGAGCCCAAACATTGAACCCGAGATGAGAAGCCAAGTATCTGAGCTAGCATCAGAGCAGCACACTGACTTTACATGGATGCTTCCTTCTGCACTGTCTCTCACGGCAACAGGACATGTTTGGTTTCTCTCTGAGGGAAATAGTTTTGTTGAAGCTGTTGTTGGCCTGTGGGGAAAATGTACTCATAAGAAATGACTCTGGAAAAGCTGCAGATAGAGCCATGAGAAATGAATGCAACTGATTATTTCATGTTTAATGTTATAGGCAATAATTTAAGCTTTATTAGTTCCAGGTTTAATATGTGCAATAAGTTAATTTCAATAAGTTCTGCAATAAACATTGAACCAGTCCGGCCCTCGACTTGTACCCATTTTTTAATTTTGGTCCACTGAGGATTTGAGTTTGAAACCCCTGGTCCAAGGAAAAGCATTTCACAGGTTGTAAACACGTCTTTTTAGTTTACACAGCACTCGACCCTATGCTCAATAACACACTGCAGACAGACGTGTATTCATTCACGGTACAAAGGCCTCTTTAAATAAACTAAAGGATGGAACTCATGAGCATGACTTACAACACATGATCCTATGATATAGATTATTTCAACAGCAGCACGGACAATGTATGACTCAAATCGGCAGAAATGCGTTTCTATTCTCTCTCCGTCAGTGAAAAGGAGAAACTCGATGCAACACGAGCTCCTTCTTCCTTCTTCCTTCATCCTTCATCCTTCTTCTTCTGTCTTTTAGGTCGCTGCCTGCGGGCCCGAGGTCACGATGTTGCTTAATTAGCGAGATTTTTGAAAAACTGCTCCTGGCGACGTCGACTCAAGACGGCGGAGACGATGAGATCTCTCACGACGTGGAGCCCGCTGTCGTGAGAGATTCCTCCCCGAAGAGAGATGTGAAGTCGCTGCGTTCACGTACCATTATTCCTCCGACTTTACACATGAAGTGTGTCATTGCTTAGAGGCTGATCGGGAGAAGTTAATGGAGGGTTATGAGGCTGTGGTTGGGGGTTGTTTTTGTTGCTGATATGGGTCAATTTTGATGGATGAACTTTCTTTTTCTTTTTTTAATTTCCACTTTCCTCGGGGAAATAATGTGTGTGGACAGAAAAAGGAGCTCTCAATATTGTAGCCGGTCTGTTTGCTTGGCAAAGACTCATTATACTGGATATTACTGTGGCAGGAGCCCAGGGGGGGGGGCTCTGATGGAAAGATTGATGACCCTGAAGCCAGAAATAAAAAAGTTGAAGTTTCTGAAGAAAGTGAAGAAACTTCCAGATGAGTCGAGGCTTTGGTCCCAGGTCGGACTGACACTTCACATTAGCCGCGTTCACACTGCGGTACTTTTCCCACAAAGGTTCATGAGAACTCTTTAGTTCTCATGAACTAAGTACAGATCGCGTTCACACCAGAAAAAGTCCCTGGGGGAGGATTAGGCAAATGAAGCCGCTGACGTCACTTCTTCTTCTTCTGCTTTGGGTTTACTGGCAGGGCGCAACCCACTTCACGGCTGCTGGGAGTCCCAGCAGCTTCTACTGAAGCCTTCCGAGTAAATCGCCAGAACGCCGACACCTCCTCATCTCCACCGCTCCCATGTTTTATTTTGTGTTGCCATAAGTTAGTCTCTCTGCGTTTCTGCGCTGGGCTAATGCTAATAATGCTAATGCGAGGATAATAAAATGGCGGCTTCACAAAACTCTTTTGGAGTGTTACGGGGCGTGGTTTGCAATCCGCCCAGCCAATCAGACATATAGCTCTTTTCTCACAAGAGAGCCGCTCGAAAGTCCCTGCTCTCTAGCAGGAACTTTCGAGCGGGGTAAAAAGGTTCGCATGAACTACTTTTAGTACCGGCTCTTTTTGGTGTGAACGCGATCATGAACTAAGTTCGCATGAACCTTTGTGGGAAAAGTACCGCAGTGTGAACGCGGCTAAAGAGTCATTAAGAAAGGATGCTTGAACACAAAGCTGATTTTCGTCAATTTATTTTCACAATTTTAGCACTACTCTGCATTTACATTATTTACACTTAAGCTATAACTAGCTCCAACTCTAGTTTTAACCATTTATTTCCCTCTTGTTTCTTTATAATCATAAAGTGTACAATTCTTACAATAAGACTAGGGATGCACGATAATTATCGGCCCGATATTAGGAATTGATGTCGTCATCCCGATAGACCCGATAATATACAATATATTTTTTGGGTAAAGAAAAAGAAAAAAAATACTCCCTCTCGCTCGCTCGGGCCAATATATATATTTATAAACTCCCCAAACAGGCGAAAACCTACCAGTTTCCCCACACTGTCTCTGCCCCCTCCCTCCATGCTGGTTCCTCCGGTTTGGATCCCGTTAATAGTTATGGTCGTAAAGAACCGGGTGATTTGCTCCCGTAACTTCTCGTTTGGAATATGAGGAAATGAACTGCGGTGTGGTTCTCCCTGCTTACACGCGGTTTGATTGGCTAGTGCTTCTACTGTCAGATTTGCATACATGCGTTTGATTGGCTGACGCTTCCAGCTCAGCTTCAAAAGCTGAACATTGCTCAACTTTTGAATCCTGGACATCGTGGAAATCTTCGCTTCGCTCCCCCACAATGCAGTTCGGCGAAAAGCGAGGCAAAGTGACGTCATCCCCGTTCAAAGTCAACGGGCAGAGAAGCGTTGGAAGCGGTGGAAGATTCTTCTGAAGCTGCTGTGTGGACGTACCGTAATAGACAAACTCTCACAAATGACCAGATGAAATACGCCTCTGTGTTCGGCCAACGAGCCCAGACAGACATCTCCTCTGTTTCAGAATGAAGGTTTACTTTTGGGAATAGATGTCTGTGATATGCGATGGAAATAATAAAACACAATGTGATGAAGAAAATAACACACCGTGCAACACGAGGTCCGATATGTGCGGATACATCCTGATGAGGAGGCAGTTGAGCTCTAAGAAACTCGTCTTTTAATCTCTCAAGTGCAGAAAACGTCTCCGTGGAAGGTGGACGGACGTTTCTAATAAAGTGATTCTGTATCGCAGACAAATCCGCCCCGTCCACCGCTTATTGGTTTCAGAGTCTCGGGTGATTGATGATGTCTCCCTTTAATCAGAGAGGTGATTCATCAGGATTTTATTCTCACCATTTCGGGTGTGTGTGACACATGATGCCCATTCATTCCTAATCAGAGGGGGATTAGTGTTGTTTCTCTGTCTGATCACGTCATTCATTAATTTCTAAAAGTAGAACAACACACTAAAGTGGACAGGTCTATTAAAGACGTGAATAAAATATGTTAAAGTAGCCTTACATGTTCATTGATTTCCACAAAGTGATAAGTTAATACAGCAAAGGTAATTAACAGTAGAAAGTTACATGTTTTAAAAAGAAGTTCATTTCCAACTTTAATGAATCCGATAATTTTCCCTGTTTATTTTTCAATTTAATGAAAAACACTTTTCTAAAGCAATATTAACTATACAAATTTACTTCTTTTGTAAAAAGGGTCATTATTGTCTTTTTTCTTTTATACTTCTTATCTATTCATTGGTGTTAATGTCCTTTGTTAAAACAAATCTTTAAATACAATATACATATGTATGCCCAAATATTTTTATGTTTCTATTGAAATGATTATATCATGACCACATTATGATAACAGCTCATTTATTTCCCCACAATACACATTGTTACTGAAGCAAGCTTTCAACACATTATAATATCACTCAATGTAACTTTTTCTCTGTTAACGTTAGCTGTTAGCTCAGATATTTAGCTAAGGTTAGCTGTTAGCACTGTTATTTAGCTAACGCTAACTAGATATCCTGCAGATTTCAACACAGTTAATTCAAAACCCTGTTAATGTTAGCTGGTAGCTCCGATATTAAGCTAACATTAGCTATCTGTTAGTTAGCTAATGTTGATTAGCTCTTCTGCAGATTTCAACACAGTTAATTCAAAGCCCTGTTAATGTTAGCTGGTAGCTCCGATATTAAGCTAACATTAGCTATCTGTTAGTTAGCTAATGTTGATTAGCTCTTCTGCAGATTTCAACACAGTTAATTCAAATCCCTGTTAACGTTAGCTGTTAGCTCCGATATTAAGCTAACATTAGCTATCTGTTAGTTAGCTAATGTTGATTAGCTCTTCTGCAGATTTCAACACAGTTAATTCAAATCCCTGTTAACGTTAGCTGTTAGCTCCGATATTAAGTTAACATTAGCTATTGTTAGAAATTAAAATCAATGTTTTATGGCATAATGTACCTTAAACATACTGTCAGTTTAAATGCTATTTTATTCTGGAAAAAAACGGAAGTTCTCAATACCAAGCTTTTATTCTGAAAATCCTTCATGACGACATCCGGGACTACCGCCCATTAGTATCATTAAAGTGGCTATTGACACCGTTAACATGTATTACATATTCAGTTATGAAAGAGATAAGGAGGAGAAAAGGCATGTGGGAGTAAGCAATGAATGTAAAATGTTGAAATCCTCTGTTTAACGCGATATCGGACACGGGAGAATGAGGGGGGAAGTCCCCTACGTCACTACAGCTCCCAGAGAGGAGGAGCGAACAGCCAGCAAGTGGGAAGGACGAATGCTTGTAAGCTCTCTTCTGCACGGCCAGCACCTGGGAGAGGAAGCTGCAGCATTTCTCTCCTGACTGAACAATATCCTGTTTGAAACATTACCGCGCTTTTTATTAATTAAAGTACCAATTTTGAACCTTCTCAGAGACTCCATTTAGTCTCCTTATTAAGCTTCTCTCCTGGACGCGAGAAAACGATCACGGTTTACACTATCTGTTAGTTAATGTTGATTATCTCTTCTGCACATTTCAACACAGTTCATTCAAAGCCCCGTTAATGTTAGCTGTTAGCTCCGATATTAAGCTAACATTAGCTGTTAGCTCTGTTGATTAGCTAACGTTCACTAGCTCTTCTGCACATTTCAACACGGATAATAAGCCTTGATTCAAAGAATTCCCATCAATCCTTCAAAATGACTTTAAAACCTTTCTTGAGGAGTCCTTTCAGCCCTAGCTATAAGCACATCAATTAAACCTTAACTGAAGAAGATGTTGACATTGAGTAGCCTACTGAAACTGATCAATCACAGAAAATGAAGGTTAATAAAGTCAGGCTGGTGAATTGTCCACCTTCTTCATACGAGGACTCGTGAGTCTGGTCTTTCTTTACTCCGCAGCTGTGGCCCTGACGGTTTTTCATCCACATTTATATTCATACTGAATGAAGCACAGAAATTACAACCCTTTAGTTACCCGTTATATGTCACACATTGACCTTACATTCATGAGTGGGAATGTGCAGCGAAGCTCAAACATCGACTCACAGTTTCTTTATTGACGGAAAACATTCTTGTCCCGGCTGTCTCGTATTCATTTGCGTTTGTAAACGAGCTGCTTGTGGAATGTGTCGAATATGTTTCTACATTTTTCCTTTTCTGTTTCACTGTGAGCCATTAGCATTGCGCACACACACGCACACACACACACACACACACACACACACACACACACACACACACACACACACTCGCTCTGGGTAAACAGGGACTCGTGCAGAAAAGCAAACACAGCAGTATCGACCGTTGTTCGTGCATTTGCATTAGTGTCCACCCCTCATTCATGTGGATGCTGCCTCACTGACTGCTCTCCACAGTCTAATTCAAATTGAAGCCGGCAGTACATTTACAGAGTGAGCCGGCGATATTAACCAAATAAAACACTGCATTTGAGAGTGCCTTGTGCCTCTCTCCTCCCTGCTTTTGGTGTGAGAACAAGGTTAGTCTTCAGTCGGGAGGAGGATTTAATGCTAAATGAACTTAGCCGCTGTAAAACTGTCGTCGAAATGGATACCTCAATTCTCTCTGCCCGCGCAGCTTTTGCCGTATAGGACAGTGGGCGCTGTAAATTGTAGACTGGGATAGACACACATTATCTCAGCAGGATCAGAGGAGAGGATCTTTATCTGGAGTAGGCCGTGTTACAATGAATGTACTGCTGACCCAAACCCAAAGGACTGTGCCTTTGCTGATGACAGACGACAAATCCAGACACCGCAGTGCCTGGAACGAGAGGGTGCCGTATCAGAAGAATCAATGACAGGAAGAACACAACAAGGTTTCTTCCAACAAACAAATCAAATCAGCTTTACACTGCCACCTAGCTACTGTAGACCAACTAGTATTTACATGCAAACTGAATGGCCGACTTCAGGATGGGAATGACTGTCCAAAAAATAGGTGAATACGTAAAAATCGCATATAGAGAATAGGATAACCAACCTTTAAGGAATATTGCACACCCAAAACGACCATTTCTATATCAACCCGTTCTTCACCCAAAAAGGACGTACAGCAGACAGTACGATGCAATAACAAGAACGAATACATCACTGTTTTCTAATGACCATTATCATTTTATACTTTACTGCTAAATATAACTCAACTGCTTTGTGCTACTTCTGTTGACTGAGAAGTTAGGTGTAGCCTCAAAGGCCCTTTTTATTATTCGGGCACATATCGGACACTAAGAAGACTAATTCATAACATGTTTAGTGTGTAGATCTAGTGACAGTGTCCTCAAGTTCTTTACATTAAGGCTTCCTTTCATCCGTGGAAAAATTGAAAGGAGAATGTTGGCTGACAAATGGAGTTACAGCTAATTAAAATAAAGGGAAATGTTTGCCCAAAAAAAGGGGTGATTGGGTGATGCGTTCAGACATTTTTCAGTACAAAATGTTTGGTAAACCTTTATTTCTTGTCACAGGGTCATATCTTGAAGATTGTACAGCTTTTTTTAGACTTTAACTGTTAAAGTTAATGGCACAACACCCGAAACTAGGTTGTCACGCCAACCGGTTAAAATCAGGCCCTAAAACACATGTAATGGGAACAATACATTCAGGTCTGGTGTGATCAATAAATTCAAGTTGTCTTTGAAGGCCTCAAGAACCAACATTTCAAATCCTCTGAAGACATCCACGGCCTTAACAGATCCCCAAAATATCCCAGAGTCCCAGCTGTGCTGCGCTCACAGACCGCTGTGCAGAAAGGAGAGCAGCCGAATACACGCTGTGAAATTCAAAACTGAGGAAAAATTGGTACTTGAAAGAAAAACTGAAGACAGAAAACACACAAACCTTAAAGGACGTCAACCTGTTCTTTGCTGACAGTCTCAGAAAAATAGACAGTTTTCTGAACTGTAACGAACACAATCTCCGGGGATGACTTTGTTAAAATGTCCTAAATCAGAGCCCAGCCTCTCAAGCAGCTTCTCTGCTACACGTTTATTCTATTTTCATGCATCAGCTCCTTTTTCTTCTTACTTTCCCTGACTCCTCATGTGTGTCGTTTCAATATCGTACAATGCCCCTTTTTAATTTCACATTTTCCACACACACACACACACACACACACACACACACACACACACACACACACACACACACACACACGATCAGCACTAGAAAAGACAAACACAAAAGCATTTATACGGAAGTACAAAAGCAATAAGTGAGTGATATATTCAGTACAAATGATTTGTTGTGTAGCACTGTAGCGTCACACAGCGCTACACTCAGGGGCATTTCTATCTAGATTTAAAGAAGCATTTTAACAACAAATTACAGTATTTAAAAAAAAATGTGCAGTGTTTTTTACACTAGTGTAGTTAGGCTTCATACAAGTAAATAAAGTGGACTCAAACAAATATTCGAGCAGTCAATATCAGATAAATACATCTGTCTTCTTTAAAACACTAGAATGTCTTTTGGAGAGTGGAGACTCCTTAAAGCAATGGTGCATTCAAGTACTCGTCAGACGGTCCCATTTTCAAAGTATAGAGTTAGTCGTAATGTATAAAAAAACATGCTACACATAAGATGTGTTGTGCATATCACACTGATTGGCCGCTATATTGGCTACTTCACAGAAGTTGCGCAAACTGTTCAGAGTTATCACCAGAGATGGGGTCGTTACAAAAAAAAGCAATATATTACATATTATTTTTAAAAAAGTAATATATTACACTACTTCGTTACTCTCTACATAAAGTAACTCGTTACTTTACTCGTTACTTTACTCGTTACTTTACTCGCAGGGCCGGCCCGCCCCTCCCTGCAGGCAGATCACGCAGACTGCGGCGCACCTACAGTGTAAGCGCGCCACAGTTTTGCCTCTGCGAGACTCCACTTGCACCCCCAGTTACTATTGCATTAAGGAAGACATAACACAAGTTTCCCTTTTTATATGCTCTAAAATAAGCTACCAGCTAGCACAACAAGCTAACCGTCTGTGAAACGTCAAGACACTAATTAATGAAACCAGTTCAAGACACATTGTTCTTATCATTCTTTATGAGCGCAGTAACGGTAAGGTATCTAATTACTTATCTATTTCGTATTCCATAACAGAGCTGGTCAAACTAAAGTGGTAGAGACATGGCAGAATTCCTACAATGAAGCGGGACATTGAACTGTTCACCCGTGAGAGGGCGATCAACAAAAGAGAGCGAGCGGCCCCGTTGAGGGAGTTTCCAGATGAAAAGACTCTGTTTATGCAGCACTGCACGTGGAGACGTGGTCTCGCAAATCGCGCAGATTACACAGGCCTACATGTATATAAACCTGCGGCGGAAACCCTTCTTGTCTGTCAGTGAGTGTGATTATTTTAAAAGACGCGCGTCGGGGCAATGTTAGTAACTGTAGTGTGATTACTGAATTAGAAACGTAACTACTCCGTTACCGACAAAAGTAATATTATTACAGTAACGCTCTGGTTTTCACTATACAAAAGCAAGTTATACAAGCGCTTTTGTCTGTTATATTTGATACATGATAAGAGCCCGGTCTCTCCCCAGCCACGTCAGATCCGCCAACACTCTCGCATCATTCAAACAATCCCTCAACACTCACCTTTTCACTCTTGCCTTCAACTCCTTATCCACTAACCCCTCACCCTTATTCCACCTAGCGTAGCACTTTTAACTTAAATTGTTATTTTTGTTTTTCTTTACTTGCTTGTAAAGCCCTTTAAGCACCAGGAAAAGCACAATATAAATGTAATGTATTATTATTATGTACAACTATACTGGTGTTGAAAATCAAGATGAATAGTGTTAGTTAAGCAGTCTGTAATTATTTGCTTCCGTGAACAATAACATTGCCAACTAGCTAGCTAATGTTAGAAATGTAAATCAATGTTGATATGGCGTAATTTGAAATAAATAAACTATTTAATTTAAATCAGTTTTATTCTGAAAAACTTAAAGTTCACTAACTATTAACTTAATAATTTTATTCTGAAAATTCTTCACTTCCGGTTAGCATTAGCATGTGGCGAAATGCTGCATGTTCAAACCGTGAATCAACGGTGAAATTACATGTGATGTTGTACACTGAGCACACTGGGGTTAGCACTCATGTAATGCCGCTGAATAACGTTTATTAGGGAATGTTTAAATAACCACAGACATCAGAATGATTTAATTTAACGATAGAAAAAGGCAGGAATTGCATTGGACCCGCCCCCCGACGACGCCGGGCGGATGAGGAGAGCGCCTCCACTCGCACATTTCATTTTGTACACCACCGCATCTTTTGTGTAATTAAATGCTGTTAACTTTTATAAGCTTCCCTTGACTCTTTTCAGTCTCTCCTGCCTTCAGGGTTTTAGAATACACTAACACTAACTTATAGCGACAATCAACGGTAACAACACACGGTCGAAAATGCACACACTGCTCAAATATTCACACGACATGTCGATGGACTAAAGAGAGAACTTGAGACACAGCATCAGCGACTTTGAACACGTCCTGTTCAGAGTTATATTTAACATGTGTTTCATGGTTTCAACACATCCTCTAGTGATCGGAGTGATTGATCTTTCATACTGATATCCTTTAGCTGTGGTTAGGGACGAACTGTTAGATTAGACGAAGATAAAAGAACATTCAATTGTTAATATTATTCCCTGACATTTTGTTTTAAACGTCTGCCTGAGATTTTCAACAAACCGATTGAACTGAAAATCCCCCCGACGCTCAGACTGGATTTGTGACATTCGGTAATGTTCGTCTGTGATCAGCACATTTAACTTCACTGTAGTAATGTGGTGAGTATGTTAGTCAAGCCCAAATCAAAACACATTATCTACGTGCTTTCTGAGACGGGAAGAAAGACGAAGACAATCTCAACTGATCCATTTGAAGCAGCTTGAGCTGATGTGTGCAGTGATATAAAAAGAGAATGTCCTGCCGTGATAAAACGTGATGACAAACTGAGAGGAGAACATTACGGATTTGTGAAGGACAGATATGAAAACAACATCACGCCGCACGCTCAAATGTAAGCGAGGAAACTTCAGATCTCGGAGGACAAGCGGCGACCGCCTGATAAGGAAGCCGAGTGACAAGAGAATGCAGCGGGAGGTAAAGGAGAGAAGACTACAGCTCGCAGAAAAATGACAAAGCCAATGAATAAATGAGAACAGCCTCGATGCAGAAATCAGCTTGACGGAAGACGCCGCTGATCAGCGGAACAATAGACGAGTGTTTCTCTCCGGACGAAGCATTGTTCTTCAGCACACACCTCTGAATACTTGCTATATGTCTGCCAGAGCACATGTGGGAACACATATAAGAAAGCGTACTCAGTTATAGTGTCTCTATGAAGGGATATCGATGTCGCAGTTCAAGAATTCAAGGGTGTTTCATTGCTTTTCCGCTTCACACGGTTGCACAAAGACACTCGGGTGTAGAGAAGAAGAACACAACAGAACACACATTAGCCGCGTTCACACTGCGGTACTTTTCCCACAAAGGTTCATGGGAACTCTTTAGTTCTCATGAACTAAGTACAGATCGCGTTCACACCAGAAAAAGTCCCTGGGGGAGGATTAGGCAAATGAAGCCACTGACGTCACTTCTTCTTCTGCTTTGGGTTTACTGGTAGGCCGCAAACCACTTCACGGCGTATACTGCCGCCCAAAGTCCCCGGCCGGAAGTCCCCGGAGTTGGGGGAGGCTTCAGTAGAAGCTGCTGGGAGTCCCAGCAGCTTCTACTGAAGCCTTCCGAGTAAATCGCCAGAACGCCGACACCTCCTCATCTCCACCGCTCCCATGTTTTATTTTGTGTTGCCATAAGTTAGTCTCTCTGCGTTTCTGCGCTGGGCTAATGCTAATGCTAATAATGCTAATGCGAGGATAATAAAATGGCAGCTTCACAAAACTTTTTGGGAGTTTTACGGGGCGTGGTTTGCAATCCGCCCAGCCAAAGCTTTTCAAAACCACCACGGGTGAGCTAGTGGATCATCGCCGGAGCTGTATTAGATTAACATGCTCACTGTAGTTATCAGTGCACTGCCTTGCGGCCTGTAGCACCATCCTTGATGGAGCGTGTGTTTGGGCTGGAAAGGAGTGAGGGTCGTGTTGTCGATTCTTGTTCAGTTTTCTGTGACAATCTTCCTCACCTTCTCAGACTTTGAGTTGCGCGCGCTGCTAAAGAGACGTGCTACCATGGAAACCAAACAATGGTGTCGCTGTATTAAACAGTCCTGATTTTGTCAGAAATGCGGGAGAAATATGACCCCGGGAGAGGGCAATGAAATCGGGAGTCTCCCGCGAAAATCGGGAGGGTTGGCAAGTATGTTGGTAACGCGTTACTGTAATAATATTACTTTTGTCGGTAACAGAGTAATGTAACGTTACTTTTATAATTCAGTAATCACACTACCGTTAGCCTGCTAACATAAAGAATTACTAGATTCTCCCTTTGACAGACAAGAGGGATTTCCACCGTAGGTTTATATTTACGTAACATGTGCGCGACATGCAGTGCATAAACATGGCTGAGTCAACAGCGATAACTTTCGAGGGGTGGAGGTCTGCCCATTATTTTGAGTTCGTCCGAAGTGTTGAGCGTCGGTGAGGTCCCGATAATTTATTCCGGTAAATTATTCTGACCTACTAACTGACCTGACCGAAGTTACTGAGTCTATGTACGTTTACTGCTTGGCTCAGATCCCCCAACGTCAGCAAGATCTCACCTCTAACTCCCCGAAGAACCAGGTTCAATTCAGACAACTCTTTTTAATCTGTTTAAGGGATCCCGAAGGACTTTGGTATCAGTGAATGAGGTGTGTTCCTACCTGAACGTGAGTGTGGCAGGGTGCAGTCTCACCTTTGAAGCAGGAGAGGAGAGCACAGAGTTATATGAGACTAAGCTGTTGCCTAAAAATAGCATGACAGGTGACCTTTAAGAAGGAACAATGCAATGAGATACAGGGTCGTGTTTTTAAGATTCTTAAACATCTTAATTTCAGTTGATATCTCGGATGATAGAAGTTTTTAAAAATGTTATTGGAAAATCACCAACGAACATAACAAAAAGAAACCGTTGGAGCATTTGTAACATCTCCTGATTCTGGTCAAATATAATACGTTTCCCAGCTAATTACAAGATTTAACTTATCTTAAATCTTATTTAAAGAAATCTTACCAAGCACTTGTTCTATTGGCAGATCTTTTAACTTCAAGCGAAAACACCTTGTTTTTATAATGTTTTCACTTGTTTTGGGAGCAGCATTTTTTACAGTGTATAAAAGACGAGAAGCTAGTCCGTCCTTTAATAGCATTTTAAATATATCTTAGTCATTAGGACATTTTTAAAAGAGGGGTAGGAGGAGGAGGAGGAAGTGCCTGAAATGCCCTTCTGGCTTGTTGTCTTCATTGACCACTGGCTCTAGAACAAATGGCCTCTTGCAGATAGCAGAGATTAACTGGACAGCGGGGTTCGGAGGGCGTCACCTGTCGAATTTAATCCCTCCGTGACTTTCCATGGGCTCCTGTAATCACTCTCAGACAAATATCCTTTGTGCTCAGCTGTGGAGCGTCCCCGTGTTTTGTGTAATCTGTATCGAACCTTTATTATCCCGTCCCGTGTCCGACGAGCAGACTCTATTAGCCGAATCACCTCACAGCCCTCCTTCATCTTATCAGGGTTCTCAGAGCTGATACCAGCGTTTCTACATTAACGGCTTTAATCATGTGGACTTTTACATTCATTCATTCAGTCATTTACACACTTTGGAAAATGGAGCTAATAGGAATCTGTGATATTAAACAGCCATAGTTTAATAAAAGGAAGGGCCAGGATTTAATAAATATTGAAATCCCATATCAAAGCGATCCTTCACCCGGGAAGATAATTGAGAAGACACCTGAAGGCCTCAGGACAAATCGCTGAGTTTTACATTGATCGTCTAAGAAAGATGTTTGAGGAGCTTTTCCAAGGAAAGAGATGGTGTTGCGTGAGGCTACTTTAGTTAACTGATTATGTTGTAGAATTATGTTGAGTATTAAACACTTGCATCAGTGTGAGGGTTACACCGTTACTTAATTGGTCAGTAAGTCGGAGATGTGCAACTAGCCTATATTTCACTTTTTGTTTTACATTTTTTTTAATAAATGGTTATGGGAAGTGTCCTTTTCCTCACTTGAGCTCCCGCCCCCCAAAATGTCTGTGTGCGTCCCTGCACTGTTTGAAAAGGGAGATTCCTAGCTTTCTAATGATATCAGGATTGTTTTTGAACTCCAAATATTAAGCGAAATATGTCACATTATATACAGGGTTCCCGCGGGTCTTAAAAATACTTTAAAAGTCTTCCATTTGATTATCAGAATGTAAGGCCTTACAAAGTCTTAAATGTGATCAAACAAATAAGAAAATTCTTAAATATGATTTAGAAGGTATTCAAAATGATCGGATTTGAAAGGTACTTCTGTTTTGCGATAGCGTCTAAATGTGTTTTGGGGGAGCAAAGTAACCAGTACGAGCCTTTCAGTTCCCCCCAACAATCTGTATTGAATTAAATCAACATGGAACCAGTAATCACTAACTTTGTTTCCCCCGGCCCCAGGGCGACTGTGGCTGCGAGGGAGTGCGGTCGTCTTTCAACCAGAATGTTGTGGGTTTGATCCCAGCCCGTGCAGCCAAAATGTCGATGTATCCTTGGGCAAGATACTTAACCAGGAGTTGCTCCCGATGGCATGGCCAACGGTGTGTGAATGTTAGGTCCTAGAGCAAGTGGTACTGCTCTGTATGAATGGGTGAATGACATGTAGCATGTAAAGCGCTTTGAGGGGTCGTAAAGACTGGATAAAGTGCAATATAAGTAGAGTCCATTTACCATTTACCATTTATTGGAGAACACCCAGCTAGTAACCTAGCAACCAAGATTCCGCTAGCAGCAGTCAGAAACTCAGGTATCTTCGAATCTACTTACAAATACATATGGGGAAGTGTAAGTTCAACCGTATTTGGTTGGAAAACATCGAATTTAGTGCTTGGTTGAAACCAGGAACGTGTTTGAAGCCCGCTGCACCTTTTGCTAAAAAATTTAGCGTTTTTTTTGCAAATGTAGCGTTAGCTAGTGCAGCTACTCCCGCAACAACACCGGGGGACCTCCGGGCAGCGACGTTTGGGTTTGAATACATTTACTTTGTAAGTAATTATGGGACGTATTTCTTCTTTCATAGCAATTTTCCTTCATACTTTCTTGCCGTGAAATAGGTTTTAAATTCTGTTCAAAGCGGTCTTAAAAAGGCCTTAAAAAGTCTTACATTTGAGTTGGTGAACCCTGTAGGAACCCTGTATATAACAACTGTCACCGAGTCATGATTTTGAGAAAAAGGCCTTCAAAGTTTGCAGTCAATGTTAACTAAGGTATTTATTCAAATGAAAGGCTTGAGTTGAGGGCTTGGAACCAGTATGACCTGCCTTAGTAAAGAAGTAATACATATGCAGTCTTGGTACGTAGCTTCCCTGTTGTTGTCTCATAATTATATTATTACAGACTCACTACCTTCCACACAACAGGATTGGATGATGCCATTTGTGAAAGCCATTCTTAAGATGTGAAATAAATACATTGATTGACCTCAAGAAACCTGCAGCACAGCACATTAATAGCTGTGTGCAATTGACCAAGTTTAATAATGCACAAATAATCAGAAACGTGTTCCTGCAGGGACGAAGTCGATTTTCCATTTCGAGAAAAGATGAGGGCAAAATATGATCGTATACTCACATAGTATATATAAAATACATTATAACATGGTCATGTAATCGTTAGAAAACCCATAACATTTTATTATGATATGGGATATCATATATGCAATGATTGTAAATACATTTGAATATAGTTACACATGATTTACCGTGTAATGAACAAAGATAATGAATAAAGTACCATGGTGCATTTTCCATAAACATTTACACGACATTTAACACTTTATTGGGAATCCCCGTGGTTTCTTTGCGTTCACCAGTTGTCAATGACGTGCTAAAAAGAGATGAATGACAACGTGTAGTCTTGAAATGTTAGTACACAGATGGCGTGTAATTTACAATTCTGAGAGCGTCACCTGAATGCACCGGAGGCTGCGGGGGAGAGGAAGTGAAGATGGATGAGGAGTGTTTGTGTTCTGTCATGTGTTCATGTGTCAGCACATGTGCTTTTGTGTTCTACTTACACTCCTGAACACATTTGCAAGATTGTGTGTGTGTGTGTGTGTGTGCGCGTGTGTGTGTGTGGGTACTATTTGCTGAACTCTTGAAAACAAGCTGCTAGAGATTAACAGAGTGTATCTTCACACCATCATGTCGAAGTGATACACACACACACACACACACACACACACACACACACACACACACTTCCTCTTGTGCTGAGAAAGCTACATCATGATTCAGACATCAGTCAACACTTGGTAGAAGATTAAGGTGGCTTTATTTGGACGAGTCAAACAAGGAAACAGTGAATCCATGAAGACTTCTTTTGTTAATCACACACACACACACACACACACACACACACACACACACACACACACACACACACGCACACACAAACACTCATTTTAAAATCTTGCTTCTTAATTGATCGCCAGTTGAATAATTGCAATGTTACAGTATTATTCAAAAAGCATATTCACAAAAAAGTGTTAATACTTATTTGAATTCAAAAGTAAGAAGCTTTACCTTGGATCATCATTATTATTAATTGTGCAAATATGTATGTGTGAAAATATTGAGTGCAGTAGTTCAACTCTGAAAGCTGTAGAATAGAATATACATCATGAATAATAAATCGAAATAGAGTTCAGGGTGAGTAACACATGCCATATGTATGAATACACATACAGTAGATGAAATGGCATATATACGTGTGATATGGCTTGCTATTGATCATATTTGTATGGATTGTATCGATGTTGTTATTATTATTACTATTAAAAGGGGAGCTTCATACATTTTGAAGTCCATCCCAAGTTAATATAGAGTGGTGCAGTGATGAAGTAAATGTATAGGAAGACCCTAAAGTTAGCCTCTCCCTGGTTCCCTTGACAACAAGCCAATGGGATTTTTCCATTGGATTTTGGATTGTTGCAGAAAATAAGCTCTGAACAAAAGTTTATGATACTTACACGTTTTGTTCAGCCCGATAATCTAAACATATTAACAACACTTTATGACTTTTTGAGTAAAAAGCTAATATCCGGCTATAAAGGAACGACAGCACGGTCACATGACTTCACGTCACCACCGCTAAGCTAAAGGCGGCTAATGTTGGGCTATAAAGGAACTACAGCACGGTCACATGACTTCACGTCACCACCGCTAAGCTAAAGGTGGCTAATGTTGGGCTATAAAGGAACTACAGCACGGTCACATGACTTCACGTCGCTAAGCTAAAGGCGGCTAATGTTGGGCTATAAAGGAACTACAGCACGGTCACATGACTTCACGTCACCACCGCGAAGCTAAAGGTGGCTAATGTTGGGCTATAAAGGAACTACAGCACGGTCACATGACTTCACATTACCACCGCTAAGCTAAAGGTGGCTAATGTTGGGCTATAAAGGAACTACAGCACGGACACATGACTTCACGTCACCACCGCTAAGCTAAAGGTGGCTAATGTTGGGCTATAAAGGAACTACAGCACGGTCACATGACTTCACATTACCACCGCTAAGCTAAAGGTGGCTAATGTTGGGCTATAAAGGAACTACAGCATGGTCACATGACTTCACGTCGCTAAGCTAAAGGCGGCTAATGTTGGGCTATAAAGGAACTACAGCACGGTCACATGACTTCACATCACCACCGCTAAGCTAAAGGTGGCTAATGTTGGGCTATAAAGGAACTACAGCACGGTCACATGACTTCACGTCACCACCGCTAAGCTAAAGGTGGCTAATGTTGGGCTATAAAGGAACTACAGCACGGTCACATGACTTCACGTTACCACCGCTAAGCTAAAGGCGGCTAATGTTGGGCTATAAAGGAACTACAGCACGGTCACATGACTTCACGTCACCACCGCTAAGCTAAAGGTGGCTAATGTTGGGTTATAAAGGAACTACAGCACGGACACATGACTTCACGTCACCACCGCTAAGCTAAAGGTGGCTAATGTTGGGCTATAAAGGAACTACAGCACGGTCACATGACTTCACATCACCACCGCTAAGCTAAAGGTGGCTAATGTTGGGCTATGAAGGAACTACAGCATGGTCACATGACTTCACGTCGCTAAGCTAAAGGCGGCTAATGTTGGGCTATAAAGGAACTACAGCACGGTCACATGACTTCACATCACCACCGCTAAGCTAAAGGTGGCTAATGTTGGGCTATAAAGGAACTACAGCACGG
Organism: Champsocephalus esox; assembly: GCA_036324585.1. NCBI lineage: Eukaryota > Metazoa > Chordata > Actinopteri > Perciformes > Channichthyidae > Champsocephalus > Champsocephalus esox. Next base: position 6,365,142 of record CM070498.1, on the reverse strand, counting down.
TCACATGACTTCACGTCACCACCGCTAAGCTAAAGGTGGCTAATGTTGGGCTATAAAGGAACTACAGCACGGTCACATGACTTCACGTCACCACCGCTAAGCTAAAGGTGGCTAATGTTGGGCTATAAAGGAACTACAGCACGGTCACATGACTTCACGTCACCACCGCTAAGCTAAAGGTGGCTAATGTTGGGTTATAAAGGAACTACAGCACGGACACATGACTTCACGTCACCACCGCTAAGCTAAAGGTGGCTAATGTTGGGCTATAAAGGAACTACAGCACGGTCACATGACTTCACGTCACCACCGCTAAGCTAAAGGTGGCTAATGTTGGGTTATAAAGGAACTACAGCACGGACACATGACTTCACGTTACCACCGTTAAGCTAAAGGCGGCTAATTAGTCGTCTCATTTAGACACCAAAATTCAAAATTCACCAGTTGGGTATTTACTGATGTATTTTATGTCATAGAACAAAACGCTAACATCTCTTCAGCTTGTGTTAACCTTATTTCAGACTTCCAACCAAAAAACACATTTAAGAAACCATTGACTTTGGGACAAGGACACAGGAAGTGCTAACATGCTGACTCATGTCAGGGTTTTAGGACTCATTCCTGCAGCAGAATAGTTCACACCAGGATAATAAGAAAAACAAATAAGAAAAACAAGTATAAATGAAATGACAACAACAGGATAAGGTAAAATACCCATATACTATATACACATCTTACTGCTTCTAGTCGCAGTCTGGGATTGAACGGACCACTTTTCTCCTCTGGAGGTCATCCTCAAGACGAGGACTTCCTGCCGCTCCTCCAGAAAGCAGCTGCAGGTTAAATCCCAGATAGAGTCCCACAGCAGGTTCCCCTCTCCTCCTTAATTCCCCGCGGGGATCATTAAAGCTTCAGCGAATGGTGAAATCAGAGCCGTGGAGATTTCTCCATCCTGTGCAGCGACACCGGGAGGCCTGATGGAGCTCAGCTGCTCACCGGGTGACGGTAATAAGGAGCAGAAGTGAGGAAGAATTGAAATCCTTCAGGTAAAAGTATCAATAACACTATGGGATGGTGCGCCATTAAAAGTGAAAGAAGTCCTGCATGAGAACGGAAGGAGTTTCAATCACCAACAGTCAAAAGTACAGAATCAGCAGCTCCCCCCCAACTTCTAGGGGTCGAATCAAGGTAAAACTTTGATGTAGTTTGCTCGTTTCAAATACACCATTCTTCACAATTATACAACTAAAGACAGACGATTCGGCTGTATAGGATATACGATGACACAACATTTGGACTACTAAATATATTATCTTTTCAATTCACACGCGGCATCTATTGCACGCCTGTCCGTCCTGGGAGAGGGATCCTCTTCTGTTGCTCTCCCTGAGGTTACTCCCATGTTCCCTTTAACACTCGAACCGCCAAGCGGGTCAATTTGACCCAGAGCTGTTTTTTATTGTATGTCACTTTTTTTCAATAACATATTAAAGTCTCCCAGTCCGTGACTTTTCCTGAAAGTGTGTTATGTAGCACCCTATGTTGTTAAATATGGTCAATATGAAATCAGATTGAAGAAATCGCCAACAAAATTGCCATGTATACCCGTTTTCCGCCAAGCGGGTCATATTGACGCCACCCCTTTTTCGCGCGATTGATTTTGCGTGTAAACAAACATGACGTGTTGCTATAGCAACGCCTTTTGTCTACTGCGGTTCCTTATAGATTGAGAGAGAGATAGATAGATAGATAGATAGATAGTTGATAGCGACAGTCTGGAGTGAAGGACTGCTCGCGCTGCGCTCCACAGCAAACAGCTGTTTGCTTTTCACCCAACAACGACAACCGCCTCACGAAACGCCATGTTGTAGCGTTAATAAACGAAACAATTTAACAAAATTGCTTGTCAAAATGCCAATACCACAGGACCATTTTTATTTGTAAAGCTATACTTTTACCTTGAACATCAATGCATTCTAATGCCGGGTCAATTTGACCCCGGTGGCGGTTTTAGGTATAACAAATCTCTGGTGGTTCTCGTGTTAACCTGTGGGTTTTCTCTGGAAGTGTTTCCTTGTACGATGTGAGGGTCTAAGGACAGAGGGTCTAAGGACAGAGGGACTAAGGACAGAGGGATGTCGTATTGTCATACTGATATTCTGTACAAACTGTGAAGTCCACTGAGACAAATGTAACATCTGTGATATTGGGCTATATAAATAAACATTGATTGATTGATTTGGTCTTCGAACAGGGTCTTATGGTTCAATGTGATAATATTACACCATGGCATCATGTGTGTTTACTCACTTTCACATAGATAACAACGTCTCGTCAGCCATGGCACAGATAACCATTCCCGCACCACTCTATACACTCTCTAGCAAGTCACAAGTCAGCTGAATCAATCTTGATCACTACAGTGGTATAAACCCAACATTTAGCTATTTGATTTTATTTCAATGAACATATCAAAAGAATGCTGAAATAACTACATAATGATGACGATTACTAAAAGGTCAGAATTCATGCTTTGTTATGACGGTTCACGACATGACGTTTTAAAATGCTTGTTTTCTGAATGGATATTGGATCGATCAGGGATAAGCTAACATTGTATCTGCTCTATCCAAACATACGTACCGTAATGGGACACAAATGAAGAAACCATGTTCTTCGTCATGCCAAACATACATTTACTTCAAAACGTCGATGTTCATCCCATCTCTAAAATGTCTAAATATCAGGGGGTTGGAGATCAGCAGAAAACTTCCACACAGCGCTACTCAGGCGCTGTAATCATGAGTGCAGTTTTTTTTAGATCACAGGGTTTTCTGTCCTCACCCACCAACGGGAAAAAGCCTGAAGGGCGCTTTTACCAGGAGGCGTTGGTGAAGAGGGTTTTTTCTCATGGACAGATAAAAATGTCTCCTTTGAGTGTAACACCATCTCCCCCATTGTCCTCGCCTGTGTTAGAGAGGGTGGTACAAGAGGAAAGTCTGGCAGCTAAAAGCATTCCTGCAGGGTCGTCCTCATCGCCTCGCCACTCTCACTCATTGGTCGTTTGTTTGCAGAGAAACTCTCAGTGTGTCTCTTCCTGATTTTATTGGACACCTTTATTGTTTTTGGTCTCGGTGTGGACGTGGATGCTGGATGCTTTAATTAAAAGTGTTGGACACCTTCCCGCAGGGTTTAGGGGGCGGGGGAGAGTTGATGTGCCCTTTTGGTCTCATTTAAGTCATGTGGTCAGATAGATGTGGGGAGCATGTGTGAATCACACGGAGGCTTTGTGTGGGCAGCGAGAGCCCACTGAGCTGTGTAACTGCTCCACACTGTAAAATGTGTTTCATTAAAACCTAAACAGACACATCCGGAAAAACTCAGTGAAAAAGTACCGGAGTGCCTACCTGACCAACACACTGGAAAACAACACTTTCTGAAATCATCGGATTCAACAAGCCTTTCAGAATTGGCTCTCTTTCCTGTGTCACATGCGATGACATATTTGTGTAGACTAACCGATAGTTAGCATTGCAAGGACTCAACAAAAAGCCAATGGGATTTTTCCATTGGCTTTCGGATTTTTGCAGAAAATATGTCACAAACAAATGTTTATGATATTTGCTCGTGTAGCAAGATAATCTCCACATATTAACACCACTTAAAAAGCTAACTTTCGACTACATAGGAACTACAGCACGGTCACATGACTTCACGTCACCAGCGCTAAGCTAAAGGTGGCTAATGTTGGGCTAGAAAGGAACTACAGCACGGTCACATGACTTCACGTCACCACTGCTAAGCTAAAGGTGGCTAATGTTGGGGTATAAAGGAACTACAGCACGGTCACATGACTTCACGTCACCACCGCTAAGCTAAAGGTGGCTAATGTTGGGCTATAAAGGAAATACAGCACGGTCACATGACTTCACGTCACCACCGCTAAGCTAAAGGCAGCTAATGTTGGGCTATAAAGGAACTACAGCACGGTCACATGACTTCACGTCACCGCCGCTAAGCTAAAGGCAGCTAATGTTGGGCTATAAAGGAACTACAGCACGGTCACATGACTTCACGTCACCGCCGCTAAGCTAAAGGCAGCTAATGTTGGGCTATAAAGGAACTACAGCACGGTCACACGACTTCACGTCACCACCGCTAAGCTAAAGGAGGCTAATGTTGGGCTATAAAGGAACTACAGCACAGTCACACGACTTCACGTCACCCACCGCTAAGCTAAATGCGGCTAATGTTGGGCTATAAAGGAACTACAGCACGGTCACATGACTTCACGTCACCACCGCTAAGCTAAAGGCAGCTAATGTTGGGCTATAAAGGAACTACAGCACGGTCACATGACTTCACGTCACCACCGCTAAGCTAAAGGAGGCTAATGTTGGGCTATAAAGGAACTACAGCACGGTCACATGACTTCACGTCACCACCGCTAAGCTAAAGGAGGCTAATGTTGGGCTATAAAGGAACTACAGCACGGTCACATGACTTCACGTCACCACCGCTAAGCTAAAGGCAGCTAATGTCGGGCGTGATGACGTTTAGTCGTCTCATTTAGACACTTGTTAGCAACCTCCATGTTGAATTTCACCAGTGGGGTATTAACTGACGTATTTTTTGTCGTAGAACATAATCTTAAAATCTCTTCAGGCTAATAACCAAAAACATGATCAAACAAACCATTGACTTCCAGACAAGGGAACAGGAAGTGCTTAAATGCTGACTAATATCCGGGTTTAGGACCAATACAATGAGTAGCAGAGGCCACAATGATTCTAACTCGTAGTTCTTAGTACAGCCAAGCACCTTAAACACGAGATGCTGCATTTCCAATAATTGAATTAATCCCTATCATAAATTACATATATCAAACTCTACACCTCAAGTTTGTACATCTTTTCAGATTTTAAGTATTTATTCAATCTTGTTGGAACAAGTAGGTTGTACATTGGACGTGTTATCTACCATCAAAATAAGCACTGAGACTCCGCCAGCTTAAGGTGTCTTATTTTTTACAGTGTGCTCTCCATTGTGCTTTGCCGCCACACATAAAAAGTTTCTCTGCTTCAATTTGTGCCGATCTAACTTTGGAGAAGGGGAAAATATGTTCCTTCTCCACGGTGATCCGTCTTCAAAGTGGGGGCCGGGGGGGGGTGGTGATAAGTGTTGGGGATGCAGTACATTTGAATACAATGACATAAAATAAAGCTGCTTGTCATGCTCGGCGGTTCTGCTCCGGCGGGCCTTTCCCTTTCTGCCTAAAGCTGCTCGACACAGTTCCGGATTTACCAAATCCTCCGAAGACGAAACGAACCCTGTCGCTTCATTGTGTGAGAGCTGCCGTCAAACAACCCCCCGACACTCGCTCCTTTTCCCCCTCAGTGAAGACGGGGGGGAGGACAGGCAGGAAGTCAGGTTGCCGTTTGAGCTTTTAAGGATTTGGGAATTGGTTTCAATTAAATGCGACGGCGTAAAAAACGAAAGATTCAATTTAAAGTAGCGGGGATCTCTGGGGGTAACCTGGTCGAGAGTGCATTGGAAACGACAGTGAGAAAGACAGAGAGAGGGGGGGATAAAGAGATAGGAAGCAGGGCGAGATAATTATGTGAAAACCTGCCATGTTACGAGGAAATAAGGGAAATTATAATTTTATAAATTATAAGTAGAAATTAAAGTATTATAATTAGTGTTGTCTGTGTTTTGTTCAAGTGATCTGTATCTCCAACTGGGAACAATTCTAAAAGGCTTCATGCGGAAATAGTTTTATAATTGTTCTCCTCTTGGTTAAACAGTTAGTTTTATCCCCTCGTGAAATCGTCCCTGATGGTATGAAGATTATGATAATAATTTTGAAAAGAAAATGACTTGATAACCTTTCCTTGGTTTGAAAAAAACCAACATCTGGTTAGACGTGCCACAGAGGTACAGGGAGAAATACATGTTCTTTAAATATGTGTATCCAATTCAAGGTTAACAAATAAATGTTTTTTAAATATGTGTAGGCTATACAATTCAAGGTTAACAAATAAATGTTCTTTAAATAGGTGTATATAATTCAAGGTTACAACATAAAGACAGATACAACATAAATATCACTCAGGGTACAGGAGGGCTGTGAAAAACATTATCAGACAAAGATTTTAGATTTAAATATGAGTTTAGAAAGTAAATTCCCAGTTTCATTTTGATGCCTATAATAAAAATATACAAGAAAACCATTAAAGGACATTTCATTTAATTTGTAATGAACATTTAAAGACACTTTGGGTTTTCTGTGGGCACAACATCGTGGTTCACCCAGAACACCGTGTCTATTTGACTGACTGTACTTTACTGAATACATATCATGGTTTAATGAAGGAGACTTAATACTACAGATTTTGACGCTTATATTACATTCGGAAAATATTCACTGAGGTAATAAAACAAGTAGAGAAATGTTTAGGCGACTTCAGTTTACAGACTTTACAGGTTGTCACTTGATCTAAACAAACTCAAACTTCTGACAGGAATTTATAAACATTGCACACGCTCTAAATATCTATTTCTAAGTCAAGTTTGAAACAATAAATTCTAAAATATCCCAAAACAAAAAAAAAGTCTGCGCTTCCAACAGTCATCTTCGTCCATATGATTTCAATGAATATTGTAAAGGGGCATAACTTAAACAAATTTGAAAACTTGCGGCGCATTTCGAGTAAAAATGGGAAGCTGGCACGTTCTTCCTGTATTTCGCCCGTACGCAAGTTTCCTACATGAGTCCTATGGAACATTTAAAAAACGAGGTTTGGTAGAAAGGTTCAAACATCTGAAAACAGACGGTTTGTTCTTGGTGTTTTTGTTTGTGGTCTTCTTCAATCAATCAATCAATGTTTATTTATATAGCCTAATATCACAGATGTTACATTTGTCTCAGTGGTCTTCACAGTGTGTACAGAATATCAGTATGACAATATGACACCCTCTGTCCTTAGACCCTCACATCGTACAAGGAAACACTTCCAGAGAAAACCCAGTTTAAAGGGAACATGGGAGAAACCTCAGGGAGAGCAACAGAGGAGGGATCCCTCTCCCAGGACGGACAGACGTGCAATAGATGCCGTGTGTAAATTGAAAAGATAATACATTTGCAACATAGGTAGTCCAGATGTTTGGAAATGCATGTGTGTATAATAGGAAGATGAATCCACGAGGATATCCATCCAGGACCGATGATCCAGGACCACAGCCACGACTCAAGATCCAGGGCTCGCGATCCAGGACACAGGACCGCAGGATCATCCATGACTCTGGATCCCGGCGTATATAGACACCAAAAGGAAAGACATGTGGGGAAGCTGGGTTAATGGGAACATGAGAGGACACAGGTATAGACAGAGAGAAGGAAAGAAGTAAGATGTCCCCCGACACACTAAGCCTATATCAGCAAAACTAGGGGCTGAATCTAATCAGCCCTAACTATAAGCTTTATCAAAAAGGAAGGTCTTAAGCGCACTCTTAAAAACGGATAGGGTGTCTTGACTCTCCGTATAATTAAACTTCCTTATACTGTAGGTGCTTTTAAAAAGTCTCCACCTCTGTAATGTTCATACTCCACCAAACAATCTTATTTGCGTGGCTCCACCTCCGCACGAAGAACAACGATTTAACACGTTATCAAATCCTTCTTAAGTCGTTCAGTTGACGTTTCCTACGATCGTCAAGGGCATTTGAATGAATTCAAGGTAACTATGGTAACAATAAGCCCACACAAGACAAGTAGCGCGTAGGGTGAACTTCCCATGTTCTTATCGGCCCTATGTTTGGTAGAAAGGTTCAAACAGCATCTGAACATCAGACGGTTTGTTCGTGATGTCTTTTCTTTGTGGTCTTCTCGACTGTCCTGGGTGCTTTTAAAAAGTCCTGCCAATTTAATCTCATTTGAGCCTGCGAGGCGGACGGAGGCTGGGGTCGTGGAGGATGTTCAGGAGAAGGAGCTTGAATCAGACCCAGGTGGCTTCACGGTGAAGTGAGCCGACAGCCAAACGCAGGCACAGAGTAATTAAAGGTGTTTCTAAAGGGGCCGTTGAGTAACGCTTCCCATCCGGACTGGAGGAGCGCCAACACGATAGTTGGCATCACATCTTAAAACTCTTTCATTTGTTCCTGCGCAGGATAAACAAACGGGAGGCTTTCGAAAATCTGACAGGACCTCAGGAATCTAAAAATACTCTGCGGTTTAATTAGAGGCCGCTGATGACCTGGGTGAGCATTCGGGGGGGGGGTAAACAGCCGCTTTCATGCCTCGTGCCTTTTGTTGTTGTTGTTGTTTAGATGCCGAGCCGCCTTTCTCCCAGGTAACCGCTCACTTCCCGCACGCATAAAAAAGACGTCTTGGCTTCTGGGGAAGGGCACGGCTGCTGTTCATCTGCCAGCAATTAGCACGGCGAGCGTTCCTGCTCCGGCCCGCGTTTCGGCGAGACTCAATCAGCGACGCATTAGCAACATGAAGGTGACGGGAGAATGCAAAGCGGTGCAAGAAACAAACATGACAACAGAAAGGAGATGAGCTCAGAGAGGAAACAAGATGTTGAGAGAAACTAATCAGCCTCCACGCAGATGTGCTTACAGTGAGGATGATTAGCTGCAATCTCTGGAGGTACGTCACGTTGAAAGACGGAGGGGATGATAGGTGGTGTCGTATCCATCGATGGAAATTAATCCTCAGCAAACATGTATTCCAGGGATAAAGAGGATAATAAATATAGAAAGCAGTGCTTCAGGTCAGAGTACGTCTATATATAAACGTTTATAGACGTCTTTGTTTCATGAGTGTTTAAAGTGGCCGTGATTTACATTTGTGATTGTAGAAACGTATCCGATGTTTAACGTGAAAAGGGGTCGCTCGGAGAGATGAATGTAAAGAGGATTACCCACCGCTCCCCTCTGATTTACGGAGGGTTTGAGTGCATGTCTGTCTGTCCTACAACTCCTTTCCCAAGACTAACATGTAAACATCTGCTTTACACTTCCTGCTTGTGGAGCATTTAGAAGCTAGATCTGAATATGGACGCACACAACTATCCATGCATTTCAAAACACGTCTTTGTTGCATCCAACCATTTCGAGAGTGTTTAAAGCCACCAGGATTTACATTTATTAGAATAATATTCAGATTTAATGAGCTTTTGAAGTGAATATCTGTCAGTCCAGCAACGTCACCGCTCCGGTTGACTCACCGCCCTCGTAATTCTCGACGAGTAAGACGTAATATGCCACTCTGTACTCCCTTCTTAGCAGCAGACAGGGATGGACGAAAGGCTGTACAGAAACACTATTTTGGAAAGATATGAGAATGAAGAAAGGTGATTGAAGATGAGAAATGATTGTATATGTTTGTATAAATGTAAATGTATGTAGGAATAACTTGCATAATGATTTAAAGGACAATCATTGATCAAGTAAGCGGTGGGAATTAATAAGCTTCCTCCTGCTCCCTTTCGGACACACATGATTTATTATTATTATTAATATGAAGACATTTTTTAGTTTTTTTTTGTTGATATACAAATTATTACCATGAATGTGGAGAAATACTGAATTATAACAATACGGTATTCTGTTTTTCACATTTGTTATTTTTTAATCTGTTTGAAAGAAAGACTGAAAGAAAGAAAGACTGAAAGAAAGAAAGAAGACAGAAGCAGCAACAGAGAAACGGGTGAACGTGGTGGAGCGTTGGGAGCTCAGAGAGATCTGAATATGGACCAACACTACGACTGATGAACCATCACGTTGCTCTGTAACTGCTTTGTGAGGAACTAAGCTGACAACAACAACACATCACGTGGTTCTGTTATCGACTACATGGCCTTAGTGTGTGAACAACTCGTAATTACAGTCATGTGATGAGTGAGCGTTCGAAAACAACCTGAAGGATGAACTCGTGGTTTATGCCGCTGGAAGCTGGAGCTGATGTCGTACAATACTGAAGGAGTATTGAAAGGCATGGCCAAGGGAAACAGAAGGTTACAAATGGAAGCAAGTACAAGGATGCAAGGGAACTGTCTTTGGGTCTGCTTAACTAACTCTTAGCCTGGACGTAAACATGTCTGCCTCGGATGAGAAGAGGCAGAACTGTAACAATAAAATGGAAGAAGATCCAGAGACCTACGGCCTACTGAAAGGATTCCTCAGATAGAAAATTACATCTTAAAGGGCCCATGTCATGCGAGTAAAACTCTAACACAGAGAAGACCTGTCTGTGCTGCCCCAGAACGCCTCGTTGGACATTTCTCTTTGTCCTTTTCTTCCGGGAACCAAAATGCGTAGATGTTCAACAAACAGGGCGTCCCATAGACTTGCATAGAGCTCCCTGGTTGGTAATAGACGAGTTGGGATGGCGGAGAAATGCTCTCCGCAGACCCATTCTTTGTTTAATCTCTCAAGGTGTATCAGTATCCCTTGTTGTGAAGCACTTCAAGATTTGTCTTGGCAGATGAGAAGCGCTATATCAATTACATATATTATTCTCACAGCGTTATCAACCTTTTTCTTTCTCAATATCAAGCCACACTTATTGTTTTTACTTCGGCTGGTGTGTGTGTGTGTGTGTGTGTGTGTGTGTGTGTGTGTGTGTGATCAGGATGAGTTTATCTTGTTCCCGCTGTATCGCCGACCCGGAAACCACACCATTAAGCCAGCTCACTGAGCAGCGAGGCTCGCAACGTCCCGACCAATCAGAGCACACTCGGCTCACAGGGAGGGGGGGGGGAGGAGCTCCAACAAGCCGTTTAGGACAGAGAGTGAATACACACATTATACAGAGGTGCTGTGAGAAACCAATGTGAGTTTGGAACATTGAACAATGTAAATATATTCTAGTCGACTCAAAAATGGAATTATGATCAGTGGAAATGGCGAAGGCGTGGGACCTTTCAGATCGAAATATGTCACGTTTGAAGATGCTCATCTATGCAAACAGTAAAGGAATTAGCTCAAAAGTAACTTGACATTAACCAACTCTGGGCTGCAAAATAAAGCCTTTCAAAATAGAATGAAAGTTATTAGTCCATCGTCGAATGAGCTGTGAAACTATCAAAATAAAAGCTGGAGTACACACACTTTTAAAATGGTCCTACTCTAAAACCCTTTAATTAATCAATTCATAAAATAAAAAAATATGTAATGGTGGTGATTTTTCGATCGAAGTCAAAGTCAACTTTATCGCCAATCTTTCAGTTTGTGTGTACAGAGGGATCGAAATACCGTTTCCCCAAAATCCAGAATATAAAAACCAAGATATATAAAAACATGTATTAAACAAGGCATGGTTCTTTGTCTTTTGTGTTTCTTTAAACGTGTATGGACAACTCAAGCAATACAAAAGATGTAAATTGGAAAGAAAATCCATCCCGCTGTAATGTCCCTTTAATTCTCACCTCCTCCTCCTCCTCTTCCTCCTCCTCCTCCTCCTCTCATGTGGCTTCCTGACAGAGGAGAACGGGCATCACACGCTAAAGAAAGCACTCTGACGGAGCGTGAGCGAAGGTGCTGAACTTCCTGTTTGCTCTCCTGACGGCCGTGTCAGAAACAGGATGTCGAATCAGGGCCCCGTGTCTCGTTTCCCCGACGACGCTTTCCCTCTCTACTGTCTCCTCTCTGCTGTGTGCACACATCTGCCGAGGAGGAGACGAGGCTTTGAATTCCAAACGACGACTACACTCTCCTACTGCCGGACGGGGGTAACTCAGCGAAGACAGCGTGTTTACAAAACGATATCATCTGCAAGCGGGAAACTCCGTGGACGAGACGGAGTGCAAGAAGAAGAAGAAGAAGAAGAAGAAGAAGAAGAAGAAGAAGAAGAAGAAGAAGAAGAAGAAGAAGAAGAAGAAGTGCGTCCAATGGGATGAGCTGAATACAATTAGCACAGGGTTGGGGAATAACGGGTTACATGCAACGAGATGGTACAAACAAAACTGTGTTCGATTACAATTACATAAACAAATAAGTAATCAGATTACTGTCCCATTTAAATAAAAGTGCTACGACCACTACTTTAATTCTTCGTTCTTTCTTTGAGTTTTTAATGTTGAACGTGGACACCTGATTTATTGAAATATGTTGATGTAGAAGAGACATGAAGAAGAGGGGACACATGTTGATGTAGAAGAGACATGAAGAAGAGGGGACACATGTTGATGTAGAAGAGACATGAAGAAGAGGGGACACATGTTGATGTAGAAGAGACATGAAGAAGAAGGGGACACATGTAGATGAAGAAGAGACATGAAGAAGAGGGGACACATGTTGATGTAGAAGAGACATGAAGAAGAGGGGACACATGTTGATGTAGAAGAGACATGAAGAAGAGGGGACACATGTTGATGTAGAAGAGACATGAAGAAGAAGGGACACATGTAGATGAAGAAGAGACATGAAGAAGAGGGGACACATGTTGATGTAGAAGAGACATGAAGAAGAGGGGACACGTGTTGATGTAGAAGAGACATGAAGAAGAGGGGACACGTGTTGATGTAGAAGAGACATGAAGAAGAGGGGACACATGTTGATGTAGAAGAGACATGAAGAAGAGGGGACACATGTTGATGTTGAAGAGACATGAAGAAGAGGGGACACGTGTTGATGTAGAAGAGACATGAAGAAGAGGGGACACGTGTTGATGTAGAAGAGACATGAAGAAGAGGGGACACATGTTGATGTAGAAGAGACATGAAGAAGAGGGGACACATGTTGATGTAGAAGAGACATGAAGAAGAGGGGACACGTGTTGATGTAGAAGAGACATGAAGAAGAGGGGACACGTGTTGATGTAGAAGAGACATGAAGAAGAGGGGACACGTGTTGATGTAGAAGAGACATGGAGAAGTGGGGACACGTGTTGATGTAGAAGAGACATGGAGAAGAGGGGACACATGTTGATGTAGAAGAGACATGAAGAAGAGGGGACACGTGTTGATGTAGAAGAGACATGAAGAAGAGGGGACACGTGTTGATGTAGAAGAGACATGAAGAAGAGGGGACACATGTTGATGTAGAAGAGACATGAAGAAGAGGGGACACATGTTGATGTAGAATAGACATGAAGAAGAGGGGACACATGTTGATGTAGAAGAGACATGAAGAAGAGGGGACACATGTTGATGTAGAAGAGACGTGAAGAAGAGGGGACACATGTTGATGTAGAAGAGACATGGAGAAGAGGGGACACGTGTTGATGTAGAAGAGACATGAAGAAGAGGGGACACATGTTGATGTTGAAGAGACATGAAGAAGAGGGGACACGTGTTGATGTAGAAGAGACATGGAGAAGTGGGGACACGTGTTGATGTAGAAGAGACATGGAGAAGAGGGGACACATGTTGATGTAGAAGAGACATGAAGAAGAGGGGACACATGTTGATGTAGAAGAGACATGAAGAAGAGGGGACACGTGTTGATGTAGAAGAGACATGAAGAAGAGGGGACACATGTTGATGTAGAATAGACATGAAGAAGAGGGGACACATGTTGATGTAGAAGAGACATGAAGAAGAGGGGACACATGTTGATGTAGAAGAGACATGAAGAAGAGGGGACACATGTTGATGTAGAAGAGACATGAAGAAGAGGGGACACGTGTTGATGTAGAAGAGACATGAAGAAGAGGGGACACATGTTGATGTAGAATAGACATGAAGAAGAGGGGACACATGTTGATGTAGAAGAGACATGAAGAAGAGGGGACACATGTTGATGTAGAAGAGACATGAAGAAGAGGGGACACATGTTGATGTAGAAGAGACATGGAGAAGAGGGGACACATGTTGATGTAGAAGAGACATGAAGAAGAGGGGACACATGTTGATGTAGAAGAGACATGGAGAAGAGGATTTTGCATAATAGTTGACCTTTAAGTCCAAAACATATTATTATTATGTATTTTATATACAGTTTGGACCTCCTTTCTAATATCTCCTCTCTTCCTCCTTTTCTCCTGTTCCTTTGCTTTTGTCTAGAAGTGAGAACAGAACAGCTAGTAATTGAAGATAATTGTCTCTCCTCGGGCGCTCAGGATTTGCAACGTCTCGTCTTCAACAGCCCTATTTCTTCGGCCCTCTCTTTTTGTCTTCTTCTTCTTCTTCTTCTTCTTCTTCTTCTTCTTCTTCTTCTTCTTCTTCTTCTTCTTCTTCTTCTCCCATAAACTCCACGAGGCCTTTTTGAAATTGGATGATCATTCGAGACGGACCAGGAGCACCCGTCGTGTTCATGCCGCCTTCCTGCCATCAATGTTCTCTTTTCTCCACTTCTCTTCAGAGCGTTCTCTCCTCCTATCTCCGTGTGAATTATGTCCCCTCAGTCCAGCTCGGACAGCAGCTCCACTTCCCTTTTGACGGAGCTTAAATATATCTAAAAAAAAAGAAACCCCTCTGTCGCTTCGGAGCCGGGAGGAAAGAGACGCAGAGGAGATCGAGATCGGGCAGACAGCGTTCCTGATTCCCCGCTGGAGAACAGGACGCTGCGACCTCGTTCTTCCCGCAACACGGAGACGAGAAACCGCTTGGTGTCGAGCTGAAATCAATCATGTCAGTTGTACTTGTTATGAAACATTAGAACTCTCCAAACACGTTGGGGAAGGTCGCGTTAAAGTATTGCAACCCGCTGACAAGAAACCCTTTTTATTTGATCGTCACTCCATAATTACTTTCTGGTACCTCATTACTTTCGGCGCGACAGTAACACGAGGCGATTGATTTCATGGACATCGTCAATGAATCAGAGCAGAGTCCGAAAGCCCACAACGTGACGCGGCATTTTTACAACGTCTGTCGACTTCCTAGACATGTTTTAAACGTAGTTTGGGTCTGGGGCTAAACGCGTCTCCTCATCATTGAACTCACCGACGTCAGGAAAACAACGTCCCGTCTTTGGACACGGGAACATCGAGACGGCATTGGGACGCACCGTTGGCTTTTGCAGAGGTTTGCAATGTCTGATCGCCATTGTAGTTTTAAAAAGGTCTTGGATGGTTGAGATACGGCTGCAAACGCGGAGTCTTTCTGCTCAGAGGTTCTTTGAGAAGATGGTTTGTTTGCAAAGACGTATTCATCGTCTTGTGATTCAATATTTGTCTGCCCCTTTTTTATTTGAGACTTAAAGGTCCCCTATCATACTGTCTTTCATCAGTATATCCCAGGTCTCAGATATATACAGGGCCTGTCTCTGATTGGCTGAAACACCAAACAGATCATTGCAGTATTACCCATAATCCCCTCTGTTTCAGCCCTGTTTCCAAAGTGCTGATTCTCTGTCTGTTACTTTAGATGAAGACAAGGAGCCCCTCCCCACGCCCCTCTGAGAGACATTTGGTTACAAAGAACTCAAAGGTGCTCTAGGACAGAGGTTCCGAAAGTGTGGGTTGCGATATGATTACAAAATAAAAATAGAAACAAAAAAAAGTATTATTTCATCAATTTGTTTATATATATATATTTTTTTAATTATGAATAATATTGACATGTGCATCGGCGTTTTCCAGGGGCGGACTGGCCATCTGTAGAATTTCCCCCGCAGCGAGGCTCCCCCCAGTTGACAATCCACTAGCACCGCCCACCCCCCCCTCACCGTTATGTTGGGGGTCACTGGCTTACCTTGGTTGCTGATTGGCTAATGGTTACTCAAGCCACAACATCGCTATGACATCACAAAGTGACCAAAATCTGATCAGCTCATTTTCAGACAGGTTTTTATAGAAATGGATCAAAAAGAGAGAGAATCTTTGTTCCTGAAACTTTCAGAGTCTCTTTCCACAGAGGGGACACATGTTGATGTAGAGGAGACATGGAGAAGAGGGGACACGTGTTGATGTAGAAGAGACATGAAGAAGAGGGGACACGTGTTGATGTAGAAGAGACATGAAGAAGAGGGGACACGTGTTGATGTAGAAGAGATATGAAGAAGAGGGGACACGTGTTGATGTAGAGGAGACATGAAGAAGAGGGGACACGTGTTGATGTAGAAGAGACATGAAGAAGAGGGAACACGTGTTGATGTAGAAGAGACATGAGGAAGAGGGGACACATGTTGATGTAGAAGAGACATGAAGAAGAGGGGACACATGTTGATGTAGAAGAGACATGAAGAAGAGGGGACACATGTTGATGTAGGAGAGACATGAAGAAGAGGGGACACATGTTGATGTAGAAGAGACATGGAGAAGAGGGGACACATGTTGATGTAGAAGAGACATGAAGAAGAGGGGACACATGTTGATGTAGAAGAGACATGGAGAAGAGGGGACACATGTTGATGTAGAAGAGACATGGAGAAGAGGGGACACGTGTTGATGTGGAAGAGACATGCAGAAGAGGGGACACATGTTGATGTATCTTTGTCAGGTTAGCTTGATTTCCTCTTCTGGGTGCTCCAGAGGGGCGGAGTCTCTGCGGAGGGGCGGAGTCTCTGCGGACGGCCTCATCCCGACACATCCCTCAATCCATTAGAAAAGTGTCCTGTTTTAAAGCCGGCCTGCGTCCGCCCTGAAACCATGACATACTGTATATTGGCTAACACTATATATTGAGCGACCCCGCTCCCATCATCAACATGACTGGCACTTTATGGCAGCATGAAATTAAAAGCATTGTGTTTTTTAATGGCGGGGGAACATCGCTCTCCGGATGATGTCAGAGCCGTAATAAAGCGGCCGGGATAATGCAGGAATCAGCGATCCGAGCACTGAGGAATTAGCTTGCCTCTCTCCTTCACTGTTATTGATCACCTGACTTCCGTATACATTTCCACATAATAGGCAGCGTTGACTTAATTAGTCAAAAGAGAAGCTGGGTAATTACATGTCACTTTAACAATGTGTTTTATTGCCTACAAGCTCTGGTGGTACCGAGCGAATCTAATGGTGGATTGAATGCAAAGTGGACTGGGAGGGAGGGATAGAGAGGGAAGGATAGGATGTGTACAGAAGGGGGAAGATGGAGGACACGGCTTGTTGTTTTTGCCGAACCAAAGACTATAATAGCTCACATGGCAAATTAAGAAAACGGTTAAATTATTCTTGTTTTTATCCTCCATTCAATTCCAATCACCTCTCGTTGGTCGTTCTTCTCATCAACGCTACTGGACACACACGTCCAATATTTAAAAGCCATCATTTATTAAGAGGCTTTTATTGTGAAAATGATGGATGCTGGAGAACTTTTATTTTGAAAATGCTGGATGCAGTGTTGAGTTTCATCCATTGCAGCGTAACGGGGTTTACGGGGAACGTATTACATGAGTGCTGTGGATGCTATTCTGACTTTATGAAGACACGCTGCTAAATGATTGAGGACATGTTAAGATTTCCTGAACTGTGGATGTTCGAAATACAGATCTCTATTATAAGAAGGGATAAAGGCTTTTTCTCCACGATTCCCTCATCTCATTTATATTTTTAACTGCATGTCAAGTAGTTGTTAATAGCTGCCATGCTGTGAGACATTACTAAGACGCCTATTGTTCTGCAAATACTTCGTCCAGTGACACTTTAACAATCTAAACTGAACGAGGGAAAAGGCCCTTTTTTAGGCCCATCTTCCATCTATTCAGGAAATGCATAAATATATATTTTTAAAACAATAATCTTAGCATCTTATACGTTGCTGTCGTGCCGGCGAATGATCAGTTAACCCTTAGATGCATAAGTGGGTCTTTTCGGACCCGGCGAGGAGGTTTTCTTGAAGTATCTTTGTAATTACATTTTGTCATCATTTCATATTCCAGCTGTTCCTCAAAAGACATGTTTTGGATTATCGTGCCGTTCATATTTTAAATTTACATTTTAAGAAATTGTAGTAGTTTTTGTATTTATACTACTTATAGCTTCCATACATGGGTCAAAAAGGACCGGCATGCATTTTCTATGGGATTTCGTTTTATTTCAAAATGTAAAAAAATGTCTAAAATTATAAAGAGTGAAAAATTAAATATAAAATATTGAACCAAAATGTAATGCTAAATATTATAAAAGTGATTTTTCTTAACCAAAACAAATTATAATACGGGTCCTTTTTGAACCACTTATGGAAGAGTGGGGTCCAGTCACTCTAAGGCAGGGGTTCTCAACTGGTGGGTTTTTTTTAATTATTTTTTTGGTGGGAAAAAATCTTTTATTTTGAAGGCCCAATTTTCTAACGCTGTGCCTGCAGTAGACTGGAAGTCCAACGCCTACTATGTTTGTTCGAGTCTTCTGGCCAATCAGAATCAAGACTGTTGCCGGAAGTCCCCACGGAGAATAACTTAGCGGTAGAACTATTCTTTATACATCCATGGGTACGACTTCAGATACAAATGAACACATAATGAAATATGCTCCCCGGTCTGATGATTGAGAGGTCACAGAACAATGGGGGCTATCTACCCTTACCCACAATCTAAAGTAAGTCACACAGACTCCTCTTTGCTCTTCTCTCTGTGAGGAGCAGCAAGCTGTCACAACTAAGTGAAAAACAAACAATGGCATAACATATTATTAATATGTCGGGTAGTAATAGATTTATTTATTTTCTTCTCAGAGTGTACCAGAATGCGTAGTTTATGTTAGTATTTCTAAAAATCTCCTGGGAGACAATCCCCCCAGACCCCCTGCTGGGCTTGGGTTTTCAGCATGTGTGCCTTTTTATACAGTTCAGCTTTGATTCCATCATCTCATAAACATTTTTTTAAAGCATACTTTAGTTCTGTGAAGGGATATAAGCACTGTACTTCACTTTAATTAATAATGTATGCTGAAAAGCGTATATTTTACAGCACGATTTTTTGTTGAATAGATTTGAGTGCTTCAAAATGTTGCGTCGTGATTTATTGACCAAGGAAAAAGTGGGTCCGGAGGCTCTAAGGGCATCTAAGGGTTAAACACCATGTGCATCAAACACAATGAACCTGTCAGACTTCATCTTTTAATAAAACCTCTCTGAAATGATGAATCTGAAATAAGTGTATTTGATGGAATGCAATCCGAATGTAAACAGAATCCATTGATCGTGTAGAAGCTGGTTGAACACACACATCCCTCACAAAGCATTCCTAAGAAGCGCCTAAATGTTGACAACCCCGAATGAGACTGTTGGGAGCCACTGGGAAACGGCATATGCTTGTTTCGGGGAAATGTCGAACATCTTTTAAGGTATTTAATTCCAATCGGTGTTCATTCAATAAAGGACATCACTCGTGTGGGCATTGTTGCATGTGTTGGACTGGAGGTAAGTCATGGAGGTTCAGGCTGAACAAACACGTCCTAACATTAGCTTGAATTTTAAAAGGAGGTCAATTTGACATCAAAACCACAAAAGCGTGAAATGAAACAGAGAGCTGAAGATCTAACAGGGACGGGCTCTCCTCAGCGCCGCCCCCCCGCCCTCTTCCTCTTTGACAGGAGTTGATTTGATTGCCCTTGATTTTTTTTTCCCTCCGTACAACATGTTAAATCTGTATTTCTGGGGCAAGACCAGGAGGAATTAGGTTTAAAAAAGGACTCACTCCATATTCCAAATCTCATTCCTCCATCACTTCCTTCACAGCCTTGCAGCAGGTCTCAGAGTCCACTCACTCCAAAGCTTTAGGAGACGCTCCATTTATCCGTCAGTCCTGTCTGTCAGGAAGTTTTTAAATGAGCTCGTCGACCTGGTCGGCGTTTTGGAGACGGATTAGACTCCATATTTTAACTGCAGTCGCAGCGGAGGGCGAAAGCCACCAAAACGTCTTCCTTTTTTTTGTTATGCTGATGCAACGAATTGATTCAGTTTACATACATTAACATACATTAAGGCGCCCGAAGTACCAGCGTCGGTGAAGAGAGGGTCGTTTGAGGAAGCTGCTTACTTTAGTTTCTACTTCCAAATTGAAAAAGTTTGAACTCCTTTGAGTTTAATTTATTTTTCTCTTCTGGCGTTTCAACTTGTCGATGGTTCCTGTCATGTAAGAGGCATTTTCTATCCAACAATTGGGTGTCAGTCGTGCTCGAATGAAAGCTTTGTACCCTTTACTACAGTAGCCTATACTCAAAATGTAAATGCCTGGCGTTTTGAATTCATTTAATGATACAACTTTTGTATTTCACTTTTAACGCAGCATGGCCGTAAAGCCACGATGTGCAGACATGTAATTACACGTCTGAGATGCTGTGGACTCTAAATTAAAGACACTTTCAGAGAAGTACAATAACATGTAATAGAGAAAAAGGTTTTTGTCAAACCAGGACGGGACGTTTTTATTCTCACCAATTAAGACAATATTTGACATTGTAGTACATAATCCAAATGTATGAAAGTGTCTTAACCCTAACCCTGTTGTCTTCGTTTCCCCTTACTTTGGTGTCCGCGGTCAAATTTGATCGGTCCTGTTTTAACTGCACATCACATGAACACAAAAACCATTAGTCACCACATTTCATTTAACACCCTTTCAAACTGTATTGTATCAGAGTACTGGTGTACATGAAGAACTGCAGTAAATATACAAAGAATAGACACTGAACATGTATTGCGTGTGCCAGGTGTGATCCATGTGGGGGGAGGGGCACATAAGAGCGGGAAATGTATCAAATTGTTCTGTGTGTGTGTGTGTGTGTGTGTCAGGTGTGATTCACATGGGGGGATGGGCACATAAGGGGGGAAACACATCTACAGTAGAGTATGTGTGTGTGTGTGTGTGTGTTTTTTATCTGATCCAGACGGTTACTAATTCCTTTTCTTTAAGGCGACCTGGAACACCATGGTGTTACAAAGTTGACTAAATCATCCACAACTCAGTGAAGGTGTGATCAGCATCGTTGAATGTCTCCTGTGAAGGACACCATGAAGCCTTGATGCAATCGAATGTAACACTAAAACGCTATGATTGATGAAAGCAGTAAATCAGATTTGACCCGAAGACAACACGAGAATTACAAATACTTCAGGTTCATAAAACTTTTCTAAACTGATCACAAATGAAAAGAAAGGGTTGCTGGACTTCAGAGCCATCAGTGAACGTTAAGTTATAATAAAACCAATATAGCAACAAAAGACACATTACAAAGTGTTTCATCAAGTAAAATAACGTGATGCTGTTTCCATAGTAACAGACAACTGTTATGTCCATCTTCCATTTGTGTAATCATAGAGTTATTGATGTCTTGTTTTGCACAAAGCATCAATAATACAATACAATAACACAATGTGAATGCATTATATAATAAAGAGAGATGTTCTTTGCAGCTTAATCGCCGCCACACAATAATAACGCAATTATCCCGTCTGCTATTTACGGGTGTTTGATGTTTGTTTTGAACAAATTAGAACATCAGAAATATCTTTGTATGCAAACCTACATCGTGTTGGCAGTTAACGAACACGCAATCACAGCTTTGAGGCGATGCTAATCTCATCCAGCCTTCTGGATACTTTGTCATCGTGTGGTTTGTGTACTCTGTGTACTCTGTGTACTCTGTGTACAAGGATCATTTAATTTGGGACTATGATTCAAGATTAAGGGTTTTCTTGTCAGATGCACAGTCGCTAAAGTGAGCTCCAACAACGCGACATATAGGACATAAGACGACATGATAAAATACAAATAGTACAAAATGAAACGGAGGATACATTAAAATAGAATAGTGCAGGTTGTGTGGCAAGACCAGAGTGCAGATTACAGTCTGTATACATGTCAGACAATACAACTATGAGAGTTGTATGGACGCAGTTATCGGTGCTCCATGCATGCACTTCTTACGGAGCTCAGCAATCAGTCCTTGAACACGGACATCATTCTGAATCGTAGCACTTCCTGTTTGCTCGTCTGGAAGTCAATGGAACGCTCTTCCCACAACTGTAAAGGAAAGTAAAACTATACTTACCTTCAAAGCCTCTCTTAAGGAGCACCTTCGGGGGAGAGCTTTGCAAAACTGGCCCCGGTAATGGGACAAATCTCAACCTGTCGTCCAATGGACAGCTTCCCCCCCATCTATGTGTATACTCGCATGTTAGACTCTGTTACTAACGGTATATCTGTAGACTTGGTATGTCTTAAATGTCCGGTTAGGATGTATTAGAACGAAATCTAAAATGAAAATTGTAAATAAGCCATCTGTATGTCAAATATGTACAAGGGACTTGTCTCTATTCTTGTTTTGCTCGATCTCAGTGCTGCATTTGATACTATCGACCATGATATCCTATTGCAAAGACTAGAGCACTTGGTTGGCATACAGGGAACTGCTTTAGGCTGGTTTAGGTCCTATCTATCTGAACGCTCTCAGTTTGTACGTGTCAACGATGAATCTTCCACGCAAACCAAAGTTAGCCATGGAGTGCCACAGGGCTCAGTGCTCGGACCTATTTTGTTCACATTATATATGCTTCCGTTAGGCAATATTATAAGGAATCATTCTGTAAACTTTCATTGTTATGCGGATGATACTCAACTATATTTATCAATTAAGCCTGATGAAATTAATCATCTAAATACAATTCAAGACTGCCTTAAGGACTTAAAAACGTGGATGACCTTAAACTTTTTGATGTTAAACACGACCAAAACTGAAGTTATTGTACTTGGCCCGAAGAATCTACGAAACAAATTATCTAAAGATATACTAACTATGGATGGCATTAATTTGGCCTCCAGTGAGACTGTAAGGAATCTTGGTGTTATATTTGATCAGGATTTATCCTTTAACGCCCACATAAAATCAATTTCAAGGACCGCCTACTTCCATCTACGTAACATTGCAAAAATCAGGCATATCTTGCCTCAAAACGATGCAGAGAAACTAGTCCATGCATTTGTTACTTCGAGGCTGGATTATTGTAACTCTTTACTATCAGGGAGTACCAAGAAGTCAATCAAGTCGCTTCAGCTGATTCAAAATGCTGCGGCTCGTGTACTAACCAGAGTTAGGAAAAAGGACCACATTACTCCTGTTCTGGCTGCCTTACACTGGCTCCCTATAGAACACAGGATAGAATTTAAAATTCTTCTTCTCGCCTACAAAGCCCTGAATGGGCAGGCGCCATCTTACCTTAAAGAACTCATTATACCCTACTGTCCTACTAGGGCATTGCGTTCCAAGAATGCAGGGTTGTTGGTTGTTCCTAGAGTCTCTAAAAGTACAATGGGAGCCAGAGCCTTTTCTTATCAAGCTCCACATTTGTGGAATCAGCTTCCAGTTTGTGTTCGGGCGGCAGACACCCTATCCGTTTTTAAGAGTGCGCTTAAGACCTTCCTTTTTGATAAAGCTTATAGTTAGGGCTGATTAGATTCAGCCCCTAGTTTTGCTGATATAGGCTTAGTTTGTTGGGGGACATCTTACTTCTTCCTTCTCTCTGTCTATACCCGTGTACTCTCATGTTCCGATTAACCCAGCTTCCCCAAATGTCTTTCTTTTTGGGGTCTATATACGCTGGGATCCGGAGTCATGGATGATCCTGCGGTCGCGAGCGCTGGATCTTGAGTCGTGGCTGTGGTCCTGGATCATCGGTCCTGGATGGATATCCTCGTGGATTCATCTTCCTATTATACACACATGCATTTCCAAACATTTGGACTACCTATGTTGCAAATGTATTATCTTTTCAATTTACACACGGCATCTATTGCACGTCTGTGCGTCCTGGGAGAGGGATCCCTCCTCTGTTGCTCTCCCTGAGGTTTCTCCCATTTTTCCCTTTAAACTGGGTTTTCTTTGGAAGTTTTTCCTTGTACGATGTGAGGGTCTAAGGACAGAGGGTGTCGTATTGTCATACTGATATTCTGTACACACTGTGAAGACCACTGAGACAAATGTAACATTTGTGATATTGGGCTATATAAATAAACATTGATTGATTGATGATTGATTGAAATATGTCTTATATGTCTTATATGTCTTATATGTCTCATTGTCTTAAATGAAATGATGAATTGGAAATGGGGGACCCTGATGTAAACAAGACGAAAGTTTTTCTCTGGTCTGCATCCCCTTAACAATTGTATGTTTTGAGCTGTACTGTACTGTACCCAATATACAAGCTGTTAATAAACCTTTCAATCAATCAATGTTTCCAACGTTCGACACCTGAAATAAGGTTTTATCGTTAAGAAAAGCGTACTATATTTTCACGTTTTGAACCACAAAATAAAATATGTCAGTAACTGGTGAAAGTCTTAAGCTCCTATGTGTCAAATAAACTATGATTAATGAAGTTTGCATTTACTCTAAGCTTTCTACTCCTTCAGATTGCATAATGCTTCAGAAATCACAAAGTGGTTTTAATTGTTGGTTTTCGTCCCGCTGAACAAAAGGTGTAAGTCTCAGGAACGTGTGTTTCTTCTTTACATCAAAGTCCGATGGAAAACTCCCATTGTTTTCACCGAGGGAACCAGCAGCTGCCAGTCACACGGCCGTAATCAGTCCTTACACACCTGGTCCCTCGTAGGGAAGTCGTGCTTTTGTTGAACGTTTTTGTGGTTAAAAGCCTGAAATAAGGTTTTTAGTGAATAAAAGCTTACAATATGTTCACGTTTTGAACCACAAAATAAAATATGCCAGTCAATACCCCACTGGTGAATGTCTGAAGCTTCTGTGTCAAATAAACAACGTCTAATGTAGTTGGTATATAATATAACATGTGGAGTTTCTTCCGCTGAACAAAAGGTGTAAGAAGTCAAACGTGTTTTTGACTTCATGTTAAAGTCGAATGGAAACATCCCATTGCTTTGTACCAAGTGAGCACGGCACCTCTCCATCGAACTGACTTGACGGATGTCCATGAGACTCGGTGGGAAGGTGTCGCATTTCACAGCGGATCCGACAAACACGCATTATTGTTCACTTATGGAAACGTGGCCTTGGCGGCCTCTGAACGCCTTCTGGTTATTATCATGTGTTCAGGTTCGTCACATGCTCTGCAGTCTGTGTGGGAGCAACAAGACTCAGGTTCCCTTCGACTTGAAAGGACATTTGGGACAGAAGGTACACTACTTACTACTGTAAGAGCAGCTGGTAGTACGTGTTAAGGCAGAATCCTTATTACAGCGTATGTCTGACTCTTTCATTAAGGCCACATGGTAAGCTATATCGTGTGTGTTACTGAACTTCAGTTCCCAGAGTCAGAGAGGCCTGCGAGTGTCTGTGCTAATTATCCATGGTCTTTGAATTATCAATAGATATATTCATTCACAGTGAGCCGATGCGTAGGTCGGAGAGGCCCCGTCGTCGTGTTATAGCGGTGTTATGCCGAGTCACATGGTTCGTTAAGACACATGTATATTTGAGTTAAGTTTCCAGAGAAGAGGCGCTGATTAGAAAATAAGCTGTTGGAAGAAAAGTCATACAGACGACACGACTCTGTTTGGACAGGCAGTATTCTGTTTTATCACACAATTAACCTTTTCATTAATCTTACTTGTTGCCCCATTATGTCACTATCACTACTGTACTTCCTTATTTCTTTTATGTCTTAAGTGTATGTGTGACTGCTAGAGGAGCCAGCAACATGCTCTGTAGCCATCGTACATATGACGATAAAGCTTTTGAATCTTGAATTAAATCATGCCGCAAAAACTCTAAGACCTTAATTCACTTTAGAATAAACGTAAATATAAATGCCTGACATCGTCTGCGGGTCATATGATCGTTGGTTTACCTAAAAGCAGGGATGTCAAACTCAAACTCAAATGAAAATAATATAATATGTTTATTATACGGTTACTTGCCACTTTACAGAAGCACGTTGGCCATAAACTACATGTCCCACAATGCATCTCATTTTGTGACATGCGCAATGTTATTACCCTATCCGATAATAATCCAATGCAGAGGCAGAAATGTAATTTAATACATTATTTTATATATATGTATATTTATATAGTCTTACAGTTACAACCGGCCCTTTGAGTGAAACCATAATGTGGCCCAGGAAGACATTGAGTTGGACACCCCTGCCTTAGAGGATTACCCCGACCACAAATATTCATATTGCATTTTTCCAGAATGTCAAATCCTGGATCATTTATCAGAGTCTATTTCTGAAATGCTCAGAATGTGTGCGGTCGGTTTCCATCGCCGTCCAATTAGACCTCTCGTCTCCTCTTTCGTCCTGAGCTTGTTCCCCTTCATCGCAGTATTTGTGGTCTTCGCCTCCGAAACTCGACCCCCCCCCTCTCGTTACGTCCATTAGTGAGTCCCGTGGGAGGGATCGAACCTCTGCTCCGGACAGGTAATGAGAGTTGTAGAGAAGTGGAAGGGGGGCGGAGCTCAGGTGGAGGGCGAGGACATCCAAACCTCCGTTATCTAATCTGCAGTCTCCTAATGAGACATCGAGAAGTCTGAGCGCTCGCTGAAGTCTTTGTGTCGTTCCGTGCGGGACAAGACCCGGCTTCAGGTGGGAAAGTGAAACAAGACGTTTAAAAGAAAATACGTTTTTTTCAAACCAGGAGAGGAAATGTGTTTTTATCCTCACTCAATAAAGACCAGAGGTGTGTAGTGGAGTACAAATACTTTGTTACTGTACTCAAGTATTTGTTCTGGTATCAGTACTTTACTCCACTAGCCTACTTAGTTTTCCCAACTACTTTTTCCATACTTTTTACATTTTTAACACAAATACCTGTACTTTCTACTTCTTACATTTTCAAAACAGGCTGGTTACTTTAGTTTTACAAGTACAAGTTCTGAGTACTTCTACTTTTACTCAAGAACAAGTTCTGAGTACTTCTACTTTTACTCAAGTACAAGTTCTGTGTACTTCTACTTTTACTCAAGTACAAGTTCTGAGTACTTCTACTTTTACTCAAGTACAAGTTCTGTGTACTTCTACTTTTACTCAAGTACAAGTTCTGAGTACTTCTACTTTTACTCAAGTACAAGATCTGAGTACTTCTACTTTTACTCAAGTACAACATCTGAATACTTCTACTTTTCCTCAAGTACAATACCTGAGTACTTCTACTTTTACTCAAGTACAACATCTGAATACTTCTACTTTTCCTCAAGTACAATACCTGAGTACTTCTACTTTTACTCAAGTACAAGATCTGAGTACTTCTACTTTTACTCAAGTACAATATCTGAGTACTTCTTCCACCTTAGGTCATTGGGCCCAAATACTTATCAGAAGTTGGGGGGGGGGCGGAGCTCACCTGTCGGCAGGTGGGCGACGGAGGACATCCAAGCCTCTGTTATCTAATCTGTTGTCTCCTAATGAGACATCGAGAAGTCTGAGCGCCGCTGAAGTCTTTGTGTCCTCCGAGGCTAATTACATGGCGGCCGTTTAGTTTTTAGACAAGGCCCGAAAGTGATCTGGCGGGGAAGTGTGTGTTACCTGTAAACCCCCCCGAAAACAGAGCCTCCTTGTTCTGGTGCTCAGGTGGGAGGAGGGGAGGTCAGTATGGGGGTCGTTTGATCCGGAACATTCCTCTCACATATACTGCTTCTCAGGAGGATTAAAGAAGGAGCTGAACTTCTTGATGGTTTAAAGCGGCCACACATCGTCCGGTGGATCGGAGGGCGAGGCCGCGGACAATCACGTCCCTCAGGACTTATTGTTCTCGTCTTACCTTCGGAGTGAGAAGAAAGGCCTTTGGAGAGAGAACTGCTGAGCTCAGATTATGGAAATTGACGAAAAGTATTTAAGATTTAAGATTTTTAAGCTTATTTTACACCTGTTCAAACCAGCAAGTACTGGACCCCGACTTCATGTTGTGTATCTTATTTTATAAAATTATCATTTGTCATGAATTAAACCAGCCAACTTTGCTTTTTATTTTACGAACACGTGTTTGCGTCTTTATTGAATCATTTTGTTCTTAATCTATGCTGCCCCCATGTGTTGTGGTACATTTCCCCTCTGTGGGACGAATGTAACTGAATAGAAAATACACTTAACTGAATACAAATAATTGGCATCTACTTTTATTCAAGCATTTTCTTTACAATTTGTCTTCACATTGGATACTTTAACGTTCATTATTATAAGTACATTTTACTGGCTATACTTAATTTTCAATGCAGGTCTTTTAGTTGTAATTTAAAGTGTGGTATTAGACAGACAAAAACAAAAGTAAAAGTACTATCAGCTGGATTACAGAAACCTACTTCAGAGGTAGATTTGTCTGAACAGAACAAGCATCCGTTAGTAAATGTGTAATCTATAAACGTAAGCAAAAATAATTAATATTGTATATTATAAAAGAACATTTTACAGTCCGGACTTCTTCCTACAGATTGAGTAGACCGCACATAGTCTTTGGATCCTCCTTAGCAACAGTCTATCATTGAGAAATAACAGACCTTTTGAATGTCCAATTTGACCATCAGAATCCTGTATTCAACTAAGCGGTGTGACAAAACAAGTGGAGCACACTCTGAAGGCCCGTTGAGGTTTTGCACCCTCTTTTCTTCAACGTGTTATCCTGTTTTAGTGTGATGGATTTAAGTCCTTTCTTGAACGTCTCCTCCGTCTCATTTTGTCGCTCCTCACTAACAGTTGACTAA
Source organism: Champsocephalus esox (assembly GCA_036324585.1). Taxonomy (NCBI): domain Eukaryota; kingdom Metazoa; phylum Chordata; class Actinopteri; order Perciformes; family Channichthyidae; genus Champsocephalus; species Champsocephalus esox. Next base: position 6,336,641 of record CM070498.1, on the reverse strand, counting down.
TGACGGCAAACTGCCAACGTTATCTAAAGAAAGACTCTGCTCCGCTGCCAGATCTAATAATTGAAGAAGAATGAAAATGTTGAGACGGGAAGCGCTCAGAGCTGACGTCAGCTGGCTGCCCTCCGCCCTGCTGAAGTGTCTTTGAGCAAGGCACCGTGATCTCTCACCCTCCCTCAGGGGTAACAGGCTGTCAGGGAAGCAAACATGGTGTACGGCTGATTTTTATTGTCGTAAGTTTCTCTTTCAAATGGCTGTGCGTTATTTCAGTTGGCCATACTGCTGTTAGCTTGCAGGCCATTTGTACAGTTTGTTGACATTGTGCCTGCAAGCTCAGCTGTCAATCAAACACAAACAGTGCTTAGAGGCTTGGATGCTAAAGGGAAACACACTTTGACATGATTTGACAACATTGATGAAGAAATGTCTGGGTTTCATTTGGACTGCAATAGAGTGTTGCAGTGATGTTGGTTTTTTCCATTGGATTTGGGATTAATGCAGAAAGTATGCGAGCAAACATTCATGATACTTGTGTGTTAACACCGCTTAATGATTTTTTAGGTAAAAAGCAAATGTTATGCTATAAAAGAACTACAGCACGGTCACATGAATTCACGTCACCACCGCTAAGCTAACGGCGGCTAATGTTGGGCTATAAAGGAACTACAGCACGGTCACATGACTTCACGTCACCACCGCTAAGCTAAAGGCGGCTAATGTTGGGCTATAAAGGAACTACAGCACGGTCACATGACTTCACATCACCACCGCTAAGCTAAAGGCGGCTAATGTTGGGCTATAAAGGAACTACAGCACGGTCACATGACTTCACGTCACCACCGCTAAGCTAAAGGCGGCTAATGTTGGGCTATAAAGGAACTACAGCACGGTCACATGACTTCACGTCACCACCGCTAAGCTAAAGGTGGCTAATGTTGGGCTATAAAGGAACTACAGCACGGTCACATGACTTCACGTCACCACCGCTAAGCTAAAGGCGGCTAATGTTGGGCTATAAAGGAACTACAGCACGGTCACATGACTTCACGTCACCACCGCTAAGCTATAGGCGGCTAATGTTGGGCTATAAAGGAACTACAGCACGGTCACATGACTTCACGTCACCACCGCTAAGCTAAAGGTGGCTAATGTTGGGCTATAAAGGAACTACAGCACGGTCACATGACTTCACGTCACCACCGCTAAGCTAAAGGCGGCTAATGTTGGGCTATAAAGGAACTACAGCACGGTCACATGACTTCACGTCACCACCGCTAAGCTAAAGGCGGCTAATGTTGGGCTATAAAGGAACTACAGCACGGTCACATGACTTCACATCACCACCGCTAAGCTAAAGGCGGCTAATGTTGGGCTATAAAGGAACTACAGCACGGTCACATGACTTCACGTCACCACCGCTAAGCTAAAGGTGGCTAATGTTGGGCTATAAAGGAACTACAGCACGGTCACATGACTTCACATCACCACCGCTAAGCTAAAGGCGGCTAATGTTGGGCTATAAAGGAACTACAGCACGGTCACATGACTTCACGTCACCACCGCTAAGCTAAAGGCGGCTAATGTTGGGCATGATGACGTTTGGTGTTTACATTTGTTTGACATGGCTTCGTCTATTTGTGGATTGATCTGTTTAAAGAGGACATCATTTTAAGTACCTCTGTCTCTTCTCTGCACACATGAATTAAAACCAGATTTGTTGGGTTTCCGCTTAAAATGATACTCTATAATGGAGAGCTTTGAATCAATTCAATCTTGAAATAACCTCCGCTGCAGGTTGTGCAAACATTATGAAGTTGGAACAAGCTGCAAAAAGCCACACACACACACACACACACACACACACACACACACACACACACACACACACACACACACACACACACACACACACACACACACACACACACACACTGTAAGCCTCTTCCTGCCTGTTCCCCCTGTGGGAGAGAGATTGAATAATCAATTAGTCTTAAGTAGAGGGAAGCTTTACAGTATTATGCCCAGTGTGTCCACCCTAATGGCATGTGGCCCATCTTAATGGCTAACCAGACCACCAACTGCCCCACCTCCCCGACCCCCCCTCCAGAGTGGCCCTACACCTGATGGCAGCCTGGGGCTAGACATATGCCAGATTTATGGTTTACATTTCTTTCTGCCCGCAGCAGCAGCTCCAACCACAACCCAGTGACTTTCCCAAACAAGAGTCCTGTCATGATCTTGGTTCGAGTAGTTTCTGTTTTATTTTGAAAAAACGCTCCTCCGGTGTCAGGTCTTGTGTACGCTTGTTTGTTAATGGCTCTGCCTTAAAAACAGTCGATTAGGAAATAAACGATTATTTTTAGCGCAGCATATTTTTTTTAATGAGTAAATCAGTCCTTCTGATTGTCTTGTGTGGCGGGTTGTTCATCAAAGGGCTTCACAAATAACGCTTCATGTTATATTTGCTCTGCTTTGCTTTACTGTTTACACACGAGCATCATTCATTCAAATGCAAATATTTGAAATGTCTTAATGACTTTTTCCAGATGAGGTCTAGAGATTTGACTCAGGAACTAGGCACAAATGTAAATGTATTTATGTTGGTTAAAAAAACTCAAACGTATTTCACTAGAACAGATAACAGACATGTTAAGTCAACGTTCTGTGACTTTTTGTCCCAAAATACTTTTAGACCGCCTCTGCCTTTTCGTCTCACCTGTATGTTTAATTCTAGGGATTACTGACGGAAGAAACACAATTAGTTTCCGCCTGTTTGACCTTTCCAGACTCCGTAATGAACACATCGTGTATGGGTTGCTTGCACAGTGAAGCGGAGAAGCGGTTAGCCCCTGATAGAGTGGGTGGGAAGCCCCAGATGTTCAGCAGCGTGTCCGCAGGTCTGCACCCTGTTGCTCTCTGGATCTGCTCCGTCATGAATGAGTTCATTACAGTGAGGAAGGAGGAGGGAGGAAGTGAGTGAGGGATTACATGCATCCCACCTTACTCTCCTCCTCTCCTTGATTAAGATGCGTCTGCAGCCCCCGACGCTTTGCGATTCATCAACATCAGATTAATGAAGTGATCAGAGGCCGGGATCGCACACAGCAACAGCTATATTACTCCGTTGGCCTTTTGCAAGCTTTCTGCAAAATCCGGAAACCCTGACCCGAGGCGTCACATGGTCTGAAAACTGAAGATGAATATATGAAGAGCAAGTGATTACCTGTCCAGACTCTCCAAACAAAAACCCTCTCCTCTGAATAAAAGCACCATCTTTCACCCGTGCTCTTCAAACGGAAAGAGCAGGGTACGCCCCGGCCTCTCTCTCTCTCTCTCGGCGATGATGTTAATAAACTGTCAGCGTGTGGCACTTTGTAATTGGGTTTGTGCCTTGTTTAACAAAGAGCGATTGGATAGTTAGGAGGGAGAGCAGCAATCTATCCGCCTCTCTCGTGAAATGAGCCGAGTGTCGCATCCATGAATGTGTTATCCCAGTGGAGCGGCGTCTGAGATGTGTCTGTTATCCCGGGTAAATAAACCGAGGCGCTGGGAAACAACAGCCCCCACCCACCCTCACTGCTTACATCATAAAGCCTGTGTAATGCTGTCATAAACATGACACGACTCGCGCAGTAACCGTTTGCACCGCTTCGTTCAGAACAAATGAGCCTGAGGTGCGTATTTATGACGCCGTGTGATTTAGAGACAGCCGTAAACCTGCAGATGGAGAGCAGGAAGTCCTGGTTGGAAACACAGATGGAACGAAGGCCTGAAGACTACAGTTACACGTCCTTCAACTCGTCCCGCCATGCCGCCATCATCACCTGTGCATTGATCTAAAGGGCAGATGTGTGAACAACAAGAAAAGGAGTCTCCATAAAATGGGAGCAGCACTTTTAGGATACAATGTAGCTAATGGCTAACATCACTGTAGCTCATAGTGGATCAGTTCAGATATTTCCCTTAGTTCTTTTAAATCTCGTACAATGCCAACACTTGTGCAGTGTTTTTGTCCGTTTAGTGTTGTTGTTCAATTAACCAAATGCAATCCATGGTGGATTATTTTCAACACTAATATCTTGGTATGTTAGTGTTTTTCTAACGACTTTTTACTTTGACTTCTTACATGTTGAACACAAATACCTGTACTTTCTACTTCTCACATGTTGAACTCAAATACCTGTACTTTCTACTTCTTACATGTTGAACACAAATACCTGTACTTTCTACTTCTTACATGTTGAACTCAAATACCTGTACTTTCTACTTCTCACATGTTGAACACAAATACCTGTACTTTCTACTTCTTACATGTTGAACTCAAATACCTGTAATTTCTACTTCTTACATGTTGAACACAAATACCTGAACTTTCTACTTCTTACATGTTGAACACAAATACCTGTACTTTCTACTTCTCACATGTTGAACACAAATACCTGAACTTTCTACTTCTTACATGTTGAACTCAAATACCTGTACTTTCTACTTCTTACATGTTGAACTCAAATACCTGTACTTTCTAGTTTTTACATGTTGAATACAAATACCTGTACTTTATACTTCTCACATGTTGAACACAAATACCTGAACTTTCTACTTCTCTCATGTTGAACCCAAATACCTGTACGTTCTACTTCTTACATGTTGAACCCAAATACCTGTACGTTCTACTTCTTACATGTTGAACACAAATACCTGTACTTTCTACTTCTTACATGTTGAACACAAATACCTGTACTTTCTACTTCTTACATGTTGAACACAAATACCTGTACTTTCTACTTCTCACATGTTGAACACAAATAACTGAACTTTCTACTTTTCACATGTTGAACACAAATACCTGTACTTTGTACTTCTCACATGTTGAACCCAAATACCGGTACTGTGTACTTCTTACATGTTGAACTCAAATACCTGTACTTTCTACTTCTTATATGTGTAACCCAAATACCTGTACTTTCTACTTCTTACATGTTGAACTCAAATACCTGTACTTTCTACTTCTCACATGTTGAACTCAAATACCTGTACTATCTACTTCTTATATGTTTAACTCAAATACCTGTACTTCCTACTTCTCACATGTTGAACTCAAATACCTGTACTTTCTACTTCTCACATGTTGAACCCAAATACCTGTACTTTCTAATTCTTACACGTTGAACTCAAATACCTGTACTTTCAACTTCTTACATGTTGAACACAAATACCTGAACTTTCTACTTCTTACATGTTGAACTCAAATACCTGTACTTTCAACTTCTTACATGTTGAACACAAATACCTGTACTTACTACTTCTTACATGTTGAACTCAAATACCTGTACTTTGTACTTCTTACATGTTGAACTCAAATACCTGTACTTTCAACTTCTTACATGTTGAACACAAATACCTGTACTTACTACTTCTTACATGTTGAACTCAAATACCTGTACTTTGTACTTCTTACATGTTGAACTCAAATACCTGTACTATCTACTTCTTACATGTTGAACTCAAATACCTGTACTTTCTACTTCTTACATGTTGAACTCAAATACCTGTACTTTCTACTTCTTACATGTTGAACTCAAATACCTGTACTTCCTACTTCTCACATGTTGAACTCAAATACCTGTACTTTCTACTTCTCACATGTTGAACCCAAATACCTGTACTTTGTACTTCTCACATGTTGAACCCAAATACCGGTACTGTGTACTTCTTACATGTTGAACTCAAATACCTGTACTTTCTACTTCTTATATTTTGAACCCAAATACCTGTACTTTCTACTTCTTACATGTTGAACCCAAATACCTGTACTTTGTACTTCTTACATGTTGAACTCAAATACCTGTACTATCTACTTCTTACATGTTGAACTCAAATACCTGTACTTTCTACTTCTTACATGTTGAACTCAAATACCTGTACTTTCTACTTCTTACATGTTGAACACAAATACCTGTACTTTATAATTCTTACATGTTGAACTCAAATACCTGTACTTTCAACTTCTTACATGTTGAACTCAAATACCTGTACTTTCAACTTCTTACATGTTGAACTCAAATACCTGTACTTCCTAATTCTCACATGTTGAACTCAAATACCTGTACTTTCTACTTCTCACATGTTGAACCCAAATACCTGTACTTTATAATTCTTACATGTTGAACTCAAATACCTGTACTTTCAACTTCTTACATGTTGAACTCAAATACCTGTACTTTCTACTTCTGACATGTTGAACACAAATATCTGTACTTTCTACTTCTTACATGTTGAACTCAAATATCTGTACTTTCTACTTCTCTCATTTCCCAAACAGCTGGTTCCTTTAGTTTGAATGTGTGTTGGTGCGTGATCATTATTCTTTAGAGTCACTGCGTGCCTATTGATTTGAACACGATCCGTGTATCCATCACTTCCTGGTCTTCTCTAAAGAAGAGGGACCAATGGAAATGTTGTCATGTTGCCGTTGTTCAGCATGGAAACATTCATTATCTAACAATGACATTATTGTTTTATTAATATAACGGGAGGTCAGGTACTCTTTAAAATAGCTGGGACTTATGGGTACTTTTTACTGAAGTACATTTCAAAGCCTCTTTACTTTCACTTGAGTAAAGAAGTTTAGTCAGGACTTCTACTCTCAACAGAGCACTCTCAACAGAGCATTTTTATACACAAGTATCTGTACTTCTACTTGAGTAAAGGATGTGTGTACTTTTGCCCTCTTTGCAGTACAGCAGTCAAGCCTCCCTTCGGCCACTTCCTGCTGCCATAAAGCCATCAGCCACCGGCCTCTTCCTCACCCCCCGTTACTCCCCCCGCCCCCTGCCTCTGTGACGGCCGGTGAAAGGGCTGATGGGAGATGTTTGGCAGCAGGTGACAGCTCAGCCCTGAGGCCCTGACGCCTTCTTATCACAAAGTCTAGCAAGAATCAGTCTGTGGAGCTGGAAACATTAAACATGATCTTCATACTTTTCTCATGCAAAATAGATAGATATAAGTACAAGTCCTGCATTTAAAATGTTACTCAAGTAAAAGGAGAACAGTATTATCATCAAAATAAAGTTAAAGTAACACATTTAAAAGTATTCATTGTGCAGATTGATCCATTTCAGAATAATATATATGACATGTTTTATAATGATTGATCATTAACCTGTTAAGCCCTGAGCCTGTTTTTCAGGTCTCAGGCTCGAAAATTACATTCCCAGAACAATTGACTATAACTTCACTTCTAAAAGGGGTAAATAAATACTTTTTTTTCTCAAAGCAAGGTTCCATCTGTGAGTTGGATATAGAAGAGTCAGAATCAATATAAATGTTTTTATTTTAAAGTAAATTCAGATTGAACATGGTAAAACAATGTAAATGATGGTGTCTGTCCAAAAAAAACCCATTACTTATAGTGAAAACCACCCTTGAATGATGGGATGGGAGACTGAAAGCTTTAGGAATCCAAAATATAACATGTAATAAGTACCTTGTATCACGATTGATGCAAAACAATTGAAATGTGACCTTTTTAGAGAGATTTAGAAAAAACAAAAACCACCTTTGGGGTAATTTGGGTGTATTTTCCGTTTCTCTGGAACCCATTGGTCGATGTTGGTGATTGACATCTCTTTTGAACCGTTAAAGCCAATATAATCAAAGGGGAGGTTCCACATACACAAACACGTTACCATTGAAGAGTGAGAGTGACGCGCACTATGTTACGCTCTGAAAACTGAAACCTAAACTCAAACTAGTAAATATGAAGATGGATTATCATCAATCATTTCAAAGTGACACAGACACATTGGATTAACCATTGGATTAACCATTGGAGTAACCATTGGAGTAACCATTGGATTAACCATTGGATCAACCATTGGATTAACCATTGGAGTAACCATTGGATTAACCATTGGATTAACCATTGGAGTAACCATTGGATTAACCATTGGATCAACCATTGGATTAACCATTGGATTAACCATTGGATCAACCATTGGATTAACCTTCAGCAGCGTGTTTATCGTTTTGATGCCATTGAAGACAACTTCAGATCAGACAACGACAAAGGTAAGACAAATTGGCCATGTTTGCTCCGCAAGGCTACGTGATGTCTGTGTTTGCTTCCTCTGTCGTGAGTTCTGGTCGCTCAGTGACGATACTTATACTTCTGGAATCTGTGGAATCTCAGCTTGCTAATCGATATCTTGATTGTGCAGATCCGATATGTAATAAGGGTATTTATACCTAGAGTTCTGTGCTTTAGCATTTTTTCGCTCAGGGCTCATTTAGACGCTTCTTGTGAGACTTGTGTTTTGTGTCAGTAAAATGGTTCATATCGTCAGTTAGCTGAGTTTCTTCCCGTTAAGTAGGTATGCCACATTACTAGGCTTTGTAAAGCCCTGAGACACAGTTTAGTGAAAGGAAAACGGGCGGGGGCCTCCGGGTTGAACAGGTTGAAGTGTTCTCAAAGCTGGTGAAGGTGCAGCTAGTCTGAAGTACTTTGTAGACTGCAGGGTAGCTGGTGAAGGTGCAGCTAGTCTGAAGTACTTTGTAGACTGCAGGGTAGCTGGTGAAGGTGCAGCTAGTCTGAAGTACTTTGTAGACTGCAGGGTAGCTGGTGAAGGTGCAGCTAGTCTGAAGTACTTTGTAGACTGCAGGGTAGCTGGTGAAGGTGCAGCTAGTCTGAAGTACTTTGTAGACTGCAGGGTAGCTGGTGAAGGTGCAGCTCGTCTGAAGTACTTTGTAGACTGCAGGGTAGCTGGTGGAGGTGCAGCTAGTCTGAAGTACTTTGTAGACTGCAGGGTAACTGGTGGAGGTGCAGCTAGTCTGAAGTACTTTGTAGACTGCAGGGTAGCTGGTGGATTTACTCCAATTGGAACTAAAGTCTGATTCAACACTTGATTATATTTCACATCATTCATCCACATCTGTGAAGTAACTAAAGGTATTAAATACATGTAGTGGAGTAGAAGTACACAGTAGCATCAAATGAAAATACTCACGTAAAGTACAAATCCTTCAAAAGTACAGTACTGTGCATGTTTGTTTTGTTTTTAATTATCATGTGTTAAATGCCTCTGTGTGTATTCTATACAAATAAACTAACCTTGAACCTTGAGTACATGTACTTAGTTACTTTCCACCTGATTCTAGTTCAGTCAGACAACTCACGTGTTCCGTTAACATGTTTATTAGAAGCAGCATATAGTTGAGTTTGGCGACTAGGCTCGGGCATCATCACTCCATAGATATACATTGCACGATGAGTGATGATTAAATAACTAACCCCCGAGCCTACAGGTGGAAACTGGGGTGGTGGTGGGGCAGGCAAGCAGCAGCAACATGAAACGCAGCAGCACGAACATGAACGCAGCAATAGCAAATGAATGCAGCAATAGCAAATTAACGCAGCAAGCAGCAGCGACGTAGCTGCATCAATAGCAGCAGCAAGCAATGCATGGTGAGAGATCTGGCAGGTTAAATAGAGCGGCATATTAAGGAGACTCTGTTTGGTTGGTTGTAGAGCGGCAAGGGGGCGTTATGTATGAATGCAGCATAAGTGCTCGAGTTGACTGCCTGAACTAGCTCGCAGGCTTCGCCCCATTTCTCTGGCGGCCAGAATAGGATATAATAGGTTAAGATAGGATGGGTGTAAGAACAGGTCTGGCTTCATGGCCGGTGTCAGCTGGCAGGAGGGATGCCAGGAGGATGAGGAAGAGGAGGAGGATGGGGTGACAGCTGTCAGTGTTTCCTGTACAGAGGCTGGGTGACGGGCAGCAGAGACGACCGGTCTGCAGTCTGACAGAAGAAACTGAGATATTCTGCTGCCAGGCTGAGAGACGCTGGACTTACTGAGGCCACTGAGGGGTTACTGGCTTTAGGATACGATAATACTTTATGGTCAGATCAAGTCTCAAATTTGACTTGCATCACAGCTGCTCCATGCGAAACATCAACAGAGACACACATCAACACACAATACATGAAGAACAAACAACAAACATTTAACATAACGATGACTGAGAGATGCTTCAGTCTGACGGGAAGCTCCTGCCTGTGAGACAAGAGTGAGAGTCGAATGGCTAATCCGAAGCTTTTTGAAGCCAACCAAGGTTAGGTGAGGATGTCCGATACGCACATCCACAAAGCATGCACTGAGATGTATCCAACCATAACTCCGGTTGACTTTTCAGAGATTAAAATCTTATAATAATAACTTCATCTAATAATCATAGGTTGAACAATGTGTGTAGGAAACTGTAGCTTCTCCGCTATCGCCACGATTCATTTGTTTATTTAAAGACTATCAGCATCACAGCCCCTATCGGTGAAGTCATACACTTATTGCAACAAAAAGGGGACCATAGTTTAAACATAATTATATTAATATTGAATTATACAAAGTAGATTACCAGGTTTAAAATTATATATGTCCGAAATCCACAAATGTAAAAATGAATGTTCAAAAAGTCTGTTTTCTGATGGAGAAAACTAATGTTAGTTGTCGACAGCGGACGATAAATCGACCGCACTTCATTCTGCGGATTGATATGATTGCACATAGTCCCTTGATCCACCTAAGCAACGGTCTGTTCTCCTTTGCAACGTTCTGTTAGCGAAAGATTGCAGACCTCTGAAGTGTACAAATTGGCCAATCAGAATTGAGTATTCAAATAATCTGGCTAATAATGTGTTGATGTATTGTTTCCCCCCTGCCATGTGATCTTCTTTCTCCATACCGTAAATGCTTTAATATTTTCCAAATGTGACCAGCTATTCCATTTGTTTGTGCAATGCATTGTGGGAAATGGAGTCCTTTGGGAGTAGATAGATAGATATATAGATATATATATATATATAGATATATAGATGGATGGATAGATAGATTGACATATATATATATATATAGATATATAGATAGATAGATAGATATAGACAGATAGATAGATAGATAGATAGATAGATGGATATATAGATGGATGGATAGAAAGATTGACATATATATAGATAGACATATAGATAGATAGAAAGATAGATATAGACATATAGATATATATATATATAGATAGATATATAGATATATAGATAGATAGATAGATATAGACAGATAAATATATAGATAGATAGATAGATAGATAGATCGATAGATATAGACATATAGATAGATAGATAGATGGATGGATGGATAGATAGATAGATAGATAGATAGATATAGACATATAGATAGATAGATAGATAGATAGATAGATAGATGGATGGATAGAAAGATACTCTATTCATCCCAATTTGGGAAATGTTTGCGTTGCAGCAACACAATAGTATTTAATATGCACAACAACATCTTTAAGTAAAGCCATTAATCAAATTCACAACCTCTTCAGATTAATATGGGATTGTCACCATGTGTAGAAATAGACCATAGAATTATGGAAATAGTTTGAGATGTAGTCCATCACACAGCTGATGGGCCGTTTATCTGACTTCCTGCTCGCTCCATCTCCTTGTCACTCAGGATGAAGAGCTGAAAGAATGAATCAGATCTCAATCTCTCTTTTTTTTTCTGTCTCGTATTTCCAGTAGTGATGCAGCTCTGCAGATAGTGAGCCTGAACTCTCCCAGGACCGAACCACCCGCCTGGCAGCAATAACTGCAGAAAACTAACCCGTTAAAAGTCCTGAGCATCACTCAGCCGCTCTGATAAACGAAATCCATCTTGAGTAAATACCGAGGGCTCTGCGAAATGACAAAATGGAGAGAGAAAAAAGTGAAGCCGACTGAAGTTTCTTTTTGTCTACCTCAACAAAAAGCTCTGGATATTCAACCGGATCATTGTGACATTTACATGTATTGCAGACTATATGCAGACAGCGTGAGAGACACGTACACAACAGAGAAAGGTCATAATGCACAATAATAGTTTTGGTGCTTGGAAGCTATGGGAAAAAACATCTAAAACATTTCAATCCAGTTGAATTGAGTTGATTGGCACACAAAGGCAAAGAAAAACTGTACACGTCTTTTGCAAAGAGTTTCACTTTTGATGTAAAACCTTGAATTTTGACCGAACAAAAAGCTCCGTCAACGTTATGTCATGTAGCTTTGCTTGAATGTATATGTCTTCTCAAAAAGCAGCAGGTTCTGTCGTCACTCTTTACAAATAGAACTCAAATGACTTTGACCGGCCCCTCCCCTCATTCTTATCCTATCTCAGACCCAGGTTCGGCCTCGGTCCATCAATCAATCAATCACTCGGTCCATCACTTGGATGTTGCGAACATGTGTCTATTTAGCTAGAACATGCAATCAAGGCCTGAAGCAAACACACCATGACTTTCAGAGATGTAATATATATACATAATACACATTACTACTTTAATTCCTCCTTGTGTATTTATAAATATTTTTAGACCACCCCCTGCCCGGCTCCTCCCCTCAATCTCAGGTTCGGCCTCGGTCCATCTCTTGGCTCCTCGGGGCCCGTGGACGTCTTCCAGCTCTTCCAGCTCCATCGCCGCACTAATCCTCCATTCTTCCCCCGAATGCATCATTACCATAAACGCTTGGCAGCTGCAGTGGGCATTGTGTTCCAGAAAATCTGTGAGCCTCTCAAATGTGCATTGTTGAAATTCACCTGTTGCCTTGGAGATGAGAATGGACCATTCCCCGCGGCCGGGTCCATTATGTAATGTTCTGGACTTTGGGCCCCTAAAGCCGGGCCCCCGGAGCCTCGTCCAATCGTAGAGGACGTCCAAATGTTGGAGACGAGCCGTGTGTCGGTCTGTTTGCTTTAATTGAATTGTTGCCTGTGGGCGGCTCACAACGAGCGAGCTATCTGTCGTTTCTGTTGTCTCGTTTAAAGGCTTTTCACGGGATTCTCATTAAATGTTAACGGGTAATTACTATTTAGTGTGTCATGTCACACCAAGAGGTGGAAACACTGTTTGTATTGTTAAATAAATAAAAACAGTAGGAAAATCTGAATAAGAAAAAACAAAAAACCGTTTAATACACAGATTTCCACTGATCACATTTCTGCTCCCCAGAGGATGAACCTCTTACATTCTATTTGAATTGTCTTTTGTGATGTATATTGTTATTCCAAATGTCTCTCTTACTGTTTTGATGTTATGCATTAATACACCAAAGCATTCTCTTTTTTTGGCTTGTTTAATCTTCACATTTCTGCTCTCCAGAGGATGAACCCCTTAAATAATTCACATTTGTATCCATTTATTTCAATTTTCTTCTATTTACTATCTAGGTTTCTTGATTTTGGTGCATACTTTTATTCTAAATGCCATGTTTGTCTTACTATTTTCATATTATGCATCAAAACACCACAGAAAATGTCCTTTTTTTTACTCATTTTCAATTGTCACATGTCTGCTCCCCAGAGGATGAACCCCGTCAGATTTAGTTGAATAGGATTTCTTCATATCATAATTAATATATCTATATCCCTTGATTCTAAATGTAATTTTAATTGTTCTCCTTCTATTTGTATGTTATGCATCAATAAACCAAAGCAATGTCACATTTCGAATTCTGAAAGGATGAACCATTTTAGATGCGAAAATAAAATGTTACAAGATGCTACACCAGCTTTTCTTTCTGCTATTTGCTGCTGGCCTCACGTATGCAATGAAGGGTCAATAACAGCTGTAGTTGAACATATTGACAGCTAATGTGCCATAAAAGGTCAGGACACAGCAATACAAGAGAAGAAGATCATATGCTAATGAAGCTAACATGTTTCTAATTAGCTAGAAAATGCAATCAAGGCCTGAGGCAAACACACCATGACTTTCAGAGATTTCTTTAAAACAGTTTTTTCTATGACAATAAAAATGCTAACATGCCCTTCAGAGCTGACGTGCTCAGTGTGCGTGACTACAGACGAGAGTTAACTTTTAAATGGTGGTCTGTCTGGTGAATCAGATGATGAAATGTATTTCACAGGGTCCCTATGAGATAGACCTCACAGTCAACACCAAACGGTCAAGTTCCCCGTCCATTTCGGTCAACGATTTCATCATTTCGTCCCATTAGACATTGGTATGCTATTTGAATAATTAGCATATGAATACTTGACGATTGACTGAATGCATGTTGGTGGTCAAAGTGACTCCTCAAAACATGAATAGACATAAATCAAGTTTGAGTCGATGATTCTGCCGACGTTGAGATATTAAATTCACAAGAATAAAGTATTAAGTACAAAGAAATTGAAACATATTTGTATAAATATATATTTTTTGTCTGACATTTGACTCTTACGTTTTAATGGGTGTTCTTATTTTATATAAATATTTACATTTGAATGTTTTTATTACACATTCTTACTTTAATTCCTCCTGTGATATATATATTTATTTATTTTAAGTCTTTTTTCTCTAAGAGATCTTAAGTTGAACAATGGTCAAGAACGATCATGATTCTGATGATTCTGCAAACTGGGACCCTTCGTCTCTGTGAGGTGATTGTGCTGTACAGTATGTGACATGTATGTGGTAACGTGTGTTGTTTGCATTGTATTGTTCTCTTTTATCCTTTCGCCTCTATCTACTTGTCTTTCATCCTTTCGTTATAACTAATGCTGTTGATGTATTGTGATTTGATTGCTCGTATATATCCCATAATTGAAGTAGTTTTAAATGTTGCCAGTTTTTAATGATTTATAATAGTTTCTTTGATTTGCATATTGACTGGCTAATGTGTTAATGTATTGTGTTGTGTTCATGTGTTGTAACTTTGTTCATGCTGCCCTTTTGGCCAGGTCGCTCTTGAAAAAGAAATGTTCATCTCAATGAGACTTTTTACCTGGTTAAATAAAGGATTGTGATTTTAAGGCGGATTGTGATCTGGGCGGGACAACAGCTGGAAATTAGCAATGTTGGCTAAAGCTGCCCCATTTACGTTTTTTTGCGACAGTTGATCAATGTGGACTGTCCACCACGCTATAGACCAATAAACTAAACCCAAACAAAACAGTAACGGTACGTCCACACAGCAGCTTTAGGCGAATCTTCCACCGCTTCCAACGCTTCTCTGCCCGTTGACTTTGAATGGGGATGACGTCACTTTGCCTCGCTTTTCGCCGAACTGCATTGTGGGGGAGCGAAGCGAAGATGTCCAGGATGTCCAGGATTCAAAAGTTGAGCAATGTTCAACTTTTGAAGCTGAGCTGGAAGCGCCAGCCAATCAAACACGTTTATGCAAATCTGACAGTAGAAGTGCTAGCCAATCAAACCGCGTGTAAGCAGGGAGAACCAGACCGCAGTTCATTTCCTCATATTCCAAACGAGAAGTTACGGTAGCAAATCACCCGGTTCTTTACGACCAGAACTATTAACGGGATACAAACCGGAGGAACCAGCATGGAGGGAGGTGGCAGAGACAGTGGGGGAAACTGGTAGGTTTTCGCCTGTTTGGGGAGTTTATATATATATATATATTGCTCGCATAAAATCCCCGGGGTTTTCTGCTTTGTATGTCGGGGGCGGGAGATTCATGTGATTGGTTGTTGGTCGTGTTGCTCGCAAAAAATCCCCAAGCTGTCAGACACGACCAGCTCCAAGATGTTCAAGATTTTTGAAAAGCTGCTGTGTGGACGTACTAAGGCAAGGCAAGTTTATTTATATTGAACCTTTCAACACAAGGCAGTTCAAAGCGCTTTACAAAAATGAAAGACATTAAGAAAATGGCATTTAAAATCAGTCATTACAAAGCAAAGATAATAAAATAAACATTAAATGAAAACATACATGAATAAAAGTTACAGTGCAGTTTAAGAATAGTTCAATTAAAAGCAGCGGCAAAAAGGAAAGTCTTCAGTCTGGATTTGAAAGTAGTCAGAGTTGCAGCGGACCTGCAGGTTTCTGGGAGTCTGTTCCAGATATTTGGAGCATAATAACTGAATTCTGCTTCTCCATTTTGCGGCTCTTGTTCTTCCATGAATCCAAACTTTGAGTCAAATAAAGAACGTAGTAGGACCAGGTCAAACCCGGGAGTCGGTGTTACTCTTCGGGTGTCTTCCTGTCAAAGCGCTCCATCAAATCATCTCTGCTTTCATGTTTTTGCTGCGGCAGGAGAAGCGATGAGACAGGAAGTGTGGGGATAAATCAGCGCTTGTTCCCCGGCCGTATCTCTCTGCATCTGCCCACGAGATGAAATCCTTTTTATCCCAATTTAGGGGCCGAGCAGGGCAGTTATGAGAATTATAGCAGCACTTCATGTGGACGCGTCGTTACTCAAAAGCACCGGGGCGGCCTCCAAGTAGGTCCATCTTCTATACACAGAGGGGAAATTGCATATTGATTGCAATCTGTGTGTGTTTGTGAGTGTGTGTTATAAGCATATGTGTGTGTTTCCAGTGTCGGAGCATGTGGCGAGATTTGATGACAAGCCAGGAAGTAGTTCCCAATATTCACTCTAGTCAATATGTAAGCATTGTGTGCATGTCTTTTCTCTGGTTTCTGATTGGTTTTATGCTATCGAACTATCTTTTCTCTACGGCAGCTCACATATCTTAAGAGTCCAACCCATGTAGGAACATTTCAAGCTTTTTATTTTCGAATTTTAGATCAGTTTGACGTTGTTTATGCATATTGTTGTTGAACCCAACCTCATATAGATAAAGCAATTGTTTCCTTGATGACCGCCTCGCTGCAAATCTACAACATCTTCGATTCAAGTCTGTCTTCTTCTGGTGATTTCTCTGACGTCCAGCGCTTTTTCTTTGAACCTCTTTCCTTCTCTTGTCTCAACGGTCTGTTAGCAAAAATGTGCAGACATCTGGATTGTTAAAATTGACCAATCGGTATCGAGTATTCAACTAAGCTGTGTTATAAGTCAAAAATAACGCGTGTAGTCAAAATGTCAGGCCTTAAGGACACACATGCCCCCTTTGAAACCCATTAAAACCACAACTGTTGGTCCCAATGCCATTAAAGCATAAACCAAAGCTATCTTTCTATCAATACGGACATTCTGCATCGAGGCTCCAGGCTTCAAAATGATTGTGCTTTTTGAACCACCAAAAAAGGAGAGAAAACATGATACCTTCCTCGTTTCCTGCTAAAAAATA
The DNA here is from genome assembly GCA_036324585.1 of Champsocephalus esox. Taxonomy (NCBI): domain Eukaryota; kingdom Metazoa; phylum Chordata; class Actinopteri; order Perciformes; family Channichthyidae; genus Champsocephalus; species Champsocephalus esox. The sequence goes on along the minus strand of CM070498.1, from coordinate 6,319,555 downwards.
AAAACGCATTTAAATCACTGACATATCTTAAACAGTGGAAAACAAATCTCCCAAGCATTTAGTATTCATAAATAACTAAATAATGTCAATTAGGCGTTTAAAGGGTTTTCATTCAGAAAATGTATGATTATTTTGGAGTTAGGACCAGAATTGCTGTTAATTAAACCATTTTAATAAGGTTTTGTTTTGTGAGACACAATTAAGTTTGTTTGATTTATAAAGAAAATAATTGTCACACTGAGTATGTGGACACAGCGAGTAAATACGCAGCGCCCAGTGCACTTTATAGGAAAAAGGGACTGATGTCGGCGAGGGGAAAAAAGCCGCTGCGGATAAACAGGAAATGCTGATAAAAGACACAGCAGTGCCGTCGTTAAACTGAAGACAACCACAAAGCATCTGTGGCCACATCTGAAGAGCTGCTCAATGTGCACTAACACACAACACATGTCACCAGGACAACTCCAAACAGTATTAGGAGGCTCTTTGCTGGAGGATGCCTGGTCACCAAATCACTGCCAGGGGACATTTCACCTAAAAGTGGAAAAAGTGCCTTATTACTCATCTGGCCGACATCTGCACCAGAAAGGGTTCGCGAGGAACAGAGAAAGTCCCACAGGAAGATGAAAGAAGAGCCTCTCAAGTTCACTGAACCTTTTAAAATGCACTTCACTATTTGAGCGTTGGCTTATTCTTCTTCATTATAAATTAGAGCAACAGTGAAGAAACTCTGCTGATGTTCAGGTGTATATCAGTATGTAGTGTCTCTACTTTAAAGAGTCCTCTCCTGCTGATGTCCAGGTGTATATCAGTATGTAGTGTCTCTACTTTAAAGAGTCCTCTCCTGCTGATGTTCAGGTGTATATCAGTATGTAGTGTCTCTACTTTAAAGAGTCCTCTCCTGCTGATGTTCAGGTGTATATCAGTATGTAGTGTCTCTACTTTAAAGAGTCCTCTCCTGCTGATGTTCAGGTGTATATCAGTATGTAGGGTCTCTACTTTAAAGAGTACTCTCCTGCTGATGTTCAGGTGTATATCAGTATGTAGTGTCTCTACTTTAAAGAGTCCTCTCCTGCTGATGTTCAGGTGTATATCAGTATGTAGTGTCTCTACTTTAAAGAGTCCTCTCCTGCTGATGTTCTGGTGTATATCAGTATGTAGTGTCTCTACTTTAAAGAGTCCTCTCCTGCTGATGTTCAGGTGTATATCAGTATGTAGTGTCTCTACTTTAAAGAGTCCTCTCCTGCTGATGTTCAGGTGTATATCAGTATGAAGTGTCTCTACTTTAAAGAGTCCTCTCCTGCTGATGTTCAGGTGTATATCAGTATGTAGTGTCTCTACTTTAAAGAGTCCTCTCCTGCTGATGTTCAGGTGTATATCAGTATGTACTGTCTCTACTTTAAAGAGTCCTCTCCTGCTGATGTTCAGGTGTATATCAGTATGTAGTGTCTCTACTTTAAAGAGTCCTCTCCTGCTGATGTTCAGGTGTATATCAGTATGTAGTGTCTCTACTTTAAAGAGTCCTCTCCTGCTGATGTTCAGGTGTATATCAGTATGTAGTGTCTCTACTTTAAAGAGTCCTCTCCTGCTGATGTTCAGGTGTATATCAGTATGTAGTGTCTCTACTTTAAAGAGTCCTCTCCTGCTGATGTTCAGGTGTATATCAGTATGTAGTGTCTCTACTTTAAAGAGTCCTCTCCTGCTGATGTTCAGGTGTATATCAGTATGTAGTGTCTCTACTTTAAAGAGTCATCTCCTGCTGATGTTCAGGTGTATATCCGTATGTAGTGTCTCTACTTTAAAGAGTACTCTCCTGCTGATGTTCTGGTGTATATCCGTATGAAGTGTCTCTACTTTAAAGAGTCCTCTCCTGCTGATGTTCAGGTGTATATCAGTATGTAGTGTCTCTACTTTAAAGAGTCCTCTCCTGCTGATGTTCAGGTGTATATCAGTATGTAGTGTCTCTACTTTAAAGAGTACTCTCCTGCTGATGTTCTGGTGTATATCCGTATGTAGTGTCTCTACTTTAAAGAGTCCTCTCCTGCTGATGCTCAGGTGTATATCAGTATGCTTGTGCTGCAGCACCTCTTTTCACCCTCTGTCTGAAACCAGAGTCCAGTCTGCTCTGATTGGTTAGCTGGCCGGCTTTGTTGTGATTGACCAACCAGCTTAGAGATCTCCCGCCGCCTAAGCCTATCACGTACAATGTGTTGGAGTGCTAGCCAATAGAAGTGTGAGTGTTACATAGTGACGTCACAATGTGTTTCTGAAGTAAACAAAGGAGGCCATGGTTACAGATATGAAATAATGGCAGGAAGATCCATATCTCTCTGTCATACATGCTGCCGTGAATGCAGAGACAAAGGGAGACGGACAGGGCTACGGGAGGGACACACAGAGAGAGATGGAGTGAGATGAAAAGGGAGAGACAAGGATAAGATGGAGGGAGGATGGAGTGGGGAGTGGAGGAGTCTGTTTTCACTCTAATCTGTTTACTTTGCAATTTGTGTTTTCAGAGCGAGTCCATTCATTCTGCTTAACCTGACACTTTACTCACCGACAGGAAGAGCGTGTGTGTGTGTGTGTGTGTGTGTGTGTGTGTGTGTGCGTGTGTGTGTGTGTGTATGTGTGTGTGTGTGTTAGTAGAGCACAAGAGATAGAGAGAGACAAATCTTATTTAAACCTCCCTTTTATTGAGATGTGTGTGCCTACATCTATATACATATATAAGTGTGTGTGTGTGTGTGTGTGGTGGTGTGTGTGTGTGTGTGTGTGTGTGTGTGTGTGCTGAGTGTGAGGGCTCATTTACATCCGTTCTTATTGTAATGGTGTGTGCTTGTGGATTTATTTGTGTTTGTTTGTCGCACACATCTCATTTGCCACTTGTCCTATTGTAATTGTGTGTGTGTGTGTGTGTGTGTGTGTGTGTGTGTGTGTGTGTGTGTGTGTGTGAGTGTGTGAGAGTGTGTGTGTGTCCATTAGCAGAAGCAACCAACAACAGGCCGGCCTCCGTATGTTACTTCCTGTGTCCATATTCATTCAATAAAAATTCCCTCGTACTCTACAGTGTGTCGGAGAGAAGAACATATATACATGTGCTATGAACGCGTTTCTGTCTGAGTAGTGATCTCTGCGTGGTTCCTCGTGAGATATCTGGAGTCCACTATGCATTGTGAAATATTAATGATGAGACATTCACTTTACATCTGGGTTGACTTGTTCACTCGAGCTGCATGTACACTGTGTTGGTGGAAGAGGGAGGAATACCTGCCATTGACCCAAGATGGATGCATTGTTTCAAGACAGTAGCCTGGGACTGAACATCATGGTTGTGTTTATAATATATACAAATGGAGAGTTTGTTAACCAAAACTGATTTTCTTTTTATTGGAATTTTGAAAACAGAAACTTGGAATTATATGTAGAAGGCAGAATATGTTGGCAGCATGTTTTATTTGAATACCCTATTTTCTAATAATGTATCTGTAAGCACAATAGAAACAAATACAATTGAAGGTCATTTCAGACAAGGAATTATGTTTGTAATCAATGGGATTTTCCAATGGATTTTGGAATATAAATGGTAATGATTTCTAAAGTAAAAAAATGTGTTATAATACTTACACGTTTTCTTCAGCAGGATAATCTCCACATATTACCACCACTCTATAAAGTATAAAGCTGACGTTAGGCTAGAAAGGAACTACAGCACGGTCACATGACTTCACGTCACCACCGCTAAGTTAAAGGTGGCTAATGTTGGGCTATAAAGGAACTACAGCACGGTCACATGACTTCGCGTCACCACCGCTAAGCTAAAGGCGGCTAATGCTGGGCTATAAAGGAACTACAGCACGGTCACATGACTTCACGTCACCACCGCTAAGCTAAAGGTGGCTAATGTTGGGCTATAAAGGAACTACAGCACGGTCACATGACTTCACGTCACCACAGCTAAGCTAAAGGAGGCTAATGTTGGGCTATAAAGGAACTACAGCACGGTCACATGACTTCACGTCACCACCGCTAAGCTAAAGGTGGCTAATGTTGGGCTATAAAGGAACTACAGCACGGTCACATGACTTCACGTCACCACCGCTAAGCTAAAGGTGGCTAATGTTGGCTATAAAGGAACGACAGCACGGTCACATGACTTCACGTCACCACCGCTAAGCTAAAGGTGGCTAATGTTGGGCTATAAAGGAACTACAGCACGGTCACATGACTTCACGTCACCACCGCTAAGCTAAAGGTGGCTAATGTTGGGCTATAAAGGAACTACAGCACGGTCACATGACTTCACGTCACCACCGCTAAGCTAAAGGTGGCTAATGTTGGGCTATAAAGGAACTACAGCATGGTCACATGACTTCACGTCACCACCGCTAAGCTAAAGGTGGCTAATGTTGGGCTATAAAGGAACTACAGTACGGTCACATGACTTTTCGTCACCACCGCTAAGCTAAAGGTGGCTAATGTTGGCTATAAAGGAACTACAGCACGGTCACATGACTTCACGTCACCACCGCTAAGCTAAAGGTGGCTAATGCTGGGCTATAAAGGAACTACAGCACGGTCACATGACTTCACGTCACCACCGCTAAGCTAAAGGTGGCTAATGTTGGGCGTGATGACATTTAGTCCTCTTATGTAAGTCGCTTTTAAATTCACCAGTGGGGTTTTTTGTATGACGTATTTTATGTGGTAAAAGAACATAATCTCTTCAGCTTGTGTTTCAGGCTTCGAACCAAAAACACATTAAAAAAAACATGGACTTCTAGTTGAGGGAAAGCGCTAAAACACTGATTCATTTCCAGGTTGTATGACTCATTCCTGCACCACTCCATGCCATGCAAAGCTCTTAAAGCCACAGGGCAACAAAAACATCAGCCAGTACTTTTTCTGAGAATCATTACATATTTGTAATTATCAATTTTCCGGGTATTTTGCGCGTTTCATGGCAGCTCTGGTTGGTAGAAACTACTAGAAACTAGAAACTTCTCAGACAAACAGTCCACCCGCCTGTTGTCATAACTCTACGACCTTTTTAACTCTGGGCCGTGAAAAGAGCGGTAATAACTGTTCCTCAGGTAAACAATCATATATTTTTCAATGTGGAATTGTTTGAACAGGCTCGACTGAACTCCCCTTGAACCTCTAAGGTTATTTATATTTAATGCCGGTTTCTCCTGGTTTTTCTACAGTCGACAAACAGGACGCTGGCTCAGAGGTATCGAGGAGATGTGATACGTATACACTCGCAGGATTCAAAGGAAACCGCAGAGGAAGACGAGACAAGGTGAAGGACAGACCCGCCTCAACACAACAAGAGCAACACAAAAAACCAGCTGTTCTTTGAAAGAAGCAAGCGCTGTCAAAACAGAGAGTGGTCAAACAGCTGCTTTGTCAACAGCCATTGTTGTTCTATCCAAACATCAGTCGGGGTAGCAGAGGGGGTAAACTTTGTTTCTTCACTCCGGTCCTCACACTTCACTCTCAGACAGCTGTTTATATCGAGAGTGTCAACACTGGAGAGAACACCTTGAGCTTTCCTTATTTTGTTTTGATTGACTGAAGAGGGAGATTCAAAGCAGTGCATGATGGGCCTTGGTGAGAAAGTACAAACACACAGTGGAGATCTGTGCAGTTTGGGTGGCACGCAGTCTGAACACATTTAGTTTGAAATGTTTCTCAAGGTTATTTAGCTTTCGTCAAAGCAGCTAATTAACGTGTGTGTGTGTGTGTGTGAGATACCTTGTAGTGGCTGACTCCCAAACAATTACCTGTCTTCAGTTCCCTGAATGTTAACTTTGAGCATTTTCATTATTTCGTTTTTTTTATTCTGCAAAGTTCTGTATTGGCAGCTGTTTTCAGTGGAAGAAGCCACTTTTAACTAACCCGCACAGCAGTTAGTCAATAGCCGGTGGACATAATGTGGCATTTAGCACCTAAATTGGAGACTAAAACCAAGCCAGCAGAGAGGGATGGAAACCACTCTGAACTGATTTGATTTAAGAGATTCTGGGAAAATAACATGACTACCAAAACGGTACAGGTGCATAACGAGTTAATTTGAAATGCCAATACCAGGAAATCATGTAACTAATGTAATTTCTGTGACTACTTATTACGCTTTGCAAAATAACATTGTTCTGGTTTTTCTGGAAATAAAAACACATCAATCTGAGAAGCTCCTATCTCCAGTTTCCTTCTTAAAAAATCGAGAATTTACACAATTATTCAGATGTAAGAGACACAGCAATGACAGTGACCGCGGCATTGTTTAGAGCACAACATTATCTATCTCCATTCCTTACCCTTTTTGTCAGAATGCATACCGCAGATAAAAACGTCCCGGAAGGTGGTCACCAAGGTATCAGGAACACCCAGTGGCAAACCGTGGTCTATCACAACTGGACCTTCTGGAGACACCCCTCCGTGTATCTCCAACATCAGCTCCCCTCTGAGGAGCAGGCGAGTCTCAGCATGAGTTCCCCGCTGATAGTTATTTATGCTTTATAGAAACTACATTTGTCCAACTTGTCAACTGGAGAAAGATGAACATATTACAATACATATGAGTGTGGTGAAAAGAAAAGTAAAGGAGCAGAAAGTCCTCAAACTCAAATCTAACCGAGGAGGAAAAGGCTCCTGCCGGTATAACACATTGTTGTTGTCGAGCCATATTTCATTTCTGTGTGAGTGCAGAGTTCAGGCTGCTTTGAGCCGGTCCGCTGTGAGAGCCGAGCAGATGGGAAGCGAGACAACCTGTGATCCTGTTGAAGTGTGTCTTGCTTTCTGTGGAAGAAGCCGGTCCTCAGACTGCAGCGAGGATCAGACGGCGTCCGTCAACAGGACTCGAACAGCTGGATGTTCTGCAGAGAAATATACTCTGAGTTGAAGAAAATATGAGAAAAATAGTGAAGCGTCACCTCGGCAGAGAAATGTGAAGAGTTTGAGAGCTGCAGCAGGCGAAGAACTCAAACATCCGTCTGTCTGCCGGTCCAACTCGCATTTAGCAACAAGCAGTACATGACACAGTCAATCCTCACAGCGAATACAGAGCTGATCCCAGATCTGATGCACGCTAAAGAATCTTTGATCATGTTTTCTCTCAGTGATTGTGCTGTTATGTTACATGTTTGATGTTTGCTTCTCATGTATTGTGTCTTGATATTTGTTTGTTGATGGAGCTGTTGTGAAGTCACATTTCAGACTTGATTTGACCAATAAAGTATAATCGTCGTATCGTACCAGCACTGCTCACAACACAGGGCAACTTTTAAAACCCATGAAATTAAGATATTAAGAGAAAATTAAGACAAGATAAATAATCCAACAATGGCATTAGTAATTACATTAACATCAATCCAATGTGGTGTGAAATGTCAGAGTGGTCGAGTGATGACTTATTTTTGGATGACGACCACAACATGTATGATACTTACAGGTTTTGATCAGCAGGATAATGTCCACATATTAACACCACTTTAGCGAACATTAGACTATAAAGGAACTACAGCACGGTCGCATTACTTCACGTCACCACCGCTAAGCTAAAGGTGGCTAATGTTGGGCTATAAAGGAACTACAGCACGGTCGCATTACTTCACGTCACCACCGCTAAGCTAAAGGTGGCTAATGTTGGGCTATAAAGGAACTACAGCACGGTCACATGACTTCACGTCACCACCGCTAAGCCAAAGGTGGCTAATGTTGGGCTATGAAGGAACTACAGCACGGTCACATGACTTCACGTCACCACCGCTAAGCTAAAGGCGGCTAATGTTGGGCTATAAAGGAACTACAGCACGGTCACATGACTTCACGTCACCACCGCTAAGCTAAAGGCGGCTAATGTTGGGCTATAAAGGAACTACAGCATGGTCACATGACTTCACGTCACCACCGCTAAGCTAAAGGCGGCTAATGTTGGGCTATAAAGGAACTACAGCACGGTCACATGACTTCACGTCACCACCGCTAAGCTAAAGGTGGCTAATGTTGGGCTATAAAGGAACTACAGCACGTTCACATGACTTCACGTCACCACCGCTAAGCTAAAGGCGGCTAATGTTGGGCTATAAAGGAACTACAGCACGGTCACATGACTTCACGTCACCACCGCTAAGCTAAAGGTGGCTAATTCACGAGTGGGGTATTTACTGATATATTTTATCCCGCAGAAATAAATACAAACATATATTCAGCTTGTCCACACAGAGGTTGCGCTAGACTTTTTCGCTGCCCGTCATTTTGATGGACAGGATCGTAAAACTTCCGTCAAAATCCAGAATTACCCGTCGGCCACAACTCTGACGGGGGGGGGGAAGCATGCTCGTGAACTGTGAAGGGGGGGGGAGGGGCAGTTCACATGCGCCGTGTTATGCATGGCTGCTGCACCTCGCGGGAGCGTGTACAGCGTAAAGCCAACACTCACAGACATTTCAATGATCTGTACGGCACAGTTAGGTTTGGAAACGGTATGATTTTCTTTTTGGAGGTCGTGCATAACACGGCATAACACCGGAGCCTCGCTGCGGGGAAACGTTGACGCTGTTCCGAGTTTGTTCTAATCTGTCAAAATGACGGACTGCTTTCAGATTTGTCCGTCATTGTTAAAAAAAATCCGTCATAGAAGGAAAATATTCGGTTAACGCGAGGTGTCCACAGACCTTATATCAGTAATTTAACCAAAAACATGTTAAAAAAACCATTGATTTCCAGATGAGGGGACAGGAAGTGAATAAATGCTGACTCATGGTTTTATGACTGCATGGATATCTTTCTTGTGACCATTCAGATGATAAACGACATCGCATACTGAATGTACAACAGATCCGCTGTATTCATCATAAACTCAGATCACCTCATCAGGATTCCCACGTCTCTCTTCCCGTCCTTGCCGTTAATTACCCAGACATAGCGTTCTGGACTGATCTTTAACATATTGTATTTTGTACTTGTAGTTTTAAAACGCTCTGAAACATTTAATGACACGCATTAAATACATTTGCATGGAAATGCATTATTCATGTCTGTATGTATTGTTTCTAACGCACACATGGTTCAAAAGGTTTCCAAGGCCTTTCATGCTTTCTGTGTAAAGTGAAAAGAGTAACCGTGCTTCACTGACATTCAAATGTTGAACTCTCAGGGTAAAACCTGCTCCTTGGATTTGTGTTTGTCCTTTCCTGAGCCGCCTGCCACGACTAGATTGCTTTTATTTAAACCATAAAATGCATGTTTTTCACTTTCACTTCAATTTGCGAGCTCACATTACTTCAGCAGACATCCAGAGATGTGTCAGGCGGACACTTTGGGGAAAAGGCCGTTGAGATGCTGAAAGAATTGGCGGCCTTGAGCCAGTGGCAACAACAGCATCTGATTGGTTGACAACCCCGCGCTTATCCGTGCTCATGAGGGGAGGAAAACATCCCCTCCTCTGCACTGTGACAGGCTTAACGGTGATATGAGGGGATGTGTTATCTGCTGACTTCCAAATTCATAAATCTTTGAGATCAGACGAAATTGAAGCGGCTTGAAAAGCTCGGAGGGGAGATTGACACGTCTGAGTGTCTCCGCGCTGCATGCTGATGCCCCATAATGCATATGTTTGTATGTGCTCAGTGTGTGTGTGTGGGAAGGTCTTCGTAACTTGCATGCATTGTGTTTCATCCCAACCAACGTATGCATGCATATGTATGAGGGCCTAATCTCCACTTGAACACATGCAGGCAGAAACATCTCAATTTGCACTCCTCCGCTGGCTGAGTGCTAGAATGTTTTTTCCTTTAGTTCAGAAAATACATTGCAATAAAAACATGTTGATGGGTGTGGATGTGTTGACCCCTTTGTTCAGGTTCAGGTTCAGGTTATTTATTTGTACCCGTAGGTAGATTCTGTTTGCAGAGAAAAATACAAGGGTTCCATCCTGACACTAAAAACAAACAAACAACAGACACATCTCTAATAAAGGACTTGTAAAAGTACAAGTATACCCCGCTCAACAAAGATCTCAAAAATATTTAAAAAACATTTTAAGAAGGAAAACACTTGTACAAACATGGACATTCAAAATTCACAATTCAAAATTAAATAAATAAATAAAAATAGGCATCTGTATGACGCTCCTATGATGTGTTAATGTGTGCAATAGCTGCTGGGATAAAACTGTTTCTATAACGCTTCGTTCTACTCCTTGGGACAAGTAACCTCCGGCCCGAAGGAAGAAGCTTGAATCCTGAGTGCAGAGGGTGGGAGTCGTGGTCTAATATGGAGCTGGATAACCGCCTGAGGTACAGCGTCTCCAGGTTTAGCTGTGGCTCACCAATCAGCCTGCTGGACCACTTTACGATCTGACTCAGAGAGTTTCTGCTCTTCAAAGTCAGGTTACCATGACATTAGTGAAAAAGACAGAATTGACTCGATAAAAGCACGATAAAACATAATCATCATGGTTTTGTCAATGTTAAAATAGGACAGTTTCATAAGACAATTTGTAATTTGCTTTGTAACCAAAGCAGAGGGATACTCCTCCTGTCCTTGGTGTGTCAGTGAGGAAATATGTGAGAACTAAAGGAATACTGATGAAACCGACTTGAAACTGACTTCCTGCTACGCTTACATAAAGCTCAGCGACATGACAGGATGGAGCCTTTAGATTTGTTTTTAAAGCCGGGTATCATTGCAGATCCGTTGCTGTAGGTGCCAGGATGATGCTTGAGATTTGGCACCGATAGATTTCGATGCTCAAACAAGTGTGATTCTTACTAGCAATGTATTCAATGAAGTTGACAGTTAGAATAGTGATCCCTATTGATGTCAGTTAATCCCACACATACAATTTGACTCTCAATTATGCCATCCAGGTCCAATAGAAGATCAGAATTCAATGTTTTAAGAGGGTATTCTGGCATACTTCTATCACTAATAATAAAAGTAATAGTAAACGAAAGCATTTTTGCACTTGAGAAAATACATCGATTTACCAATTATGGATTAAAGCTTGTTTTTTTATGGGATTATTCCCCAAATCTACCTGATTCCCATGAAAATATTTTAGAGTATGCAGGATTTGTATAGCATATATACAGTAATGCAGCGTTTCTCAAAGTGTGATTGGTGGGTCGCGAAAATAAAATAATTATTTAAAAAAAATGTCCCCCTCCCCCACACTGGTGGAATATCAAAACAATGATCCGGCGTGCAAAACGCATCAATGAAAGCGACCCTCTACCACACAAAACAACACCTGTAGATAACCCCATTTGTGTTCTTTGAAATTGAAAAGGATATTGCATTGTGTTTGTTACTTTCGTTGCAGTTGTATGTCTTAAGTGTAATTTGGCATGCTTTTATTTTGAAGGCGAGTTTACGCTATTGACAGTTGTTGTTGCTATGGAAACAAGAAATGTTTCACAGCGGGCGGACCTTGTCATAAAGTCCGCGATAATAAAGCTCACCCATTTAGAGGGAAGATATGATAGGTCAATTGTACTGTCATTTGACATTACTCTCTCGTTCAGTTACTATAGCTGGCCCTCTGTGAAATCATAGCTGGCCGTCCAATCAGCTCCTGACTTCACCTCGCAGAGACGAGCTTCTTTCATTTAACCCTTCACATTCAGAAGGATGAATAGGCAGATTCAATAGGACTTATTTCTTTGGAAATGTTATTTTAAATACAATTTAATCAAGTTATTTTTGGTAAAACTAATGACAAATATTACTAAAAACATATTTTAAAAAATATATAAAGAAAAATACAATTTGTTTTAATGTTTTTAAATATTATTTTGTAGAATATTTTAGGCCCTCAGAGACAGGCTCGCCCACTGGTAAAAATCTCTCATACACACGTGTGAAAGGCTCTCACAGACACACACAGCAGCGTTGCAGTCGGGAAGAAAAGCAATATGGAGCGAGAGAGAGAGCGAGAGAGCACACCTTTATCTATTTAATAAAGTTGTAAAAAATAAAGTAAGAAATCATTCCAATGTGTACTATAGGACAGTAACAAGTTTAAAAGGGGAGGGATTAGTCAAATATGCATAAATAAAAAGAAAGAATGCTAACTAGGTAACATAAGATAAGAACAAACAAGTTTAAATGATTTGTTGTGATCATATTCTAAAGATGTTTGGATTATTAAAAAGTATACAGCTCCCTTTCATCCGAGTGTTGAGAGCTGTTTCCATAAATTCATTTTAGACTCAAAGTAGTGCTGCTCGATTATGGCAAAAATCATAATCTCGATTATTTGGGTCAATAATTGATATCACGATTATTAAAAACGATTAACCATTTACTTTGTAAAACATCAATGTATTGTAGAAAATAATTTGAAAATTATGTTTTTAACAGTTGATTACCCTGAACTTTAAGCATAATTTAACTGAAAAACCTATTTTAAAAAAAATAAAATAGTTTTATTTCGATTATGTTGTTTTCATAATCGTTGCGAGCCAAAATCGTAATTGCGATTAAAATACGATTAATTGAGCAGCCCTAGCTCAAAGTGCACCAGATTGATGCATTCAACTTCAACATTTAAAAAAATCTTCCTGGGGGTGCATGCCCCTGGACCCCCCTAGAGGAGGTGACGTCCACCACCAAATAAAGCAGGTTAAAATAATTAAATTGCATACATTTTATTTTAGTAAACACTGGAAACGGGTCCCACAGACCCAAACAGCACTCAAAGGTTAAAGGTAGCATATAATAATGTTAAAATGTGCTAAATATATACACTGCAAAAAAACAAAAAAGAGGAGTAAAAGGTTGGAGACCCCTGTTATAGAACGATACATTTGACAATTTTAAGCTTGGCCAACCATTTTATTGGAGCGATGAGGAACAGGTGGGGCTTGAAAGGCCCACCTGTTCAAAGTGGGGAATAAAAAGTTTGAGAACCACTGCAGTGCCGTGATGTATTGAACCAAAGACTGTCTGGTAAACGTTGTTAACGCTGTCACAAAACTGTCAGAGCTAATTAAAACCATATTCATTTTTGACAAGAAATCCCAGGATTCCAGAGAAAACTTTATTATTTTTGCAAAAGTAATAACATATAAAGTACATTGCATTCTAGTAGGATTAATGAACGTGTCTACAGTGTGTGTGTGTGTGCGTGTGTGTGTGTGTGTGTGTGTGCGTGTGTGTGTGTAGCAGCAGCATGTTGGAGATTGAGGATGGAGTGTGAGCGCTCTGCCTGCAGATAAACACACACTCTGTCTTTAATTCATTTTCCTTCCACAGATTTATCTTGTTTTCCTCCGTCTTGTCTGCTCATGCCCAGATAAAAAACCCCAAATTGCATCACCCCTTTGTTTCAGCCTACAGTGTAGTGCAACAAAACATAATAATGCATCTGGTATCTCTAGATTTGAGTTATAACACCATTTATACAGCCGACAACTCTTTTGATGTAATTATGTCATGTCTGTGCGAGGCGTCCAGAGATGATACGAATATCACGACTGCCGACAGAAACCACTTTTTAAAAAAAAACTTTCCGTAGTTTTCCAATTTATTCCCCCACTGTCTGAAGAACAGTGACCCAATATGTTTCTTTCTGGGTTTCTGTCCAATTAAAAGTCAAGCTATTGTTGAGTTTTGCTCTCAGAGTTGTTCAAAGGCAGAGGTCTCCACAGAGGTGTGGGTTTTCAAAATGATATGACAAGCTTTACCATGGGATCAGACTCCTCCGGTGATCTTCACAAATTACACTTTGCCTTTGTACTACATCACAAATATTAGGAGTTCAAACCTAGGAATACAAAAATGAAACTTATACCATACAACAGGGATCACCAACTACATTTATCCAAGGGCCGAAATGTAACCAATAGACACTATCGCGGGCCAGCGATTTTTATATAGCCCAGAATTGTATAAATAGTATTCAGATTACTTTTGGAATACTTTCTTTTTCCATAACAGATGGGTATGTTTTGGTGCACAGGAGACACTTATTGTACTGTTTTCATGGCTTATCAAGAACTCAAACACAACATCTTGGTGTCATTCTGGACAGCTCTCTCATCTGCACCACACATAAAAAACATCACCCGGACTGCATTCTTTGTACTGTCTTAAAACCTTTCCTTTGAATATGTTATGAATTGTAAGGTGTCCTTGGGTGCTTTGAAAGGCGCCCCTAAATAGAATGAATTATCATAATTATTTATTATCTGAAACGATGTAATAACTTTTGAAACGTTTTCCAGTCACTTGCCCCATGCATTCAGGAGCAGCAGGCCATTCACTTTGATTTCATCCCGTTATGAAATGTCATCATTTCGACAATAAAGAAATGATACATTAACGTTATCTTCCACGTTTTATCTAACCATCTCCGTTTCTAACTTTCAATATATTTTAAAAGAGATCTCTCTCTCTCTCATCTGCGTGCGGGGGCGGGGCCTCACAGACACGCTGCATCTCTCTCTCGCTCACATTTGTGAGGAAACTTTTCCACCAATAATTCCAATAAGTATTCCAAAATGTATTCACTTCAGGTTTACGAAAGTAACTGTAATCAGATTACTCGTCAAAGACACGGGTGGGGGGGCGAACGCAGTAACCACTCCACCAACGCCACAGTCACCCCCGTCGTGCGGGCTGGATGAGAATGTCTGGCGGGCCGGATGTGGCCCGTGGGCCGCCAGTTGGTGGATCATTTGATTAAAGTGTATTTTAATTGCTCACTTAACACAAACAACATATCTTTTTTAAATGTATATTATCAGCAGTGTTGGGGTGACTAACCTTTGTTACATTTGGCGTTATCATGGACTCTTAGGTTAATCTTTTAAAGTGAGCAACTCAGTTACTGTAAGACTCGTAAAAAAAGAAGCTACTATAATCCAATCATTTGTATGGGATTGGGTGGGTTTTATAAAGTAATTTGAGGGAAGATTGGCAAAATAATCTGGCAACTCTGCAAGATAGAAAACATGTAAATATGTTAGAAATAGTCAAAGACAGGTCAGGTTTCCTTCACATGGAGATGTTTCCACTTCTAAAACATGTTGTTTTATTGGCCATTATTCTCCGGTTTAGTGGAATACTTGATTCTGATTGGTCAATTCGGACATTACACCGGTTGTTAAGACACGATAACAGACCAGGTGACACTAAAAATAGTGAAAAGGAGAGCTCTGTCGCATTCCCCCTAAAACATGGGATTTCACATGATAACTTGGTTTTGATTCACTTTTTTTGTAATGCTTCTATTGTTTTTGTATTTATAATTGGTAAAAATCCAGGTATTTGAGTTCAGCATGTAAGAAGTAGAAAGTACAGGTATTTGAGTTCAACATGTAAGAAGTAGAAAGTACAGGTATTTGGGTTCAACATGTAAGAAGTAGAAAGTACAGGTATTTGTGTTCAACATGTGAGAAGTAGAAAGTACAGGTATTTGAGTTCAACATTAAGAAGTAGAAAGTACAGGTATTTGAGTTCAACATTAAGAAGTAGAAAGTACAGGTATTTGAATTCAACATGTAAGAAGTAGAAAGTACAGGTATTTGAGTTCAACATGTAAGAAGTAGAAAGTACAGGTATTTGTGTTCAACATGTAAGAAGTAGAAAGTACAGGTATTTGGGTTCAATATGTGAGAAGTAGAAAGTACAGGTATTTGTGTTCAACATGTGAGAAGTAGAAAGTACAGGTATTTGAATTCAACATGTAAGAAGTAGAAAGTACTGGTATTTGGGTTCAACATGTGAGAAGTAGAAAGTACAGGTATTTGAGTTCAACATGTGAGAAGTAGAAAGTACAGGTATTTGAGTTCAACATGTAAGAAGTAGAAAGTACAGGTATTTGAGTTCAACATGTAAGAAGTAGAAAGTACAGGTATTTGAGTTCAACATGTAAGAAGTAGAAAGTACAGGTATTTGTGTTCAACATGTAAGAAGTAGAAAGTACTGGTATTTGGGTTCAACATGTGAGAAGTAGAAAGTACAGGTATTTGGGTTCAACATGTGAGAAGTAGAAAGTTGTCAGAAAAATAAGTAGTAGAGGAAAGTACTGATACCAGAAAAATGTACAGTAACAAAGTATGTGTACTCAGCTACTTCCCACCTCTTCTAAAGAGACAGGAAACTGAATAGTTAAGACAAAGCCTTCTCCTGCAGGTTGGTTAGTTTCTCAGCTTCAGCCTCCCCTCGTCCCTCTGCCATATAATCAGCCTTCTGGTGCCGCTCAGTTCTTCCCGATCAAACCTCTCATTAAACTAAACATCTCCTGTTTTACATGAGAGGAAGGAGAGGGTACTTTTCTCCAGCAATCTTTTCTAAACCGTGTGTTGTGGAGAGCGCAGCTTGATTGACACGTCCAAATGAATGAACAGTCTTGAGAGGTGCGGGGTATATCTTTTTCACATCATTACTGGGAACATCAGTAATTTCCATCATGAATACTGCAGCGTCCCCTGACAGGCTCTCATCGCGCGCTGACATCCATCGGGGGAAATGATGGTATTAGACGGGAGGCAGACTCTCGGGGTGAGGCTCTGTGATGAGAGGGGGGAGGAAGGGAGGGAGCTAATTACCCTTTTATTACCAGGGACCAAACCCCCGTCCCATGAGGCCTCGCCTGGCCCGGTTTGAGACGAGGAGGATCCAATATGCCACATTACGTCTCCTCTCTGCAGTCCCGTCGCATTACAGCTGCGAGTTTCTATCACAGTTGTTTTTAAAATGCACACATTTCATTTAGCACCTCCCCACTCACCCACATCACTCCTCTAAACAGGTAGGCAGCTGTGACAGTGAGATGGATTGATTGTATATTTTCATCTCCTGCTCCCAGCCCACAGAGGCGTGTACGAATCCAAATATACACTCATAACAAAACCTGTGGGTGGAAAGTTTATTGAGAAAAATGTCCGTGCACACCTGAATCTTTCCTGGGAAGCAGCCAACATTTTAAAACCTGACCCTGTAAATATATAAAAGGAGGAATACTTTCTTTAACGTTAATCCTACCAGCTGGGGTCCCTGCAAACCCCTGGGCTTTGAATGTGTCATCCAACCCGGTATCACGGCAAGACGTGAACATGTGACGACTTACCATGCTGGGAGACGTGAAGATATCACTATTTCGTCCCTTCAAACGTGGCAGTTACACGGTATTGTTAACATGGCCCAACCAGTGGAGAAATACCCGAAATGCCAAGCAGATGCTCCCCTGACGGTCGGTTGTTATTGTCAATATTAATATAATGATTTATTTGTAATAGTCATACTCGATTACGCCGATTTTCTTGTTGCCCCAGCTTGTCGACTACTCTTTGAGCAGAAACAAAGGCTGCATTAATGTATTAAATCAAAGTTAATCCATGTGTGTGGATGTGGAATTAACGGACATGACGTTGTGCGATTGAGTTGCCAGGCAACAGCTTCGGTTCATGTTAATTTACAAACTCTTCAACTACAACCGTAGTTATATTTAAAAACATGTTAGAAGGCCTCACTAAATACTTTAATGCAAATTAAAATCTAAATGTGAAGGAATGTGTGTACAACAAAATACATCCGTTATAAACGAAACCGGAAACAGACGTAGGCAAGGTCCTCAGCTCGGTGATTGGATGGTTTAGCCGCAATGCACGCTGGGATTTGGTGTTTATGTGACGTGAAATCCGAAAATATTTTTTTAATAATACTTTATTCCGAGTGTGCTTGCTTTTCTCTTTGAAAGTCATCACATAACGGCATTGTAATACCTGGTTCGGCTGCATTAAATATTACATATCTGCCGTAGTTCTCTATTTATAGAGCCCTGCTGAGAAGACTTCTAGACAAACAGGAGAACTGCCGCCAAAACTGAAGATGTGATGTGGATCATAAATATATAAGCAATTAAACAACATCTTACATTTCTTTTCACACAATACGTCTCCTTGCAGTATCAACACTAATTCGGCTGACTTTTATATTTGATCCAATTGGTAGATAGGCTGTATTTACACCATGACGGTGCACAGCTGATAGAAAGGGACACCTAGTCGTTAAAGCATGAATTAAAATCCAACACACTCATTCATTATTTTCCCTTTTTTTTTAACAGACAAGATATTGAACTGTTACATACACTTCATATCGTAAATGTACCTCGACCAACACAGAGGGTCTTTTTGATTCGGCATACTGAACACATTCTTTGTCAAATTTATATTTTTGACCGCACAGGAAGTCTCCCCTCTGTTCAGGGATCGTTGCTGCTGGCTGGGATCTTACCGAGAGAATACTATGAGACGGACACAAAGCTTCTGAATGTGGAGAATCTGCAGGACTGAAACTCCTATGGTGAGGAAAGCTGCAGTCAGACAAGCAGGTGAACTACAGAAAGCAAAGCAAGGTGGAATCGAACACAGGATATTAGGCGAGAAAATACCTTTTCATTTAAAGTAATCCAGGCACAGAAAGGCGAGTACGAGACAAACGACAAGACAAGGATCCAACCAAGACCAGACAGAAATCCAGGACATAAATAGTGCAGGTAATAATAATAATATAGTGCTTCTCATCTGCCAAGACAAATCTCGAAGTGCTTCAAAGCAGGTGTACAAAAAGATAAGTGGCGACAGGGATAGGACAATTAGAAAGGCAGGAAAACACAGGCAGTAAAAACAGATTGAGAAAACTTTGAATGAAAACTGAAAAGCTGGAACGACAGCACCTGCGATGGTTTTCAAATTAACATGCATATTAAAACGACGAAATAGCATCAGAAAGCCTCTCTTTGTCCCCGCAACCATTAACACCATTAATACATCGTAAAAAAGTATATATTGCAAGATGTTATTTCACAATGTGCCTCTCCCATTTTCCAGTGGCATTTTTTATTTGAAAATGCACCTTCTCCATCTGTGCTGCGTAGCTTCTGTACTTCAATGTTTCCCCTGGTTTGGTAAAATAACATCTGCCTATTGGCGACACTATAAATACACTTTGTTTAGGTATTACCATATTGTTGACCTGTATAAGTCACTAATATAAAATCAATGCGTATACATAAGAGACGCATTTACTGATGAGCTACAGCTCGGATTATTGGAGATAGAATGGAAAACCTGATGTTGGTTAAAGTGCTGCGAACAACAGCCAACAAGCATATATTTATATTCATAAAACACCTTCCGCAGACGCTAAGTGCTTCAGTCAGAGAATTCATATCAAATAGAATCGACTGACCTCGACCTCTCGTATTATTAGAGCCTCATCAAAGACAAAGTTTGAAAAATACTCACAACCAGTTTGATTTTTAAAACAAACACGACACTCAGAAGTGTGGTATCGCCTTAAAGGGAATCGTAGGAATTATAATAGCCCATATTGTTTGTGTTTGCGTCAGTCATGAATAATGTAAGACTTTGCATCTTATATAAGAGTATAAGAGTTCTTGATTTGCCTTGCAATGCAGGTTAAATTAGTATTGATGTCTTCCCATCTTGTTTTTCTCCTCTACATTACATTAGAAGCTGGCGAGGCTAGCATCGTTGTGTTTAAAGTACTTACACAGCATATGTTTAGCTTTTAAACATCATACATTATAAAACATTAGATTGCCCAACAGATCAGACATTCACTGTTGCTTTTGTTTGTTTTATACGCTAACCTTCTCATCGTCTCTCTGATTATATTAGATAGGATATCATATATGCAAAGTAAAACTTGTCCACTGTCCTCACGAGTTTTGCAATATTAAATAAAGATGTGTCCAGCTATTGCACACTGACAGAATTCAATATGTTGTTTGGGGTATTTCGTACTCGTTTTTTGAGGTGTTGGAAAAAGAGGTAACTTTAATCGGTTGGAAGTGTTTATTCATTCATCGTTTAGTCAATGGACAACTAAAGTAACATTCTCTGCGAACCATGACTTTCCTTACCATTGCTTCTAAAAATGTTAAGGTATTGTAAGTAATATATTGATATAGACTGATATTGATAAGTGTTGAGCTTGCAGACTGATGCTAGGTCTAAATATGAGTACTCCTGGGCTACTATGTGTTATTTAGAGTGCATAGGGGACATTCTATATTTCATAAGTACTCATGTAGTGGTGTTGTAAATACGTCACCATGAATTGTATTGGTTTAGCTAAGCAGTGGTAATGATTTATTACAGTGAACATTCACGTGACTAGCTAGCTAGCACGAACATATTCACTTCCTGTGTGTGATTTGAGACAATAATACATAGTAAAAATGTACACACTGCATTATTGTGAGTGTTGTGAGGGAAGTATTCAAAATGAGAACCAACATAAGACTATTGTTGTTAAATCTGCCAACACAAGGCAAGTCAAGGTGCTTCACAACGATGAAAGACATTCACATACATAGCTAAACAAGGCTAACTGGCTACAGCTAACAGTGGCTATCGTCACTCTCTGTGAAGGCCAAGTGGGTTTTGAGACACACGGTTACATTGACAGACAAAAAGTCAGTGAACAACATGGCAGTGCTTAAAGGGAAGCGTCCAAATTGAGACATTGCTTTATCGCTAAGTGTTTATAAAAAGTGAGTAGAACATGTTCTGCCTTCAATCTGACCTCAATGAAGCTGGCTGGAATATTAAAGACTGTAAATCAGACGTGTTATCCCACAGTCGTTGTCTTTTTATTATTTATTTCCCCCCAAAAACACAATCGTTCCTGCAGACGTTGTGCGCAGTGTTGACGCTGTAGTACACGTCCAGGCCCGATTCAACCCCCTCATTAACGCTGGAGAAACACCATCGATGGCTCTGCTGTCACCGCTCACATTATAAGTTCATAAGCCCATCTCTAATTCATGGAGGGGGGTTTCTGTGTGTACACTGTTCTGTGTTTGGGAAGGGTTTCAAAGGGAGCTGCTTTCAGTTTCAGATGGGTTAGTGAGTCGGAGTCGGAGAGGCCGCCAGAGAAGAGCCTCGTGTTCACGGAGCCGGAAGAAGGCAATTTATTCTGTTACGTCTCGTTTCTACTCAAACAAAACCTATTGTCATCTACACTGTGCCCGCTTTTTAGGAGGAGCACACCTTGTCTCGCTTTGTTGCTTCTTACTATTATTATTTTAATAGTAATAAAGTCAGATTCATCGTGTAGGATACTTTGAGTCATATTAATGAAACGCCCTGCAGGACTGCCGCTGTGTACCTAAACATGCTGAAATGTCACTGCCAAAGTTTTTGTACATTTTAAATACCAAGCAAGTCAAGTAACCCCGCTTCATTGGAATACATTGGGTGCCACCTGCAAGTCTTTTTAGTCTTTTGGGGAGTTATACTGGATGTGTTTTAAAAAGTAGAAGCCCTACATTTCTGAAAAGCGACGGGTGTAAAGTCTGATAATTGTCCTCGAGAGATTATACATGGTTGGAGTAATTCAAGAAGTTTGAAAATAGAATAATGTTGAGGTGGAATTATACTGTAAAATAACCTCTGTCCATTTAGAAGCTCCAGGATACGGGGACCTATCATGCAAAATGCACTTTGTGTCTTTTATACATTATGTGTCACCGGTGCGTCGGGGAACTCACGCAGCGTCAGAAAGTAAAACCCTCTCTCTTTTCCTCCGTCTCACAATCTTTTAAAAACGGGTGCACAACGAATGGATACAGATTTCCATCCGAACTGACGTCGGCGGACCCAGAGCAAGTTGCTATCAGAAACAGTGCCTGGCGTGTTTTGGACGTAATCTCTTCTTTGTTTACATTAGCAAGCCTCGCTAACACTCAGAGCTAACCTGTACTGAAGAATACATGTGTTTAAAAAGCAGGACATAAGGTGATAAACCTGCAAGAGAAAAAGCATTTGCGCTCCATACTGTTTCAGAAATAATCCTTGACGTGGTTTGAACAGGATAGCGTTTTATCACAGCCGAATTTAACTTTATCTCCGGTAGAATTCTGATCAGGCATTAGCTCCGCCTCCTCTTCTTTATTTTTCAAGCTAAGGACCCAAAATCTGCATTCCTCTAACCGGGCTTCAAAAGAGGGGTTTGAGCAGAATGAGGCACGGCTACAATGGGTGAACTGTTTGGTATTTTGAAAAACAAACTTCACAGACATGTTTTGTATAGGTACACTATATGTATGTTTCAAATATAGCATGATAGATCCACGTTAAGGTAAGATGTAAAGGCTTAATTGCCACATGCACAATGTCTACAGCTTAAGACATAATTAAACAAAACTAGTAGAAGAACAAATTATGTACTGTATG
The DNA here is from genome assembly GCA_036324585.1 of Champsocephalus esox. Classification (NCBI taxonomy): domain Eukaryota; kingdom Metazoa; phylum Chordata; class Actinopteri; order Perciformes; family Channichthyidae; genus Champsocephalus; species Champsocephalus esox. The sequence goes on along the minus strand of CM070498.1, from coordinate 6,297,335 downwards.
TAAAATCTAAATAACTGCATCGGACATATCAAACCCTAGTCCCACACACACAGTGCAGTTACATTGTGGGTAATGTTGGTGCCGGATTTGCCAAGGAACAAGAATGATAAGAATAAATATGAAATCTCTGCATCTTCTCTACGGCAAATCTAGTCGGCTTAATACTCCAGGATACTTTAGCTGCTCCTGTAGTTTAACAAATATCCTTGTCCCATATGCAACTCATAAATCCAGTTGCATTGTGGGTAATAATGGTGCAGGATTTGGCATTGAAGGAGAATAAAAAAATCAGATTTTTTGACCTTTTGACCGTTACTCCTTGGTTTATTAACTCATGTATTCATTAAAGTTGGGGTAGGTCATTTTGGAGAAACTGGCTAGAGTGCGCTAGAATTTGAAAATACAAATCTGCCACTTCCTCACAGAGCCCCTCCTCCAACACACACGAACGCGCACATGACCAATGAGGGCACGAGATAAGTTTGTGCACAGATGGAAGGCTGACAGGCAGGTAGGCCATCCAGTTACTTTAGCCGGGCCGAGGCAGATGATTGGTCGTGCTTTCTACAGCGACACTGCTTCCACAGATAATATTTTTGTATGGATTCTTTGTCAAAGCACTTCAGATATTCATTGCTATCGGATGTTAAGAGCATTCCATGAAATATAACAAAAAGTGTATCTCGAGCCGGTTTCTCAAACTTACCCACCCCACCTTTAATTGTTCTGTAACTTAAATATAGTGGGTTTAATTACTCTAGCTGCTACTCGCATAACAAGCTGTTGTTTTGCATACAACTGTCATTAATCCAGTTGCATTGTGGGTAATATTAGAGCAGGATTTGTCAAAGAAGAAGAATACATACTGCCATTGAAGGGAAACACAACTCAAAAGATGTAGCGCTAATCCTCCTGTTCTGACAGAGCAAAGGAACACACATCGCTGCCACGTTAATGAAGCAAAGTGGATTAAATACAGATTAATTGACTGATTCCTTAAATGAGTTGAAAGCGAACTCGGCCAACGTGAGATATATCGATCCTCGCATCAGGATCGACCAACAATGGCATTTCCCCAAAATGTCAGAGTTCTCCTTTAATTAGGAATGTGGAGAGGCCCGGAGCGCGTGGTGCATCAATACTAATTATGACGTACAGTCGGACACTTTGGCCCGAACGCGGCAGCCTTGAGCTCTCGCCTGATGCGAAATTGAGCCCTTCGGCTGCCATCTGCTTCAGAAAATACCTGATCCTCATAAACAAACAGAGTCCACCATCTCCTCGGCTCCAGGCTCCGTATTCACACACCAATCAATGAGGGGATCCCGCACTCTGATATAGAGGCCTGGAACATTGGCTTTCTTCTCCTTCAGAAGATGCTCGTGATTACCTATATGGTGCCGTTGATTGGAGATTGATCGCAGGTTGGAATTAAACAGCAGTGGGTCCTCTTTTCTGTGATTTGGGCAAGGCTCGATGCACTGATAGAGGATGATAGAAAGAGGAGGAGGAGGAGGAGGAGGAGGGCGCACTCCAAAAAATCTCCATTTTAACAAGTCATTTATTCTGCCGTGAAGTCCTCCATATCTTATTTTCTTTTAGCGAGGGAACGAATCAAGCTTTTCTCCGAGATTATTTCACAAATCAACGAGTTTTCCTGGTCATTAATCTTCCAAGCTACTCCCTTGTTACGCAGTTTGAACGTCTGTTTCCTCACGTTGATGATTTAACTGTCGAATCAAAGCCGGGTTGATGTGAACGGAGACTCAACTGATTGCTGCATGCAAAGTGTGGCGAAGGTGGCTTCGTCACTGCACTGACGGCTTCGGGCTTTGTATATTGCATGTGTTTTATTTCCCCATGTCTGTTGCTGCTGGTTGTGTGCACCTGGTGCCCTGTGTTGTCTCCTCCCATCACCTGTTGGGTTGTGGGTATTTAGGCTCTGTGTTTCCTGTTCTGTTGGCTGGTGGGTGAGATCCTTGTGGCTGCTGACTGTGCTCACCTGAACAGCGAGATTGAGGCTGTGGGTCTTGGATCTATGATTGTAATGAATGCCCACACCGGGGTGTATTTACTCGTGATGGTGAGATGAAGCTTTGAAGCTCTCCAGCCAATTGGTTCGCTAAAGGTTTCATCTCATGAGGCTTCATCATGGGCTTCATCTGAACGCAAACCCCCTGCTGGTCAAAGTGTGTACAACAGGCAGACTGGACATCTCAACAGTATGCTCTATGTCATACCGAGTTCCCAATGAGTAAAGCCTTAGAATAACTCCAAACAACGAACATTAAATCATATCTTCATGTTAACAATATTGTATTTATTCCAGTTGAATGATTGTGATTGAAAAGCCTAAGGAGGCTGGTACACATTGCAAAGAGGGATTTGTATTCCTTAATAATATTCATAAACGTAACCATGTTGTAGCCGGAGAAAGGCTAAACCATATCAAAGAATACATTTATTAACTACATTATCTCATTTAGCTGTAGCTTTTATAAACAACAACAAATACGTAGTGTTCAGTCGTTGAACCAGGGACCCTGCGGTCAGGAGTCTTTCAGGCTGAGCCACAGCACACACACTACAGCTCCCTGAAAACACTGCAACATATATATTCCTGTATTTATTCATGTTTTCATTCCTACATGTATTAATGCTTGTATCCATTTATACTTATGACATGTTCCGACCTCTATATGAGTGAGGGTCTGAGCTCTCTTGACCCGGGTACAGGAGGGGTAATATGGTTATTCTTATTATACATCCATGGGTATTATGAGCGTTGTGGTTCAACGGTTCAACCGATCTGAATCGCTTCCTGAAGCAGTCCCGTGGTGTCGACAGGCAGCGAGGCTTCGCTCGTCATCGATGACGTCACTGGCCCAAAACGATACAAGCCTCGGTACATGCTTCACAAAAAGCTTCGGGGATTACTCGACACACGTTCCGAAGCCTCGGCGCAATACGTAACATCACTAGTATTTGGGACGTTTTACCTCTGCCTCCTTGCTTGGTCTGGGCCGCTCGACGGTCAGTCCCACACAAAGCTAGCAGAGTAAATTAAGATGTACATCGCAGCATGTTGTGCAAGACGTTGAGTCGTGATGTTGAATACATGTGAGGATACACCACCCTCCCTTTTACAAAAATCCTTTTAATAATACAAGTTTGTTTTTGTTTGTTTTGTATGCCAGTGTAAAAGCCAAGCAAGAGGTGGCTTCTGCTGTTGTGCTTTCCCAATTAGCATCTAATGATACATCAGGAACAAAGCAGTCTCAAGCTATTAGTGAATTTAAGGGAAGAAAGGCCTTGGACGTTTCTGAAAAATATGTTAATAGACATAATAGACGATGCTGTTGCACCACTGTTTGATGCCCAATCTGCTTCAAACACGCACTGGATTATGAAGGCTAAACAGCAGCGAGTGAGAAAGCATTGATTAAAGACTTTCTTTATGTTTCCTGGAAAGACTGCTCTCAAAGTCTGTGTCTTCAAAGAGAAGTATGCCTGGAAAGATCTGAGAAGGTCTTTGAATTGTATATGTGTACGACACATGCTAATGCTCACGGGTGTTCGCGGTAATAAGCAAACATTTCGATAAAAACTGCTCGTTCTGGTCAAGCATTTTCAATCACCTTACTGAGGCCTCGGACGTGGTGTTGACACCATGTGCAGAAACTGCCATTTTTGGAGTAATACCTGGCCACCGAATGTTGAAGAGGAAAACTAAGGACAGTATAGCCTTTGCATCTCTATTAGCACGAAGAAGAATGCTCCTAGAATGGAAATCTTCTAAACCACCTAAAGCATCTCAATGGCTTAAAGATCTAATGTTGTACCTGAACTTGGAGAAGATTAAATATAACCTAAGGGGCTCCTCAACACTATTTGAATCTGTCTGGGGCTCTATGATAGCCTGCAGAGCTGAACTTAAGACACTGCATCAAGGAGAGAGAGGGGGAACTACGAATGTATGTTTTTTTCTTTTCTTATTTTTCTCTTTTTATATTAATTTATTTTTATTTTATTTATTTTTATTTATTTGTTCTGTCTTTGTATACATGTATGTAGGTAGGTAGGTACGTGTATGTATGTGCATGTGAACATGTGGGTATACATATGAGTATATGGGTACAAGTATTACTGTTACTATTCTTTATTCCCTTATCTATACATTTTCTTTTAATATTATCTTCTATATTACTTTACTTTATCTGATTTATTTAGTTAGTTATTTATTTTACTAGCTCGGACCGGGAGGGAGGGAAAGGGGAAAAATAAATAAAAAATATTCATATTCAGGAAAATGTACATGAAATGCTAAAGTCCTGTATTTTGACGCTTAAGAAGAATAAATAAACTAATGCTATCGGGTGTGTCTTGTAAGAAGAAAACGTAGCATGTTTCAGTGACTAAAATACTCCATTTGTGTCAGAGGCACGTGGCAATGCACAGATCAAACCAAACAGGAAGTGGAATGACAATCATCTCATCAATTTCCAAAATAAACAACTTATCGTTTTACGTCTCCCGCAAATTGTTAAACCGTGCTGAGACTTGTTCCCGGTATTCGCTTCCTTACTTGAAACAGAAATGTCCGACAAAAAGATTCATTTTCTGACAGCAGCACGACTCGTCCATCTCTTAGATTATAAAAAAACCCTGCTGTAGTCGTGGAAGAAGTTCCTGGACTCTATCTGTCTGTCAGTGATGAGCTGTGACTTTGGGACGTGGACGTGAGCCGAGCGAGGTCACCGGCGCTCGGGGAAGAACATTCCCATTGTGCCCCCAGAAGCAATTGTATTCTGCCAGGAGTTAGAGAGAGTGAGAGAGTCATTTTGTAAGAAAAAAACGGTTTGAAGTGCTCTTTGAAAGACGGCCGGCTCCCCCTTTCATCATCCCGCTGTATCTCAAGCAAAGAGAAGATACCGCCATGTTAGCGGGAGGCTGACTGAGAGCTAAGTGCCCCGACTCTGACAGCTCCGCACAAATGCATATCAGCCCGAGCCTGGATGGGAACTACAGAGAGGTTTAACTCATAAAACATTTAACGGCCTGCCTCAGATTGCACTTAGAAAGTATTTAGAGCAGGATACACAGCCAAAGATAATGAGGAGGGGAAATGTTGCCCCGTGTGAACTGGGAGTTATGGGTAAATTAACACTGAAACCCTTCAAGACACTTCATTTAAAAATTCAAATTTGATATCCTCTCGGCTAAGGGCGCTTTAATCAATATCTACGAAACAACACGAAATGTGAAGAAAGCTCGAGTTAAAGACGGTCCGCTGCTGGCGAGAGCCGCTCAATATACACGCAGAGGGATGGGCTGCCTTCAGAGGCTCATGCTGGGAGTTTTTACGCCCAGATAAACTCAATTTTACAACAGCGCTAACCTGATCTGAACCAGAAAATGGACCCATACGCCCGGAAAATCTCTCAGCAGGCTCTCACTGTCGCTTCCCCCTGTCAGCCTCAGAGGAGCTCCACAATACAGGGAGAGCAACAGATCCCCGCACAGCGCTCAGAAGTGTTTCAGCTCCAGCAAACGGGAGAGAAACACAACCATGATACGGTTTATTGTCTCATGTAATCCCTTTAAGGTCTCCTATCATGCAAAGTGCACTTTTTAATGTCCGTTATGCATACATGTGCGTGCCCGGTGTGTCAGGGAACTCACAAAGTGTTCCTCCGTACCCACATCTCTAAAAACGGGGGTACAACGGAGCTGATCCAGATGTGCTGCAGATATGACGTAGTATCGGAAATGTGGGCGGGCTTTACACCCACGGCCCAATCAGAAACGTTGCTATCAGAAATGGTCTGTGTATACATTAGCAAGCATCGCTAACACTCGTAGCTAATTTATCTCGTAGAGTTCTGAGCAGGCATTAGTTCCACCATTAGCTTTTTTGTTTTAAGCTAACGACCCAAAATCAGCGTTTCTCTAACAGGACTGGAATAGAGGGATATGAGGGATTTCTAAAATGCATGATCTGTTTGGTATTTTCAGCAAAACACATCATAGACATGTTTTTTATATATTTGTATATATCTGAGAACCACAATATATGCCTGAAAATAGCACGATAGGAGATCTTTAAATAGTATTATAGTCGTTTATTTTAAGCAAAATTGTGTTTACTCTGCGCTTGATCTTCACAGAGTGGCGCAGTGTTGATGTATTTTTGTAAGCTGACACGTTAGCATCCCGTTAGCAAGTTAGCATCGCAAAGAGTCCCTTGGCAAAACACTATGAGATTTCCACATTTGATTGGATTGGTGGCCGACACATTTTTACGATAATTTAAATATTTTGAACAGCAACATTAAATACACGTATTATCACAAATGTGTGATTAACAAAGTGTTATTGCAATGGGCAGAAGTAACACGCTAACGTTCGACTAACTAGCCGACATGACGGTCACATGTCTGTGCTTCACCATCGCTAAGCTAAAGGTGGCTAATGTTTGGCTTGGTGACTTTTCTAAAAGACACTTGTAAGCAAACATCGTTTTTATGCCACATAGAAGCTTTGAACACTTACAAATGGAGTATTTACTGACGTATATTATGTCGAATAAAAAACCTGAAAATCTGTTCAGCTTGTGTTAACCACAGACCTTATTCTATCAAATCAAATCAAATCAGGTTTTATTTATAGAGCACATTTATAAACGATTTTTGGTCGAGCCAAAGTGCTGTACATATAATAAAAATAGCCTATAGTAGAGACACTTTACAACAAATACAACCGCACAGACTGTTCAGAATATCAGTATGACAATACGACACCCTCTGTCCTTAGACCCTCTGTCCTTAGACCCTCTGTCCTCAGACCCTCTGTCCTCAGACCCCCTGTCCTCAGACCCTCTATCCTTAGACCCTCTGTCCTTCGACCCTCGGTCCTTCGACCCTCGGTCCTTAGACCCTCGGTCCTTAGACCCTCTGTCCTCAGACCCTCACATCGTACAAGGAAACACTTCCAGAGAAAACCCACAGTTTAAAGGGAACATGGGAGAACCCTCAGGGAGAGCAGCAGAGGAGGGATCCCTCTCCCAGGACGGACAGACGTGCAATAGATGCCGTGTGTAAATCCAAGAGATAATACATTTCACAGCATATAGACCGAATGTTAGGAAATGCATGTATCTGTAATAAGAAGATGAATCCACGAGGATGTCAGCTACACTCCTGAGGAAGCCATCAGGGAAGCAGCATGACGAGACCCAAGGCAGGACCGCAGAGACCGGGTTCAGCCACGACACATTTTAGGCTTCTAAACCAGAGGGGTCAAGCTCAATTTCATCACGGGCCACATCAGCATTATCGTTGCGCTCAAAGGGCCGGTTGTAACTTTAAGACTATATAAAAATACATATTTAATATATATAAAATAATGTGTTATATTACATTATTGCCTCTGCATTGGATTATTATGGGATAGGGTAATAACTTCATAATTAACTACGTCTGAAAGCAGAAGTCTAGGGCAAATAATTGCAAGTCTCTTCAGTGCGGATGTCACGAAAATGATTTAAAAAGAAAAGCCACAAAAAGGTAACATTTTGGAAAATAAGTCAAATTCTGAGAAAAATGCAAATTCTAAGATAAGGCATATTTTGAAGAAAAAAAGTCAAATTCTGAAAGAAAAAGGCATATTTGAGATGCATTGTGGGACATGTAGTTTATGGGCAACACTTCTGTAAATCAGCATTGATAATACACATATTATATTCTTTCAGAGCTGTTGTGGGCCACATAAAATGAAGCCACGGGCCGGATTTGGCCCCCGGGCCTCGAGTTTGACACCCCTGTTCTAAACACAACGTATGTTCTTGTCGAGGGATAAAATGTGGGGGTTAGCAGGGGCTAACATTTGAAGTCTCTTTCGGGTTTTTAGGACTTATTCCAGCACAAGTGTATTGAGAATTAAACAAAGGGAACAGGTTTACACAATACTTCTCTGAGAAATAAGCCACTAACAATAAAAACATTCTTTCATACACTTTGTGAAGAAAAATGAACAACCAAAAGTATAAGCATTCATGTATTGGTAACGTAAATAGTGCACAGTAATTGCAATGGGCGTGCCAATGCTAATTTAATATGTATGCCTTGTAGCATAGTCACCATTTCATATTAGAAGTATTCATTGGTATAACGGACACTCTTGTGTTTCTACTAGAATATTTGTACTTGCTTTAATGTTCAAGTTTATTCATAGAGCACATTTCAGAAGCAAGGCAAGTCAAAGTGCTTTACATAACACACGGAAAGCCTTCAGACGGAAAGACACACACCGCACATGGACATCCACAGGGTCTGGGTAGATCTATTGAGCTTCTTAAATGTAGTTATGTAAAGGTGTCTGTCTTAGTGACAACACAAGGAAGGTTTGATGTAACGCTTTGGAAGCAGCAACAGCTCTCTTTTGTCCAGTCTGCAGTTTAGGAAGGAAGGAGGCGAAACGGAAATGTGGACGTGATGAATAAAACATTGAAATGAAGGCTACAAATAAAAATGAGGCCAAAACAGGACTTAGAAGTTTTGCTTTGTGTCCAGTAGCTTCACCGCAGTGTGGAGGAGAGTTCGACTTCTGACACAAACTAGCAGAGATGTAAAGTAAGTACATTTACTCAAGTACTTTATTGGAGTTACTTGTACTTTACTTGAGTATTTCCGTTTTTTTGCGACTGTGTACTTTTCCTCCACTACATGTATCTAATCCCTTTAGTTACTTCACAGATGTGGATGAATGATGTGAAATCTAACCAAGTGTTGAATCAGACTTTAGTTCCACCTGGAGTAAATCCACCAGCTACCCTGCAGTCTACAAAGTACTTCAGACTAGCTGCACCTACACCAGCTACCCTGCAGTCTACAAAGTACTTCAGACGAGCTGCACCTTCACCAGCTACCCTGCAGTCTACAAAGTACTTCAGACTAGCTGCACCTCCACCAGCTACCCTGCAGTCTACAAAGTACTTCAGACTAGCTGCACCTTCACCAGCTACCCTGCAGTCTACAAAGTACTTCAGACTAGCTGCACCTCCACCAGCTACCCTGCAGTCTACAAAGTACTTCAGACTAGCTGCACCTTCACCAGCTACCCTGCAGTCTACAAAGTACTTCAGACTAGCTGCACCTTCACCAGCTACCCTGCAGTCTACAAAGTACTTCAGACTAGCTGCACCTCCACCAGCTACCCTGCAGTCTACAAAGTACTTCAGACTAGCTGCACCTACACCAGCTACCCTGCAGTCTACAAAGTACTTCAGACGAGCTGCACCTTCACCAGCTACCCTGCAGTCTACAAAGTACTTCAGACTAGCTGCACCTCCACCAGCTACCCTGCAGTCTACAAAGTACTTCAGACTAGCTGCACCTTCACCAGCTACCCTGCAGTCTACAAAGTACTTCAGACTAGCTGCTCCTTCACCAGCTACCCTGCAGTCTACAAAGTACTTCAGACTAGCTGCACCTCCACCAGCTACCCTGCAGTCTACAAAGTACTTCAGACTAGCTGCTCCTTCACCAGCTACCCTGCAGTCTACAAAGTACTTCAGACTAGCTGCACCTCCACCAGCTACCCTGCAGTCTACAAAGTACTTCAGACTAGCTGCACCTTCACCAGCTACCCTGCAGTCTACAAAGTACTTCAGACTAGCTGCTCCTTCACCAGCTACCCTGCAGTCTACAAAGTACTTCAGACTAGCTGCACCTTCACCAGCTACCCTGCAGTCTACAAAGTACTTCAGACTAGCTGCACCTTCACCAGCTTTGAGAACACGTTCATGATCAATCATTATAAAATTGGTCCATTTCAGAATAATATATATGATATCATATATATTATTCTGAAATGGACCAATCTGCACAACGACTACTTTTACTGTCTTTCACTATATTCTGATGAGAATACTTTCACTTGAGGAACATTTTGAATGCAGGACTTTTACTGTAACAGAGTATTCCTACACTCTGGTACTTCTACTTTTACTCAAGTACAAGGTCTGAGTACTTCTACTTTTACTCAAGAACAATATCTGAGTACTTCTACTTTTACTCAAGTACAAGATCTGAGTACTTCTACTTTTACTCCAAGATCTGAGTACGTCTTCTACTTTTACTCAAGTACAATATTTGGGTACTTCTACTTTTACTCAAGTACAAGATCTGAGTACTTCTACTTTTACTCAAGTACAAGATATGAGTACTTCTACTTGTACTCAAGCACAATACCTGAGTACTTCTACTTTGATTCAAGGACAAGACCTGAGTACTTCTACTTTTACTCAAGTAAGATGTCTGAGTACTTCTACTTTTAATCAAGCACAAGACCTGAGTACTTCTACTTTGATTCAAGGACAAGACCTGAGTACTTCTACTTTTACTCAAGTACAAGATATGAGTACTTCTACTTGTACTCAAGCACAAGACCTGAGTACTTCTACTTTGATTCAAGGACAAGACCTGAGTACTTCTACTTTTACTGAAATACAAGATATGAGTACTTCTACTTGTACTCAAGTACAAGATATGAGTACTTCTACTTTGATTCAAGCACCAGCCCTGAGTACCGTTCTCCCCTCTCCAGCATGGCAGAGCACAAAGGCACATCTGACTGCTGAAATTCACTTTTTAAAGCTTTGCTGAAATGCAGAAGAAAAGGAATTGAGTCTGGGGTAATTCTCTGGGCGGAGGTTGGAGCAGCATGTGGTTAAAAGCTGCACCTCTGCCTCGGTTTGCCCTCTTGTGAGAACGATTTCATCAACAGCAACTCAACAAGACCTCTCGGAAAACAAACGGTGCGTAATGAAGGCAGCGGTATTCAGCGGGTGCAGCCAGAGAACATTTTCGACTTTTAAATCTCCATTATTTACACCCGGGCCCGCCTTTGATATCTCGGGCCTCTACAGAAATCCTCTCGTGTCGACGGTCCGGCCCGGCCCGTCTGAAGGTAAAACCGCCAAAGCCTTAGGGGGAAGACACCGGCTTAACAACGATGATGTCAAGTACTTGAAACATTTTCATCATCCGGCAACAGAGGGGGAATGCTTTCAGTTAAGTCTTCTCCTGATTTAGTAATTCCAATTTCACTGACGTTAAACGGACCAGAGGAGCTGCCCGTGTCCTTCCTGCCTTGTGTACCCTTTTGTTTTTCTATTCCTGCAGCCATCATTTTGTCCTCTCTCCAAGCTGTCTCTGTGCTTCAGTGTCATCATGTCCCGGTCCTTTTCTTTCTCTGGCAGTCGCAGACCCACAATTCAGAGCACTTGTGATTCTCGGCTCCTTCTGTCTGGCAATCCTATCACCCCGGCCATCTAGCTCTCCAGAAGCCACTCCATTCTCTGCGTATGTTTGTTTAATACTCGGTGGAGTTGTCTGCGCGGGATTGGGTGTCTGAGGTGTGATGCTGAGAGATTTCCAATTGATGGGATGTAGAAGGAAAAGGGAGCGGGGGACGAGGGAGAGGAGGTTATAGACATGGAGGAGAAAAGAGAAGAGGCCTGAGCAAAGTGTTTTGGTCCAGAAAGTAGGATCGGGCAGACTATTTACCACGGAGAGAGAGATGGCCGAAGTCGAATGGAAACTGAAAAGACTTCAGTGGAGTGCTGGGAATTCATTTTTCATGAGAAATTGCACCGTTTTGCACCCGCGTATTGAACCGCAGTACTTCCATCCTTTTTACCACACAAAGCAATAGAACTCAGCGTTAATATGACGAGCTGAACTCTGTTTGGCTTCCATTAAAAACCACTACTGCTACTTTCAGACTAATGTGTTACGATTTTTAGGAGAGGGTTTGATGTGGGTGAAGTCATAAACTTGAGTGTACTGGTCGTCATAGCATCATGTCGCTCAAAAGGGCGGCTGTTGAACAAAAACTTTCAAAGGCCCTGAAGTTTTACCTGCACGCTTCTTGTCCGGCGATCAACCTTTTGTACATTACATTTACAATTAAAGACATTTCATCTTACATGTGATCTGGTTCTGGAAAGAATGATCTGGAACTGAAGCTGGGAAAGCTGGCATTGTGACTAATAATAATAATAATATATTTAATTTATATAGCGCTTCTCATCTGCCAAGACAAATCTCGAAGTGCTTCACAACAAGGGATACTGATACACTTTGAGAGATTAAACAAATAATTGTAATAATAATGAGAAATCAAAAAATAAAATATAAAATAGAGTACAAAAATAAAAGTCGGAGATAGCGATAGAAATGGCAGTACTCCAGGTGTACCGTGCTCAACGTTTATTGGAAGGCCTGCCGAAAGAAGAGGGTCTTAAGGCCGGTTTTGAAGACCTCGGTGGAAGGGGCAGATCTCAGCTGATCTGGGAGGAAGTTCCAGAGGCGCGGGGCGAATGAGCAGAAGGCTCGGTGATTAGTTCATAAAGAAACGCATTATATAGGTTTCTTTTTAGAGTTCAGAGCGATAGGTCGAGTAATGCGTCCTAGGGTTAGGGTTTCGGAGTCCTTTCTGGATGTTAGGAATCATTCCGTCACAGCTCTATTGGGTGCTGGCGTCAGTACTTCAAAGTCGTTGAAACCTGGAGTGTATTACTCTGATCCTTCCTGCGATGTCTGGTATTGAAGTATTCATAGATAAGTGCCCAGGTTTACACGCTGCTCATCAGATTTTAATACCTTCTTCGCTTCCACAGTTTAAGCACTGGTGCTACGTTGGAAAGGTCAGTGGGGTCGCCGAATGTATGAGGACCTTCATAAAAAAAATGTTTCAGAAAGTTTTGAGACGCCTTGTCAGCATAAAAGTGCTGTTCAGGTGAGAACAAGGTCACGACACATGTGCCAAGGTCGTCCTCAGGGGATCCGTGCTTTCCTCCATGACCCTCCTCTCAGAAGCTGTGGAGGTTATCTCGTCCGACCGAATGAAATCACTTTCCCCGGGCGTCGCTACGAGCAGCTCTGCGGTCGGGTCACATGACTGTGCTCAGCTGTTTCCCTAAAGGAACATCACTCAACTTGTCAACATCTGTCACGGCCAAACGCCTCTTCCCCGACGCGATGCTACAACGTGTCTGAAGTGCAAACTTCTGCTTCAGAGAGGAAACCCCCTGAGGGGACGAGCGTTACTGGAACATCGCCTCTTCCTCACCATCCATCACCATCAGGAGAAAGGTGCCATCTGATAGCTTTCCCTCCTCCTCCTCCTCCTCCTCCTCCTCCTCCTCCTCCTCCTCCTCCTCCTCCTCCTCCTCCTCCTCCTCCTTTAACGCTGGCAGCCGTCCAGACACTAATGAGCAGTGGCTCTGTTTGGCTCCAAACACCAAACAGATCATTGCAGCATTACCCATAATCCCCTCTGTGTCAGCCCTGTTTCCAAAGTGCTGATTCTCTGTCTGTTACTTTAGAGCAGGGGTCGGCAACAGGCGGATCCGGACCCAGGTGCCGACCTGTACGGACCTATAATCAATACATTAATAGGGGATTTTAATTGTGACGCCGCGATTCTATTTTAACCGCTGCCGACAGGGGGCGAAAGAGAGGAGTGAGCGATACAGGGAGAGAAACACAGAAGAAGAGACGAGAGCGCGATACAGGGAGAGAAACACAGAAGAAGAGATGAGAGCGCGGCAGAGAGAAGCGGAGAGGAGAGTGAGTGAAGAGAATAATGAGCGATACAGGGAGAGAAGACGGAGAGGAGAGTGAACAGGCGAGTTAGCGGCAGACAGGGAGAGACAGATAATTAGACATGGCGCTCTCCAAGAAGAGGAAAGTGGACGGTGAGAACAGAGCTTTGAACCCTGAGTGGACTCGTTCATGTTCATCCGGCCCACTGGGAGCACAGAGCCAGTGTGTCTCATTAAAAGTGCCAAAACGCCACTATGAGACAACACACAAAGTGTTTGACCAAACATCCCCTCTCCAGTCAGAACTGAGGTCACAACAAATAAGCAGTCTCAGAGCTCGATATGATCAGTCCACCAGGATCAAAATTAAAACTAAATATCGTTCCAGCGCAGGCTAACCAATGAGCTAACCGAGGCTAACCAATGAGCTAACCGAGGCTAACCAATGAGCTAACCGAGGCTAACCAATGAGCTAACCGAGGCTAACCGAGGCTAACCAATGAGCTAACCGAGGCTAACCGATGAGCTAACCGAGGCTAACCAATGAGCTAACCGAGGCTAACCAATGAGTAACCTGCATGTGTGTATGAGAATGGCCCTGACACGATTTCAGCCCATATTTAAACTCCTGGCAGAACAAGCTCGAGTGAGGGACTGCAATATAAGAGGGAAAGAAAGAGAAACTTTAAAACTGTTCAATTGTTATGATGTGTAAAGAGAAGACTGATATTGTTCTATAATCGGCTTTAAGTGGACCTCGTTGCATTTTTGTTGAATACCCCTACTTTAGATGAAAATAAGGAGCCCCTCCCCACGCCCCTCAGATATATTTGGTTAAAAAGAACACAATGGTGCTCTAGGAGGAGATTCAGGTGATAAGGGGGGGGGTTGCTGATTGGCTAATGGTTACTCAAGCCAAAATATTGTTATGACATCATCAAGTGGCCAAAATCTGATCAGCTCGTTTTCAGACAAGATTTTATAGAAATGGATCAAAAAGAGAGAAAATCTTTGTTCCTGAAACTTTCAGAGTCTCTTTCCACAGAGGGGACACATGTTGATGTAGAAGAGACATGAAGAAGAGGGGACACATGTTGATGTAGAAGAGACATGAAGAAGAGGGGACACATGTTGATGTAGAAGAGACATGAAGAAGAGGGGACACATGTTGATGTAGAAGTGACATGAAGAAGAGGGGACACATGTTGATGTAGAAGAGACATGAAGAAGAGGGGACACATGTTGATGTAGAAGAGACGTGAAGAAGAGGGGACAAATGTTGATGTAGAAGAGACATGAAGAAGAGGGGACACATGTTGATGTAGAAGAGACATGAAGAAGAGGGGACACATGTTGATGTAGGAGAGACATGAAGAAGAGGGGACACATGTTGATGTAGAAGAGACATGAAGAAGAGGGGACACATGTTGATGTAGAAGAGACATGAAGAAGAGGGGACCCATGTTGATGTAGAAGGATTTCAAAGCACCTGCAGGTTTCTGGCGGTTCCTTCCAGATATTTGGAGCATAATATGTGAACGCTGCTTCTAATCATAATAATTCATTATATTTAAAGGCGCCTTTCAAAGCACCCAAGGACATGTTGAGTTCTGACTCGGACAGAAAGCAGACATAATGCAGCAGGAGATCATAAATGTATACGGCCCCTAAACCAATGCTTTATAACGTTGAGCCAGTGTAACATTTAAGGTCCCTCAGTGGAGATGCAGGTCCTTCTCCAAACATGTTGGACGTGCTTCTGTTAACGACCCGCTTCAAGTACCCTGCCAGCCCTCTTTAAGCATCCCCATCGCGATGCAAAGTGTGCGAAAGCTTTTAAAGGCAGCATATGGCTGAGGAGGATCTTCCACTGATGTATTGTCACGGGAGATTTCCCCGCCCCGGCTCCAGCTCTGAAACCGAGCCAGATGTCCGTGTCGTCGCAGATTCGAGCCCTGGTGTCTGCTGCTTTATTGGCATCGGCACGGCGGCGTGCAGTTGGTCGTGAATGTTAAGGCTGCTCCGACACGACGACAGTAATGATAATGACCATGATTTTTATGGCTATGGTATTAATAACAGATGAGGGGTGGTGATTAAAAAAAGTTGCAGGTACATGAATTATACAGCTGGGAGAACGACTGGAACCCAACTTTGATGTATTTTTGTTCGACTGGCGGGGGTTTTATGTTTGTGCGGATACCCTGGGAAGCGACATTTTAAAAAGTAACGTGATGAAATGGCTTTGAACATGCCCACCTACAAGTACAAGGCTTCATCATTTAAATATGTGAGCTGCCGAATGTCTGAATGCTCCTCCATTCACGAGGAGAGCGTTTCGACTTCCTTACTTGTTTGCTGCATTTTCGTCACAGGGTTTCATTCTTTTCATTCTTTTCATTCTTTTTCATAATTCTATAACACATAGGTGTGAGCAAGCTCTCTGATTGGTCACAACAACGGTCAAATAGAACGTGCCTTTTCACAACAAGTCAGTATCCCTCCGCGTCTGAGAAAAACGGTATACCGTTGGGCCTAAAGAACTGGAGAAGCACCTGCATACAGCGGCTTGCGGAGGCAGGGTTGGAGGCCAGAGAAATCATGTCCGTTAGCGGGCATACAAATGACTCATCGCTTCGCAGCTACTGGGCTCCATCTCTGGACAACAGAAAGATGTGGGGCAACACGCTTTTCGCCGGTCCGGGACACGCCATGAAACGGCCACTGGAGGAAAGCTCTTCCGATAACCTACCCGTGAACACCGTGCAGCACCTAGTCCGGAGATCAGATCACCTCGAACAGGTTGACATCTGGGCTGTACTGGGATAATAATTAAATCCAAACTACACAATAGCAGCGGACCAGACGTACTGTAACCAGTGGTGGAAAATAAGAAAGTACATTTACTCAAGTCGTGTACCTAAGCAGTATCTTCCCTTTGTGTATGCTGGACAAACTTCTCCTGCACTACATTTTTGAGGATAATATCGTACTTTTTACTCCACACAAGTTATTTTTAAAAACACATGTTATGCTGATGATATGATGCTACTGTTCGAATTAAGTATTTTCTATTCTAACTGTATACACTATTATAGTCTGCTCTTCTACCAAATTAATAACATTTAACTTATTGTTCTGATAACACTTCTAATTGTATTTGTAATGGACAATTTTAAGACCATAGTATTTCCTTTTTAACGCTTTATTTTTGAAAGTTTTCATTACAAAGAAACATCATACAGAATGTCATTGAGCAGTCAAATACATACTGTAGATGCAACAGTGCATATTTAAACCAGACTGCCAAAAAGCAGATCAAATATACCCCCACCTCTACCCCAGCATGAAAGAAAAAACAAAAACAACATTTGAGTACATGAGATAAGTGTACACGCTCTCACACATGACACAAAAGTTAGATAAAAAACATACAAAGCAAACGACAAACATATGCAAAACGTACAATATTGCTTTAGAAATGGTAGTAGCCCAGATTCAGCAACACTCAAATCTAGTCACAATCTTGTTTAAAGAGTTAAAGGTGGGGTAGGTAAGTTTGAGAAACCGGCTCGAGATCGCTAGAATTTGAAAATACACAACCGGAGAAAATCTGCCACTTCCTCACAGAGCCCCGCCTCCAACACACACGAACGCGCACATGACCAATGAGGGCACGAGATAAGTGTGTGCCCCGATGGAAGGCTGACAGGCAGGTAGGCCATCCAATCCGTTGTACTTTTTACAGTATTACGGCTTCTACAGATGACATTTTTGTATGGATTTGTTGTCAAAGCACTTCAGATATTCATTGCTATCGGGATGTTAAGAGCATTCCATGGAATATAACACAAAGTGTATCTCGAGCCGGTTTCTGAAACTTACCTACCCCACCTTTAAATCCAGCTTGCACTTCTCTACGTGTGCGATCAATGGCTGCCAGGCCTTATCAAATCTATCAGTCGATCCCTTCAGAGTGGACCGGATTTTCTCCAGACGCAAAAACTGCAACAGATCTCTAATCCAGACCATAGTATTTCTGCTTGTACTTAAGTAAAGTACTTCTTCGATCTCTGACTGTTAGCACCACAAAAAACAGAATGAAACCTGTCTGTTGGGAAATTATAATATTTCTAATGCTAGGCTAGAATAACTGATAAAAAATGAACAGTTGGCAGTATATTCTACATATCTGTGTTTGGTATGGTATACTTAAAAGATTCAGACAAATAGTATACAGATTAAAACAAAATACACGTTTTAAATGCATCAAGTAATAAAAGCAAAAAAAAACAAATGTGAGAAAATGCTGAATTTATCAGTATATATATATATAATGCCACCCAGGTGTGTGTGTGTGTGGGTGTGTGTGTGTGTGTGTGTGTGTGTGTGTGTGTGTGTGTGTGTGTGTGTGTGTGTGTGTGTGCATTAATGTGGGAGTAACGATGAGTAAGTGCGTATACAGAAACCTGGGTGTGATAATGACTAAGCATGCTATGTGGGAGATATATCTATATTTATGTTGTATGCTGCCACTGAGTAATATGTTTTAAATATGTAAATTACTTTCACCCATGCAGCTTGTTGGACATTTGTCTTGGATGTCACTAAGATTCCAGTAATTTCAAAACAAAACTGTCACACTCCCAGGTGTATGTCACGGTGTTAGTGTTATCTGTCTGGTTATGGGTTTTGTACGTCTGGTCCTCCTTGTGTTTTGTCTGGTCCTCCTCCCTGTCGCTAGTTTCCCTGGTGTGTCTGATTGTCTCCTTGTGTTCACCTGTTGCCCTCGTGTTTCTCTCTCCCCTGCCTAGCTGTGTCTTGTCCTGTGATTACCCTTCTGTGTATTTAGTCTTCCCCTGTGTTCCATGTTGGTTCATTGTTTCCCCTCCATGTTATTCCACGGTCCGTGTTCCTCGTGCTGCTCGTTTGTTTTCGGATATTTTGGATACTGCCTGTTTGACACAGCTTTTATTATTTAATAAAACTCGCTTTTTGTTAAATTCTGCATCAATTTTCCACTCATCCTGACACAAAACGGTGGGTTACATATTGTAACCCTAGTCCGCTAAGCACAGATGGAGCCCTCTACTGGACTCTATGGGTACTAGACACTGAAGTTGTATAAACGTAGCCGGCCAATCAGGGCAAGCCTACCTGAATGCGCACGCAGCTCACAGTATATAAGGCGGCTACGCCTCCTGGCTGTCATCCTAAACACTCTTCACCGAGCGGCATAGGAAAGACAGGGCCCCTAGGTAGAGGGCTCCGTCTGTGCTTATAGAACTAGAGTTATAACACGTAATCCACCGTTCTATCTCACACAGGCTCCGCCCTCTACTGGACTCTATTGGTACAGTGGGTGGACCCCCGATGGATGAACGCCCTGTCGCCCCACAACATCGACCCACCACACTGCCCCTAACCGGCTTTTGGCTAACAGCCACCACACCCCAACTTCCTATCACCTGGTTGAGACCGTGGAGAAGTCGGGGCCACAGCTTACTTGGCTGGGTAGAGCCTAATTACATTACATGTTACTTGTTAGACGCTTTTATCCAAAGCAACTTCCATACTCAATACTGTGGGCATTCCCCACAGGAGCAATTTGGGGTGAAGTGTCTCAGGGACACAACGACATGCTGACTGCAGTGGGGTTTTGAACCTTTGAGTCGGGTTCTTGTTTCATTTTGTAGTCATATTAGAATCTAAGGTTTTTACAGAAGGGATTTTAGATATCTCCTTTTATCACTCCATAAATCAGAAAATACTGTCAACAGCCGTAAAATATCAATTGTCGCCATGTTTTTAGGTATAAAATGTAAAATAATTCAGGCTATGAATGATATATGAACAAACCCTTCTGTAAAAACCAAAAGTAAGTTAAAAAACTGGATTTGTACGCATTTAGATTAACCTCAATGCCGATACCATAAATTACTTATCACCAACTTCTTTCTGTGACAATGAAAAATCAAGTTTTCTCTGAGGAAAAATCTGGTCCAAGAATTCAAACATCAACCAGTCAAAGGGACTGAATCTAAACATCGTCCATTGCATGCAGGTCCAGAGTACCTAGAGTTGTCTTCATCCACGGATAAATCAACAAGGGACCTCCAGAGCACGGCCTTTCTTCTGGCTTCGTGTTAACCCTCCAGAGAGTCGCTCCACGGTCACATTCAACAACTTCTGCTGTCCTCAAATCTGTTCGCTGTTGCCGAGAGTCTTTCTGTTTCTGAATGTTAGAAGGAATGTTGCATGAGATCCTCAATAACGTTACCTTCAGCTTCAGGGCAGTTTTTAAAGGAGCATTCATACATAACAGCATGCTTCTGGTTAATGGTTTTAGTTTTTATTTTATTTTGTAGTCATGAAAGCATTGCTGGGATGAAATCAATAGGTTCTATCAGACAAAACAAGGAGAAGATGGCATCAGTCGTGAATTTAAAGAGGACATATTCTGCCCTTCTTGTCCCGCCCCTTTATTACGTACAATATGTTGGAGCGCTAGCCAATAGAAGGAGAGACCATTGGGATGTTAGCCTTTGCAGACCATTCACATGCACCACAACTTATATACCACACTACAGGAACGGGATAACCCCATAACGCAGAATAGGGCCTCTTTAAACAAAACCCACAACGTTTTTTAAAAAGGTGAACATTGAGGACTTTTGTAAGAACTGTACATGGCTCGCATTGACTCTTCACATCTTAACTCCGACATGAAACAGATGAGCGGGGATCAGCTCAATTGCCCCATCAAACAGCCAATATCACACAGCCTGCAGGTGAGATGGCACATCATTGATAGTGTACATCAAGGGAGCGCACTCTCTGCCTTCTAATTGGCTCCAGCAGGTCATCTCCGCGCGGCTCGCATGTGTCTGGGATAATATGCGAGACACATTTAGATTTAATTCTCCTACACTTTTTTGCTCATTTGATTTTGTGCCGGGGCCTGGAGAAGGAGTGGAAGAGGAGGAAGAGGAGGAAGAGGAGGAGGAGGTTTAATTGAGAGGGAGAGTTGGTTGAATAAAAAAAAAGAAGCCAGAGAATGACTGGAGGTGACACATGGAGAACAAGAGTGTGGATTTAAAACATGAAAGGCATGGAGTGTGTGTGTGTGTGTGTGTGTGTGTGTGTGTGTGTGTGGGTGGGGGGGGGGAGTGAAACACCCAGAGATGGAGAGTGACTCATCTGAGATAAGAGAGGGAAGTGGAGGCTGCTGCTGTGACAGCTAATGAAGAGCTCCTCTTCCTCACATCCAGCCCTCATTGTTTATTGATGCCTTGCCCCGAGCTTCAGACCAGAGCAGACGATCACCGCTTGCCCATCACGCCGTTTAGAGGCCTTTAGCATAAAAGCAATCACTTCTAAAGTGTGTTCCTCCGCTGCACTTCAAACGGGGGCATCGGTGGCCTCGCGTGGTGTTGGGGGAAACAAGACCGTCTGCTTCAGAACGGAGGGGTGATTTCACCCGCATCTCTCTCGCGGTCGAGCTGCAGATACTTTGATGCAGCAGAAAGCGGTGAAGGGCCTCTCGCTGAAAGACTAAAAAAATCTGCTCTGGATCGGCTGTGAAAGAGAGCGAAATAGGCCTGTCTGTTGAAGTGAGAGCGCGACATAATCAACTGGAAGGAGAGGGAGAGGGGGCAAATGAGTTTTGGGCTGGATTGATATGCAAATGAGGCACATTTACATGACCCACTCGTACCAACAAAGACGAAGACTCGAACCACAAACAGACACTTTGTTTTAGATTTGTATTGAGACGGCGCAGTGAGCACAGACACAGAGAGAGGCTGTTCGGAGGGAATCAACTGTATTTGTTTAGTCCTTTCACATTTGTAACAAAAACAAATCTTTCATTTGCAGATTTGAAAGAAGCCAATCTAAAGAAATTATGACGAGAACGGTTTTGCATTTTATGGAAACACTTTATTTTGATAGTCCATTGTTAACACTGCAAGTCATCAGTTGACATTGAACAGCACTGTTTCAACAGACAAGTACCATGCATGTCACTAACTGCCAGTAGAATATAAGGTACAAGTGTTGATCTATGGCGGTGGTGGCGAAGTCCATAGGGACTCGGCTTGGCAACTGGAAGGTCACCAGTTCAAGTCCCGGCAAGACCAAGTGCTGCCGAGGTGTCCCTGAGCAAGGCACTGCTCCCCGGGCGCAGTTCAAAGTGGCAGCCCACTGCTCCTAACACTAGGATGGGTCAAATGCAGAGAAACAATTTCACCACGGGGGTTAATAAAGTAAATCCAATCCTATAGATTTTACAAAAAGTGTCTGTTGACTGTCAACATGTTTTTTGCAACCGGTTATTAACTGATATGCAACCTTACTATCTGTAGATTGTGAGTTCTTGTGAAAAACCTTTTGTTCTCAAGTGAATGCATTAGGCTTCTGTATTTCTTATATATTAGTCAAATAAAACAGGAACAGGTGTTTCTAACTCAAACATTACATACATAATGAATAAATAAAGTTTGTGATCAGTTGTGCCAAACATTTCGCTTTATTCCCATGTCTGTTGCATATCATTAGTGGATGAATGTATGTGATGAACCATCCAGATCTCTCAGGTCTTCAGGGACTGGTCAGCTTTCTGTCCCCAGAGTCAGAACTAAACATGGAGAAGCAGCGTTCAGTTGTTATGCTCCAAATATCTGGAAACCTGCAGGTCCGCTGCAACTCTGACTACTTTCTAATCCAGCAAGAAGACTTTTCTTTTTGTCGCTGCTTTGAATTGAACTATTCATATCTTAGACTGCACCGTAACTTTTATCCATATATTTTTTCTTAATGTCTTTGTTTTTCTTTTAATGTTTCTTTTATTATCTTTTACTGTTTTTAAATGCCTATCTGAATGTCTTTAATTTTTGTAAAGCACCTTGAATTGCCTGGTGCTGAAAGGTGATATATAAATAAACTTGCCTTGCCTTGCCTTGCCTTGCCTTGCCTTGCCTTGCCTTGCCTTGCCTTGCCTTGCCTTGCCTTGCCTTGCCTTGTTCTGTTGATAGGTTTTAGACTTTCTGCTGTTCTCAACTGTGTTTCACTTTAATTGGATCGTCAACTAAACTCTAAAGTTGCTTATCTGTTGATCATCAACTAATGCTTAATGTAATCTTTAGTTGACATCTTGACTCTCAACAGATTATCAACAGATAGTCGACATGACCCTGTTGACTTTCAACTGACAGATTGATTTTGAGTAGTTGATTGTCAATTTTGAAGATGTTGACACAATATGCAGATAGTATACGGTTGAATATCGGTTAATACGCTGTTGACATGCTACTAAATGTCAACTGATGACTTATAGAGTGTTAAATATGGACTATCAAAATGAAAGTGTTACCCATGTTATCACTGCAGGTGGTTCGGTTGAGGTTGGCAGGTAAAGTAATAGATTCAACTGTTCGAAGGCTTACCAGGAAGTAACAACACTGCAGAGGTATAATTTACCCTGCATCACATCAAGGTACACAGTAATACACAGTTCATGAAAGTAAGTGCTGTGCGTTGCTCGCTGGATGACATTGTGTTGCAGCCTCTGTTGGGATCCTCAATGGTCTCATTAGCACTTTAGCACTAGTGTCTGCAAATAGCAGTACCAGTAATACCACATGTCCACTGTATGGCAGGCTGTACTCAAATTAACGTTTTAGTTTTTCCATTAGCAAAAGTTGTGGATAGTTCTTTGATCAAGCTTTCAAACAAACCCTAAGAAAGTGCGCCAGGTGTTTGTATAGTGGCCAAACGGTGGTACTACAACGTATGTGTCAGTCTGTGACCTCTTGAGGCTCAAACATACTTTTCTCCATTGACAAACGGTATGAGGTTAGTTGGAAGTAATAATATTAAGTTAAAATTCTAAAAATATTAGGTTCAACTTCATGTTATTGCTTTCAACTAACCAAATGGTAAATGGACTGTACTTATATCGCGCTTTATCCAGTCTTTACGGCCCCTCAAAGAGCTTTACATACTACATGTCATCATTCACCCTTTCAAACCTTATTCCTACAGAGCAATACTACTTGAACCTACATTCACACACCTTCCTTCCTATACAATTATTATTTTATATTATCATTATGTCAGTGGTCTAAAATGGTCACACAACGGTGCCGACAATATTATCGTTTATCGCAATAATTTCTGGGAAAATGTATCCAACAAAATTAATTATCGTGAGAGGCCTATACATGACACACACACACACACACACACACACACACACACACACACACACACACACACACACACACACACACACACACACACACACACACACACACACACACACACACACACACCACACACACACACACACACACACACACACACACACACACACACACACACCGTTGGCCACCAGGAGCAACTCAGGATTCAGTATCTTGCCCAAGGACACATCGACATGTTGACTGCACGGACTGGAACCAACAACCTTCCGGTTGAAAGACGATCGCGTTCCCTCACAGTCGAAGTCATAAACAATATACAATAAACTTAATTGACATTTCAGTTCGTTTTTTCAGTGCTTTACTCCCCATAATGTGTAGTGTCAGAACTTGTACCTTCAAACACTACCTGGCCCCCCTTGACCCCCCCTGACACAAACTTTAAACGCTGCAGTTTTTCTCAGGCGGTGGTTCGGATCCACAGAGGTGACGCTCCGTGCTCCAGATAGCCAACTCAGCAGGGATTTACAGCAGCAGAACCAGAGGCCATGGCCGTCCTACAGACCTGCGCGCTGTCCTCGGGACGACACTAACCCCCCCGCTGAGCTCAGTGTCTGCCATTGCCTCAGGGAGTCAGTTTCATCCATCCATCATCCATTCATCCCTCTTTCCCTCCATCCATCCGTCAGAGCCACGGAAACCCCGCAGGCAACCATTCCTCTCGCTCAATATCAGCCTTTTATTTTTAGAGGGGGGAACCTGCTAATTAGCCGCGGTAACGATGACTGTTTGTTGTGCTGTTTTTAACTTTTTAAACGTGCACTTTCAATCACCTTGGAAACGCTGCTAAGGTGACACGCAGAGGGACGCCAGGCTGAGTTTGACTTTTTGGGAACTTTTGGGTTTTTCTTAACATTGAACATGTGCATTAATGCAGTGTGTGAAGGTTTCAGATCACGGTGTGGAAATGAGAAATGCTGTCAACGAGATAGACGAATAATTAATGTCATCCTTTGCCGTCTCACGTTTTAAATACCCTGGTTGATGGATTTAGGATTACAAGTGTTTCTTGAGAATAGAGCCGCACATTATTTTAAAGTTACCCGAGTGTCCTTATGATTGATGTGGTGTGCTTCTTGATTTCACTTTTCATTTTTCACACTTTTGCAAATAAGTCAATGGAAAGAGATGAACATTGCAGCGGAATGTGATAATCTGTTACTAAAAATGTCCGGATGTGTTAAGACTAATTAGTATAAGATATTAAATGAATCACTTTGAACACACGGCAAACACATATTTATTTGTGGAGGTTATTAAATCTGACAGAAGACAGACTGTCGAAGGACACTGTGAGTGTGTGTGTGTGTGAAAATATCATGCATCCCGTGTTTTCTATCAAGCATCCTGTGTGTGTGTGTGAGTGTGTGTGTGTGTGTGTGTGTGTGTGTGTGTGTTTGAAAATATCAAGCATCCCGTGTTTTCTTTAAAAAAAGGGGTTTGTGAGGTAAGTCCAGGGGGGAATTTCCTGTATTTGGACACACACACACACACACACACACACACACACACACACACACACACACACACACACACACACACACACACACACACACACACACACACACACACACACACACACACACACACACACACACCGTCTCTGGGGTCTTTCCTCAGCAACCTCTGCCTCTAAAGCTCTTGTCATGGTGGTGAAGTTGAGAGCGGCAGGCTGGAGGTTTGGTTCATCCTCCCGTGGAATTGGATTATTTCTGGATGAGGAGAACACCCCCCCTCCTCTTCCTCCTCCCCGCCGAGACGGACACATGCAGTCCATCATGCAGAAACTCCCCCGCTCTGCCGGTGCCGGTGTGCAGGAGGGGAGATAGTGGCGCTGCTCTTGTCTCTTTCAGAAAACAGCAGGTTTTTAAGTCCCAGATTGTGAAAAATACATTTTCCGTGGTGTTCCAGTATTTATACGGACCTGGAATCCTTCACCTCTTCCAGTTGACTTCTCTTACAGTATGACGGAAGACACAATCACTGAGAAAATACAGGCTTTCTGGAAAGCTTAAAACCGATCCGGGATTTTTGTGCATACTATAAGCCAGCGGTCCCAAACATTTGTGCTCGTGGCGGCTTAAATAGAGCGTATTTAGAATACATGCAGCCAGACTAGCAGCTCTGTGAAGCTCTGAGATACATCTTAAAGAGGTCCTGTTTTGCTTTTTGATGTTTTAATTCTCCAGCAGTATGTTCTATAGGTTTTAGTGCATGTACATGGTCTACAAAGGCTACAAGACTGTTTCTCTCCCAAACACTCCCCCTCTGCCTGAAGCCCTCCATTGGACAACAAATATGTAAAACTCACCCTGCTATTGGCTCGCGCTCCAACACATTGTAAATGATATCTCTAAGTGGTCACAACAGAGCCGGCCAGCTAACCAATCAGAGCAGACTCGGCGCTGGTTTCAGACAGAGGGTGAAAATAATGTACTGTTTGTACTCAGGGGTTGCGCAACACTTTTTTTCTGCCCGTCATTTTGCCGGACAGGATCGTAACATTTCCGTCAAAATCCATTATTACCCGTCGGTCTGTACACAACTGACGGGGGGGGGGCTCGTGAACTGTCAACGGGGCGCTCGTGAACTGTTATCGCCGGTGCTATGCATGCCCACTGCACCTCGCGGGAGCGCGCCACAGCGTAAAGCATAAACTCCCAGACATTTCAATGATTTGTACGGCACAGTCAGGTCTGGAAACGATATAATTTCCTTTTTGGCGGCTATCCATAACACGGCATGACACCGGAGCCTCGCTGCGCCGAAACTTTGGCGCTGTTCTGAGTTTGTTCTAATCCGTCAAAATGACGGACTGCTTTCAGATTTTTCCGTCATTGTTAAAAAAATCCGTCATAGATGGAATATATTCGGTTAAAGCGACCTCTGGTTGTACTAGACATTAGTAGGAGGGCACACAAAATAAGGGATAACTTCCTATGTGTCCTCACACACACCGCTGTATGAGGACATGTTGAATTAAACGTGATACTGAAGCAAAGACAATCGTCTGGAAGCGCGGGCCAGATTTTTACTGGGAAGATATTTCACTGGTTCATCCTCTGGGGACCATCACATTCAATTCCATTGCAATTCATCAAATGTATTTCAATTAAAAACCAGAACTGTAAACCTTATGGTTGTGTGACAGGATATACCGAATAATAAAAAGCATCAGGACTCATCCTCTGAGGACCTTGATAGTACAGGAGTGGAACATGAGAACTTGCTTTTATTTTGTACTGTCCATTTGGAATTCAACGTGTATGTTCTACTTTTATTTCTTGTCTTTTAATTTTGATTATGTACCAAATTGGGATTAATAAAGTTCTTCTTATTATTATTATTCTTATCCTTATTATTATTTGTTATTGACACGTATTACTGTGTGAGGAACGGCAGGTAAATCTCCCCCGAGGGATTGATAAATGCCGTGAAAGCCTCCGCACCGTTCCTCCTGGTGTGCATTCGAAGCATGTCGGGGTAAAATAACTTAGACAAATGTAAAATGTCACTGTACAGCTTTAGTGCGCGTCTGGAAATCATCCTAACAAATGTCAGAATCAGCTAACCTTCACGCTGAGGGGGAACTGCCATCTGATCAATTACACGCGTCTGCCCGCTGACCTTTCCCTTCATTTGTTTAAAGGAGAATGCTCCGAAGCCATGTTAGCAGCTCTAATTGCTCCACTTTAGCTGCTGCCGCTAACGAGAGCGGCCTTTGTGCTCTCTTTCTGCTGAAGCAACAGGTGGAGTAGTGGCTCCAATTAGAGACCAACGTGGATGTGAAGTATTAGTAACCCCAGTGTACAGATGGGGTTACCTGACCTTTAGAAGTCTTTGATAGGTGTTGAACGTTATTATATTGATTGGACCAAAAGACACAACACATGCCGTTTGTATACGATTAGAAAACGTGTGGTCCACAATTCACTAAACAAAACAAGTTCAATAACCTCAAGATTACAACGACTCAACGTCTCAACGATGATTGAGTCAACTCTACGAAGCTCAAATATCACACCATTAATATTGATTAGCCTTTTGGTGTCTTTAATCTAAACAGAATGTCACATGGTCCTAATCCTCTTCTGTACATTTGGATATTAATGTTTTTTAATATAAGTAATATTGCCTGTACTTAAACTTTGTTCTTTAACGTATGCCAAGCTAAAACGTATGCAGTTCAATATCTAGAAAACTTGATGAATTAATGTGTCTTTGATTATTTTAGCTTTTTAATGACTGTTTTGAAATGCCATTTTATAATGTGTTTCAATTATTTCTTAATGCTCTTAATGTCTTTCATTTATGAAAAGCACTTTTGTTGAAAGGTGCTTTATAAATAAACTTGCCTTGCCGTATAACAAATCCTCCCTTAATGGAAACTATAATTGTTTAACATATTTCAGACGTGGACTTTTGTACTTCTGTTGTGTCCACACTCGCTAACCCAATCATATCAAGGTGTACAAAAACACACATTTCTGAAAGTTGATTTCCATACACACTTTCTTACTTTTTATGATTACAATTCAACGTTAAAGTGTTTCTTTAAAAGCCTTGATCACCACGTGTACTAGAAATGTTTCAGCTCGAAACACAACTAACCAAATGTGAGTGACCTTCAGCCAAGTTAAAGGTCGGGCAGTGAAGGGCGCCCTGGTGTCTGAGCAGTTTAAGATGCTGACCACCGGTCACTATACGCTGCGTTCAGGGACCTTTGTTGAATGTCAGATTTCCTCCGCTCATTTCCTGTAATCTCTCGCCTCTCCATTGAAGGAAAAAGCACTTCAAATGACTGAGGGTTTCCAGCGTCATGATGACATTGGTTGAAAGACAACACATTTTGCCTTGTTTGTCCATCTGTCACGCACGATATCTCACGGACACTGACCGGATTAAAACATTAATTTCTCTCCATTTCGCTGCAGTTATCTTATTCCGTCCCCAGATGCTGTCGCTTCTCCACGCGAGTCGACGGAAACTGGAAACAGGTTGAAATAATCTGTCCTCCACGAGCACGCTTTGGACCAGATTGTGAGAAAATTGCATTGGTTACCGCTCTGTATTGGATAAACAGACACGTTGAGATGATGGAATATGATCCAGTAAGATACACATTTCTCGCAGCGTCCCAGAAATCCGATTTTGATACATCTTATTTCTTCCAGCATCTAAACTGGCTCTGATTGGCCCAGTGGGGGACGCCAGGCTCAAAACAAGAAGTCATTGTCTGTGATTGGCCCGGGCGGGCGGGGCGACGTGTTTACTGCTGCCTGGTTGTTACTTTTACTCTCTCCATCAAGCGGCTGCAGCTCAGCTTTTTTGTATTTTTTATTATGGTAACAGTTTATATTAAGGTACACAAATGCACCATCAACTTTTAACATGCATATGAGCAGTATATTGGCTCTGTATTAGTCATTATAAAACACTTATTAATGCCTTATTCTACATGACCATATTCTACAAGTAATTAGTTGAGAGTTTTTCCTCAATTACCCTCTAATTAGTGCTTATTTATATTTGTATTGAAGACACATAGACAAAACATTTGGTACATTGTTAGGTTAGATTGAACAGTTTAAAGCAGGGGTGTCAAACTCGAGGCCCGGGGGCCAAATCCGGCCCGTGTCTTCATTTAATGTGGCCCCACAAGAGCTTGTAAAGAATATAATATGTTTATTGTTCGGTTACATGACGATTTACAGGAGCACGTTGCCCATAAACTACATGTCCCACAATGCATCTCAAATGTGGATTTTTTGAGAATCTGCCTTTTTTTCCCTTTTTTTTTAACTTTTTAAATTGTGTTGTGACATTCTCACTGAAGAGACTTGTAATTATTTGCCCTAAGCTTCTGCTTTCAGACGTAGTTAATTATGAAGTTATTACCCTATCCGATAATAATCCAATACAGAGGCAATAATGTAATATAATACATTATTTTATATGTATTACAGATTTATATATGTATTTTTATATAGTCTTATAAACTGGGCCTTTGAGTGCAACCATGATGCTACGTGGCCCGAGATGAAATTTGAGTTTGACACTCCTGGTTTAAAGCTACTAGCCATACATTGATGATCTTTGACTTGAAGGCGTACAATATTTAAACCACAGTTATAACCAAAACAGACCATGTGGCCAAAATGTAAGAGAGTGTTGTACAGACTACCAGGACAAAACTAAAATACATAATACAAAATACAAATAATAAAGAATAATTATAAAACAATTCAAAGACAACAAATAAATAGATCATCCAGCTTTGCCGAAATATCGCCCAAAATGGAAATAATTCATGTAAGCATTAAATGTTCATGCCTGTCCACAAAGTCAGTCTGTGCCAACATGGTGTTACCACCGCAGGGGAAGAGGAGGGGGTTTCTTTGTGTTTTCCATCAAGGAAACACATTAACAGCTGCTTTCAGTACTTGAAAAGGGAAAGACAAAGTGTCCTTCCTTCCTGCAGGGAAATGAGAGCAGGAAGTGCACGCTTCATACGGTGGGATCTGGGGATCTGGAACTGAAACAGTTTTTGGATATTGTCCGAAAAGACAAAT
The DNA here is from genome assembly GCA_036324585.1 of Champsocephalus esox. Classification (NCBI taxonomy): domain Eukaryota; kingdom Metazoa; phylum Chordata; class Actinopteri; order Perciformes; family Channichthyidae; genus Champsocephalus; species Champsocephalus esox. The sequence goes on along the minus strand of CM070498.1, from coordinate 6,266,892 downwards.
GCTATAAGAGGGAAGGGAAGAAGTATTGTAGGTGAAATGAAAGGCTTGAAACCAATCATTAGAAAAGAGGGGTGAAGGGAAAACCAAAGTGAGAACGGTGGAAACTAAATAAGAGTAAGACAAGGCAGGAAGGAAGGAGAGGAAAACAAGGAAGTCTAGAAGAGCTTGCCAACTCGGACCCGTGATTTCGCACAATAAGAATTGACGGAGAGTAAAGCTTATTAAAACGTGTCTTCAAATGTATGTATTAGTGATCGCTAGGCTAGTTAGCATTTCCCCAGCTGGTCTCTCTTTACAGAATGAAAGCTTCCTAATGTTGTTTGAACTCCCTTTAGATGCTTTGCTTGATGATGTTTATGATATGTTCAATCAATCAATGTTTATTTATATAGCCCAATATCACAGATGTTACATTTGTCTCAGTGGTCTTCACAGTGTGTACAGAATATCAGTATGACAATACGACACCCTCTGTCCTTAGACCCTCTGTCCTTAGACCCTCTGTCCTCAGACCCTCTGTCCTCAGACCCTCTGTCCTCAGACCCTCTGTCCTCAGACCCTCACATCGTACAAGGAAACACTTCCAAAGAAAACCCAGTTTAAAGGGAACATGGGAGAAACCTCAGGGAGAGCAACAGAGGAGGGATCCCTCTCCCAGGACGGACAGACGTGCAATAGATGCCGTGTGTAAATTGAAGAGATAATACATTTGCAACATAGGTAGTCCAGATGTTTGGAAATGCATGTGTGTATAATAGGAAGATGAATCCACGAGGATATCCATCCAGGACCGATGATCCAGGACCACAGCCACGACTCAAGATCCAGCGCTCGCGATCCAGGACACAGGACCGCAGGATCATCCATGACTCCGGATCCCGGCGTATATAGACACCAAAAAGAAAGACATTTGGGGAAGCTGGGTTAATGGGAACATGAGAGGACACAGGTACAGACAGAGAGAAGTTGTTCTCTGTATGTTCTCTGTTCTGGCTTTGAATGCGTTGTCTGTAACTTTGCGGCTGCCTATCTCGGCCAGGACACTCATGTAAAAGAGATATTTATTATCTCAATGACAATATATTTTATATTTCAAAAGTTAGGCACTGCTACATTTCCAATACGTTGTTGCAGTAAGACTGTTGGGATGAATATACACATTGACTTTTGCAGAAAAGCTTCCCAGATGACAGAGTGGTCCTTAAAGGAAGGCTCCAGTCATTAGATAGTTAATAAAAACGCGACACCAAACGCATAGTTCACGGTAAAATAAGTCATGTGACTCGTCAAAATGGCGCCGCCCACAGGGTTGATGTTATTTCGGTATTTCGGTAGTTAATCATCTTAAAATCACTGATAACGTCATCGGATTAGACTGGCAGCGACTGGTCTGTTCTATCGGATGATAATTATTTAAAAATGCGTGTCATGAGGATTGCCTCCCTTTAGCATCCTTGAAAAGCTCCAAGCAAAGTGTTGATTACTTTTAATAAATCAGCTGCAGTTTCTTTCTCGTCACCCAATGTCCATAGAAGTCAAACCCCGAAGCACCATGCATAAACAAGTCCAAACATGTCATGTGAACTGTACTCAGCTACATATTAAATTAGAGCTGTGCTTCTGAGAGGACTGACGTGTCACCAGAACAGAAAAGCCTAGAGGCAGAGCAGAATAATGTAACAGGAGAGGGAAGGAGGGGAAACAATAGGATGAGAGAGAGTGAAACGAAAAGGGAAAAGGACATAACAAAGCATATGAAATAATCAAGATGGGGTTGCGTATGGCATACATGCAGGGCTTGAACTCTGTGTCTCGACATGAAAAATCACCCAGGATTCATTGAGACGTCAACAAAGTGTCCCAGAGCCTCTGCTGAATTAGGAGGAGATGGATGGAGATGTTGGGGTGCACACAGTCTCGTGCTCTTTGCTCTCATCAATCATGATTGTAAAGGCATACGCTGCTGCTCGCATGTACACATCCATCAGGGACGCACTCAGGAAGACTTAAAGCAGGAAATCAGTTTTCATATCAAACAACTCAGAGCTGTGTCTCAAAAGAAGACAAATGAACATATAAATGCATATTTAAAGCCTGGCTGATGAATATCAATTTGACTTCATCTTGACAAGGACATTGAGTGTTCTGCATCGTCATCAAAGTAAACAACAACGGAAAGGCCTGGGGATTAACAGGTTACACGGGAAGGGATTATATAATCTGGTAATAAAGATAACTGTATTTCCTTAGAGTTTTGAAAATATAATGATATTACAGGTACATTTGGACTAATATGGGATTACGAGCAGGACTTAATAATTGTTTGTAAAAACCTAAAAACAGCATATAGCATATAGCATATATGTAAAGGATCGGCTGTTATCTCTTCTCTGTTACTGTAGCTGTTCCGTTCTCTAATACTTTAAGTGTGAATATATACTTCTACTGCCTGAATCTGCTTCATGGGATTTTTTTGTTTTTCACACGTGGCCCTAATCATCTTCTTAAGAAATAATCTTGAAATAATATTTTTCAAAATTCTCACCTTCTTCTCAAAAATCTCTTGACATATTTCTAACTTATTTTCAAAATGGTGACTCTTTTGAAACAGTTCTGACTTTTTATAAAATTCTGTATTTTTCCCCGTTTCATTTTTTTCAAAATCCTAATTTTTCTCAAAAATCTCACTTTTTGCAAATTCCTGTTTGAATATTTCTAATTTATTTTCAAATTCTGACTTTTTAAAAGAAATTCAGACTTTAACATTTTCTTTTTCTTTTTAAATGTCACCTTTTTCTCGAAAATATATATTCTTTAAATTCCTGGCTTTTTGCATATTTCTTACTTTTTTTTTAACTCACTTTTTATAAAACTGAGTGGATCAGATGTTTCTCTTCTCTGTCAGCTGTTCTGTTCTCGAATACGTTCAGAGTGAATCCATCTCTACTTTCTGAAACTGCTTCATGGTTTTCACTTTCTTTGCTTCATTTGTTCTGTTTTTAATTCAGCGGGTGAACCTTTGTGTTCATCGAACAGTGTGTGTGAGCTGTATTCAACTCAAACGGAGCATTTTCTGTCAGCTCAGATTTGATTTATTACACTTTTTTAAACTTTGGATGTGCTCATATATTTCATTGTTGATATTCATAAGCTGAATATATATATATATATATATATATAATGCTTCATGAAAGGCAGGTTTTCCAGGTTTCATTGATTTTTACGTTTTGATACTCATATTAGGTTACTGATTACATTTGTAATTGTCCCAGGCAAATAGTAATTGTAAAGGATAACATTGTTGAAGTCAAAGTCAAAGTGGGTTTAGGCTAAAAGACCTTGTCATAAATTAAACTGTCAAATAATTGTAATTGTTTATATTGGATAAAAACACACAGTAAACCAGACCCAAGTCAATGTTTAAAGTGTATCAGTACAGGCTGAACCACTACCGCCTGAAAGAGGCCACAAACCTAATATTACATACCTTTAAACCTTAGTGTAATTTAAACAGCCATACAAAATAATAAATGGCAAATGAAGACGTAAACTTGTTAAAAACAGGTTTATTTCTGCTGTAAAGTCGGCCATTTTATGGGGATTAACTCGGCTCTATCAAGTGGCCATTGAAGGTTTTGGCACTTTCTTTGAGTTCGTTTTTCAGCACTGGAGTTTGTTGTTTCTGACTGTAATAAAAAGGTGATGGGACATTGTCTACATTTAGTTCCACCTCACACAACACTTGAGCAAATGTTATGGGATGTTTCACACTGAAATACACGTGAACTCTTTATGTCGAAAGACCTTTTTCCCAAAAACATTTTTGCCAATTGCTAAATAAATAAAAGGGTACACGACTGCAAAGTCCTGCAACTTCTGCATTCCCAGTCTGTGGGATTGTAATCAAATCAGCAAAAAAGGAAGAGTGTGTGTGTGTGTGTGTGTGTGTGTGTGTGTGTGTGTGTGTGTGTGTGTGTGGTGTGTGTGGAGTCATGCCGCGTGGTTTGAAATGTCAGGGCTCGATTGATTTCTTCTCCCCCTGATTAATTCATCTTACGCTCTAATGTTCTGCATAGAAAATTGTTGAATGGCATTCAGCGAGATTAAAACCACAAACAACGCTTTTCATAATGTGACAGGTGATTGGCGGGAGGCAGACTCCTGGATGATTGCATCATTAGGGGAATTTTTCTTTTTTTTTCCCAAAGGGGAATTAGGCGCACCGTCAGCCTTTTTTTTTACATCCATGTGGCCCGCTCACACACTTCATCTGTGCTGTCAGCTCGCTTAATAACTCTCTCAGTGTTTGAGTACACGGTCACGGCCTGTGAATAAATGCTGACTCTTCATGCTGACTTAAAACACTTCAGACAACAGATACACTTCCATTTCAATAAATGCGTCAGTCGACAACCAGAGAGGGATCTGAGCCTCAATAAAAAGGTCCCCAACTCTTTAAATATATTTTTAGGCACAGTAGTAAAGTGTTTCAGAGATATATCTGAACAATCATCTGATGGATTGCCAAACATTCATTATCCTCAGAAGATCAAGCAACTTTGACTTTGTCTTTAGCGCCACCATGAGGTTGACCTTTGGGTTATTTGTGTGAAATATCTCTGCAAGTATTTAATCAATTATGTATTAGTTTCAGATATTAATTTCCCCACTTAAAATCAATTAAAAACGTTGGTTATCCCATCACGTCTAGCATCAAAATCAAGTCAAGATGTACAGTTGTTGACCATTGAAAAGACAAGTGATGTGGGTCCTTGAGGATCTTGACTGCCTTCTAAGGCAACGAGAGCTGTACAGTACCTAATAAATGCACCTTTGTGGTACTTATGGTGCATTTTACTTTTTCAAAACCGCACATGTAAGTACAGCAATACGTAATTTGAGACACAGCAAAGGTCTCAAAGATATTTAAAAAAAAACACTTCGACATTGACCCATACAGTCTTCTGTCCGTGGTTTCCAAAAGGCAAATGGACAAGAAACGTTTTTCATACACCACTATGGTTTGAGGCAGCAGCAATACTTCTACTCTTATCAGCAATGCGTTATTTTCTTCTCATCAATGCTATAATGATCTGAATTACAGTCGTCTTTGTCTCAGTCAGACACTTATGCTGTGATTTGTACACACTGCAAGTGTATGGATTCTCACAAACATACGGATGGAATTTATTTTTTTCTCACCGACGGTTGACGGTCTTCCTTTTCTAAACCTGTGATCAATTGATCCTATCCATGGATTTATAAAGATAACTGGATATAGCCTCCAAGACGGGACAACACAAAATACCCAGAACTTTAGACTTTCCCAAAGTTACTCAATGGGAGAGAAGTATTTTTGGGCCCAACGGCGTCACGGACACAGTAGTTGTAGTACCATCGTTTGGCCACTACGAAGATGTGCTTCAACATCCTGCACACTTCCTGGGGCCTTGATATTATCACATATTTAAAGCAGTATTTTGTACCTTACTCGTCAAATGATCAAGTTAGACCACGGGTGTCCAAACTTTTTTTACCGAGAGCCAAGTACAGAAAAATATTCGAAGGGCCGGGCCACTCACTAAACCTCATAAATTAAGATATAAGTTAGCAAAATCAATCAAAATTAGATAAATTATGCTTGATACTTGAATCTGCTTTAAGAAAAATAAACAGCCTATATCACAGCTCTCCAGAGGGTTTCATTTAATTTGTTAGCAGCCCATCCGTTACAAAAGGAGCCCCAGATTGATTAGCATAGGAAGGATATATTTCAAGTATGTTATGTATATAAGTTATTGGGCTTTTTTCTTATCGACTTAGATTTGTTAGAACATATTTTCAAATGTAATCGACTGAATTTATTGTAAATTGGGCTTATTAACACATGCACACTACTGTGTAATATGTGTTTACAGATATATGTAATAAGTACAACACAAGAATTGCTCAAGTTTCATTTGTGGGCCGTATTCCATTATACTTTTTTAATTAGCTGAGGGCCGATTCGAAATGTCCCGCGGGCCGTAGTTTGGAAACCCCTGCCTGACTTAGACACTCGGTCCAGATTTATTTATCTGTCCCCTCTGCAAAATAATGTATTGGCAGAAGAGCGTTCATGTTCAAAGCCCCAACGGACTGGAATACTTGACCTGCTTGCATCCTTGGGTATGTTTAAGCATCATCGTCTCACTTTCGGCTGGTCTGATCTTGTTATTGATGAAACTGATCTATTACACGCTAATGTCTATCACATTGCAATGATTGTAATGATTGTATGTATTACTTCATGAATTGTACTTAAAGGTCACCTATCGTTCAATTTTTAGGCTTATTACGTATTATCGGATTAAAAATCTGGATCAGCTCGTTGTAGCCATGTTTTCAGAGATGTGCGCACAGAGGGAATGAGAGAGGGTTTTGCTTTCTGACACTTTGTGAGTTCGGGGACACATACATCACAAAGTGCATTTAGCATCATAGGTCCCCTTTAACAGATTGTACGTGGTTTGTCCTTGTTTGTCATGTTTGCTTTCTGTTATTTTGTACATGTGTGTCGGTAAGACGTTGCTTTATATCTCAAGGGGTTTATCCTGACAATTACATTTCTATATACATTTGCTTTTACCTACACCTGGTTTTGTGAAGGATGTCTTTAGTTTAAATCCATCCATCCTTACTTCCATCTTCCTACAGTCCAGACATGCACTTAGCTACTCTAAATTGCCCGAGGTGTGATTGAAACTGTAAAGGGATGTATGCACTTATAGATAACGGCAGGTGTAGATAGTGGATGGTAACACGGGTCCCTTTTCAGGGAACTGGCACCTTCTCTATCCCTGCTCAGACTGTGGAGACGTTCGCTCATACATTCAGAGACGGATCGATGAGCTACTGGCTGGTTTTAATTCATGGTTGTCTCTACTGTCTGCTCCTTTCAGGCAGTCTCTTCTCAAACTGCAGGACCTAATCACTGCTGAATCTTATAGAGCATCTTCCTTACTGTGCAATATGCTGTTTCCCTGCGAGTCCACACACCTAGAAAGCTTAGCGCATACTAAAACTAGCTCGACAATATTCTCTTTACACTAAATTATTGAGATCGGAGCCCCAGATAAACGAGGATGACAGGAACTATTTTTTTAGGTTTCTTCTATGGTTCTGAATGACTCCACTCAACTCACTATATGTTTGTTGGACGGACATTATAACAGCGTGGGCGGGGGAGGGGGGTCTACAGAAGGTCCAGTTGTGACAGACACGGTTTGACACTGCACATAATACACTTGCTTTTAAAACAGACACTCCTTTTTCTATTCATGTATCACAACAGCACCTTGTGTTTCGACAGTGCTGCGTTTTCCTCTCAGTGTAACGTACCGGACATTTTGTGTTGTTTATCTCTTTTTCACCAAGACAGTGAGGTGAGGTGACACAAACACTCGCTCTGTCGCAACTAGTTTATTTTGTGTTTGGTTGGTAGTACGATCACTGCCAAGATGAACAATAGGGGTTGAGTCGTAGAATGCAGGGTTGTTGGTTGTTCCTAGAGACTCTAAAAGTACAATGGGAGCCAGAGCCTTTTCTTATCAAGCTCCACATTTGTGGAATCAGCTTCCAGTTTGTGTTCGGGCGGCAGACACCCTATCCATTTTTAAGAGTGCGCTTAAGACCTTCCTTTTTGATAAAGCTTATAGTTAGGGCTGATTAGATTCAGCCCCTAGTTTTACTGATATAGGCTTAGTCTGTCGGGGGACATCTTACTTCTTCCTTCTCTCTGTCTGTACCTGTGTACTCTCATGTTCCGATGAACCCAGCTTCCCCACATGTCTTTCCTTTTGGTGTCTATATACGCTGGGATCCGGAGTCATGGATGATCCTGCGGTCTTGTGTCCTGGATCGCGAGCCCTGGATCTTGAGTCGTGGCTGTGGTCCTGGATCATCGGTCCTGGATGGACATCCTCGTGGATTCATCTTCCTGTTATACACATGCATTTCCAAACATCTGGACTACCTATGTTGCAAATGTATTATCTTTTCAATTTACACACGGCATCTATTGCACGTCTGTCCGTCCTGGGAGAGGGATCCCTCCTCTGCTGCTCTCCCTGAGGTTTCTCCCATTTTTCCCTTTAAACTGGGTTTTCTTTGGAAGTTTTTCCTTGTACGATGTGAGGGTCTAAGGACAGAGGGTCTGAGGACAGAGGGTCTAAGGACAGAGGGTCTAAGGACAGAGGGTGTCGTATTGTCATACTGATATTCTGTACACACTGTGAAGACCACTGAGACAAATGTAACATTTGTGATATTGGGCTATATAAATAAACATTGATTGATTGATTGATTGATTGAGTCGTACCAATTACGAAATAGAAATTGGATTAAAATGGGCTCTTTTTTTATGCTGGCAAATAAAAGTAAATAAGTAAAAACGTTTTATGTCACCGATGTATAACTTCACTTGTTTATATTTCAGTAAAATCATTGTCCATACTTTATTTGTAAAACTTTATTTTTTAGATGCTTTTATTTTGAAAAGTACGTTTTATTTTGGTACTCTTGGCACCGGCACATGTCTGCAGACTCGCGCTGCTCTCCTCAGTTACGGAGCGTCCACACTACAGCTTCAAAAAAAGCTTGGAGCTGGGCGTGTCTGGAGCTTGGGGATTTTATTCAAGCAACACGACCAACAACCAATCACATGAATGTCCCGCCCCCGACATACAAAGCAAAAACCCCCGGGGATTTTATGCGAGCAATATATATATAAACTCCCCAAACAGGCGAAAACCTACCAGTTTCCCCCACTGTCTCTGCCACCTCCCTCCATGCCTGGTTCCTCCGGTTTGTATCCCGGCAGGTGAAGAGGGTCTGGTCATACAAAACCGGGTAATTCGCTACAGCGATAGTTAGTTTCTCCTCCGACTTTTTTTGAAATATAGAAATGAACGGCGGGATATCTCTCCCAGCTTAGACGCGGTTTGATTGGCTACGGCTTGAACTGTCAGATTTTCCGAAACGGGATTTGATTGGCTGGCGCTGGCTACGCCGGAGACGGCGGAGACGGACCGCTCTGCTACCCACAATTCAGTTCGGCGATAAAGCGAGTCAACGTGACGTCACCCCATTCAAAGTGAATGGGCAGATTGAAGCTGTCGACGCTGTAGTGTGGACGGGCCGTGAGCTTCAGGCCCCACTGAGGAGAAGTGTGAAGTTAGAAAGCTGATGAAGCTATTTCCTGCTTTAATTATTATATTCTGTTTTGCACAGAGAATAAATCCTGGTTGCCGAGAAAGAAGTCGTTTACACAACACAACGCAGAGATCACATGTGGCGTCAAACCAGACCGGTTACAAAGTAAATAAAAGTAAATAAGTAAAAACGGTTGTTTAATATGTACAGCTTGTAAAACGCATTTAAAATGAAATCCCTACCAAACTTTGTTTCTCATTCAAACCTCCACATGAATCCTAAAGACGGCAGCTCAATACCTCACCCTTCCTGCCTCGCTGTGCATATTTCGAGTAGCACTCGTTCTGATTCATGTTAGCAGCATAAACAGACTCAATAGAAGAAATCAATTCCCCGGACTCATGAAAGCTGACTGTGTACAAAAAAGTGCAGCCATTAGTTTATTCAGACTGGAGCTGAGATGTGACAGGTCCCACCGTCGGAGCTCCATCCATCACGTTTTAACTGGTTCCTGCAGCGTGGAAGTTGAAACAATAAAACAACTGATTTATGACTTTCCAATGAATAAACAAGTCAACACGTTTGGCTGTGAGCGATTTATAATTTCGGGAAAATCAGCTGTAAATTACGCCGGACTCAAAGCCTTCCCTGAGAAGTAATCACTCCCCAAATACACTCTGTAAGGAAACATGAAATATTCAGAGCCGAGCGACGATAGAGGAAATGCGATATGACGATAATAATAACCTGCACTTTGTAAACATTCACATCCGCTGCCGGTGTGATTCCTTATTTATCAGTATGAATAAGAACGCGATAATACGGCCCGACTGCAGCCGTCTTTGGGAAGTTTAATCATTCATGGTGCGAAAATTGCTCCTTTATGCGCAATAAATATTGATTTATGTCTCGTGCATATCTGGATGTGGCGCGGCTCACCCGGTCTTCCCCATTGTCCATATTTTACTCTTTGTTCACCATCTCCGTCTCTCATCATCGCTGCTTTCTCAGGAATTACCCCGTCGTATGTACAGCTCCCACAATCCTTCACTTCGCGTTAAGAAGATGCTAAACATGGAGGCACACGAGGAGGCAGATAATCCGGAGATCCGGCCTCATGTGCACGTCTTCTGGTCACACGTTTTATCCTGGCTCCACTGAGTCCTTCAAACACTTTAAAGGTCCCCTATTATACTGTTTTTCATTACTTTATCAGAGGTAAAGGTGGGGCTCCAATCTCAATAATCGTGTATTGTCAAAATATTTATATACGAGTAAAAATCCTGCGTTCAAAATCTTACTTGAGTAAAAGTAGAATCAGCTAAATGTACTTAAAGTATTGTGAAGTGCAGATAAATTGCCTTTGTGTATATAATTATATTTCTACATGTGACATTTCTAGATAATAATGTTGCATCAAGGAGAGGGATCCCTCCTCTGTTGCTCTCCCTGAGGTTTCTCCCATGTTCCCTTTAAACTGTGGGTTTTCTCCTGAAGTGTTTCCTTGTACGATGTGAGGGTCTAAGGACAGAGGGTCTAAGGACAGAGGGTCTAAGGACAGAGGGTCTGAGGACAGAGGCTCTAAGGAAAGAGGGTCTAAGGACAGAGGGTCTGAGGACAGAGGCTCTAAGGACAGAGGGACTAAGGACAGAGGGTCTAAGGACAGAGGGTCTAAGGACAGAGGGACTAAGGACAGAGGGTCTAAGGACAGAGGGTCTAAGGACAGAGGGACTAAGGACAGAGGGACTAAGGACAGAGGGTCTAAGGACAGAGGGTGTTGTATTGTCATACTGATATTCCGTACACACTGTGAAGTCCACTGAGACAAAGGTAACATTTATGATATTGGGCTATATAAATAAACATTGATTGATTGAGCAAGTGAGAGATCTGCTTTGGAAAGAGGTTTCAGACGCTGCTCCTCAATTCGATAACTTCCCGTTAACTGGTTGAGAATATCTTGATCATTACAGATATTGACATGCTTTCACTTCAGTGTTGCTGCAAATAACGGACATTGCAATACGACTAAACGTAATCAAAGGAATACTTAGAGAAAGTTCTACTCGCATGTTTTCATTTGACACTTGGACGTGGTGCGCCGAAATCAAGTTGAAGAGCGGGATGAAGCGGAGAGACCATCTTGTGCTCTTGTAAACAATTTATTCAGCGACATGTTTGGTGCATATGAAGAATCGTGACCCAGAATAAAGCACACACCCACAGAGCGCGAGGGAAAACGCTCCGTGTTTAAAGCCGTGTCGGGGGGTTTCAACACCGCTGCGGACCCTTTGCACCGGGGAATCGAGGGGCTTGATTTGATGGGAGTGGAGCATTTTAAAGGCATGTTGTAAACGAATACAATGTTACAGACGTGTTAGGCTGATGTTGACCGTGTTCACAATTTAGTTTCAAATGGATGAACTTAAAAAAGGGACAGATAACAGTTTTTAACTTCAAAACTGGACGGTCTGCCCTATAACTGGACGGTCTGACCCAAAAGTGGACGGTCTGCCCCAAAAGTGGATGGGCTACCCCAAACTGGACGGTCTGCCCCAAAAGTGGATGGTCTGCCCCAAAAGCGGATGGTCTGCCCCAAAACTGGACGGTCTGCCCCACAACTGGACGGTCTGCCCCAAAACTGGACGGATGGCGACCCCCATCTCGATCCGGATTAAGACTGAGCGAAACCCAGAGGTATTGAGCTCAGTGGTAATCCTCGCTAAATGACTATCAAGTCGTTGACCGCTTCTCGTGGTCAATCTTCCACCCTGTGATTGTTCTGGGACAGACTGAATATTTCGAGTGTCACAAGAAGCAGATATATAAAGTACTTTTCCCATCTTACTTATTTGTATTTTATTTTTTTTCCGCTGCTATGGACAGTCTTGCACTAATGTACATTCTCAAGGATTTTGAAGTGACTGTTATTTTGTATATATTGATTGTTGATTGTTGTGCTTTTATTTGGGTCTTAGTGTGTGCGTATACATGTGTCTTTTGATCCTCCAGGTCCACTCATTTGTGTCCTCTGTGGAGAACGACAGCATTAAGTCCAATTGTACTCCACAGAGGACATTCTGGGCTTTTCAAACATGTACATGTGCGGGGGCGTGGCTTTTGAAAAAGATAATTTCATTGCATTTCAAAATGGCGTCCATCAACACAAGCACTATTTATAGAAAGAGAAATGGTAAGTTTGTCATGTTGTAATTACCGGTGTTGTGAGTTACATTTTTTAATTAATTATAGTAAGGGAACATCTTAGGACAGGGGTGTCAAACTCAAGGCCCGGGTGCCACATTCGGCCCCCGGGCCAAATAATAATATAATATGTGTATTATACGGTTACATGCTACAGAAGCACGTTGCCCATAAACTACATGTCCCACAATGCATCTCAATATATGACTTATTTCTCAGAATTTGCCTTTTTGTTTCAAAATGTCACTTCTATTTATTTTTCTCCAGAATTTGGCTTTTCTTTTTAAATCATTTTGGGACATGCGCACTGAAGAGACTTGCCCTAGACTTCTGCTTTCAGACGTAGTTAATTATGAAGTTATTACCCTATCCGATGATAATCCAATGCAGAGGCAATGATGTAATATAATACATTATTTTATATATATGAAATATTTATATATGTATTTTTTTATAGTCTTAAAGTTACAACCGGCCCTTTGAGTGCAGCCATAATGCTGATGTGGCCCGCGATGAAATTGAGTTGACCCCCCTGTCTTAGGAGTTAGTGTAGTGAGCTTCAGAGCAGTGTAATAATTATTTGACCGACAACTAAATGTTTTTATGAATTTGCTAACTTTTGATTTCCCCCATTTGACACCAATGGAGTCCACTAAGGGCCACAACTAACACACAGGTTTCCGTAGGGTTCATGGCAGACGGATGCACGGGGAACACGTAGTGCCTCAAGTGTCAGATGCATTTCTACAGATGAGGGCTCAGTATTTGTTGCATTGAGTTGTTGTGCTCTAATGTTGTTGTATGTTAATGTTGTAGGTATACTATGCTTCACGTAACTAACACCCAACGTCCTCTACGAAGGAAACACAATAAAACAACAATTAAAATATTTGTTTTAGTTTGTTTTAGTCGTTATGTTAATACCACCCTAAAGATATGTGTGATGCATATTTGCATATTTGTATATATATTTGTATTTTTGTATTCGGGATGGTGGGAAACGGTATTTCGATCCCTCTGTCTGAACACACAAACTGAAAGATTGACAATAAAGTTAACTTTGACTTAATATTCTTAATAACTTTTGATATGGAAGTCTATCTTTTTCCATGTGCCCTTTATCCGTCTTTTGCTGCTATGATGCCGTACATTTCCCCACTTGGGACGGATTTCTGATTCTGAAAGTCAGTCCATATTTCATAAGACTAGAAAAGGAATATCTAATCCATGGCATATATGTTTCTGTGCTATCATCGTATGTATGTATTCACTCACTCGCCTTTGGTTATGCAGGCGTATATAAAACATTTCCTGTCACTGTACGTCCTGATCGTGGCCCCTAAGTGCAAACAGGTACATCAGTAAGTCTATTATGTTTCCTTGTGTATTTCGTATCTGTACCTTGCTGTGTAACGCCGTACGTTTCCCCCGAATGGGACGAATAAGGCTTTCTGATCGTACAAGTCTGTCAATATTCATAAGGATAGTTCATTGTCTATTATCAATGTATTCACCCACTCGCCTTTGGTTATGCAGGAGTATATACAACACTTACTGTCGCTGTACGTCGTGATTTCACCTCCTAAGTACAAACAGTGGATCATATATTTAGACTTAGGTCTCATCAGCGTGACGTGGGGTGTACTAAGTGGACAAAGTTTGCATTTAATACGCAAGTCTTTCGTTTGTCCTTTTGTATTTCTTATCTGTACCTTGCTGCTGTCACGCCGTACATTTCTGAAAGTCAGTCGATATTCATAAGAAATTGTATCCACACATTCTCCTTTGGTTATGCAGGAGCATATAAATGATGTCCTGTCACTGGGAGTCTTGATCGTACCCCCTAAGTAGAAACAGTGGATCATATATTTGATCTCGGTACATCAGTAAGTCCTTTTCCTTTTGTGTTTTTTATCTGTTCTAACGCCGTAAATGTAACGAAAAAAGGCTTTCTGATGATAAAGTCCGTTATGTATTCCTTGTTTATGTATCATGTTATTCTCACACACACGCTTGCCTCTGGTTATGCAGGAGTATATAACACATTTCCTGTCACTGCACGTCCTGATCGTGCCCCTAAGTACAAACAGACTCAGTGGATCATGGGTTTAACCTGCGCAGCCTCAGGTCTCGGTGCATCAGGATGACGGGGGGCTAAGTGGGACATCTACCCGTCACTGTACTGTCACGAAGAGACAAACGACCCCCGAGGCTCCGTGTTGTCCGTTACCGTCAGCGTTTCCTGGCCTCCTGTAAACCTGCTGTCACGTTTATTTGCTCCTTTTGGCGGGAGTGGCGCCGGCGGGGGATTTTCCTCCTGGACAGAGGGGGCAGGGAGCCAATGAGCCACAGAGAAGAAAGAGAGTGATGGATCCCCGGCTCAAACAGGGGTCATTAGAGCGAAGTCTCTCCACACACTGGCAGCAGCCGGATGACAAATCACAACAAAGTCCCAGAATGCCACGGCTCTCTCTCCACGTCCCAGTGAAGCGACCCGACTGTCGGACACTTTCTGCACAGCTATGATTAAGCTGTCACCGTGGGGAGGCCGGTTTGTCAGCGAGTGTGGATCTCGGTGGCAATTTCTTTAGACAACTCCTGCCTTAATTGAGTATTCAGTCCCCGGTTGGTTTCACCCCGGCCCGTTCCCCCTAGGCTAAACAAACCGCGGTGCTAGCCAGCGACGGCTTTTTCCACAACAACATCAGAAAACTGGCACGCTAACTGTCATTCTCTCCGAAAACAACCATCTGTAAGGCTTCCTATTGGTGCAACACAAGGAGAAGGGAACAGTAACAGTTTTTTTTATTTGCAGCAGTTTGGCATCACTGCTTCCAGAAACTTTCCTGCAGCATACTTGTTCGGTCCCTGGAGGCGGTTCACTTGGCTAAAGCGAAGGCAGCCAGCTGATTGGCCGACCGGAACTCTCACACGTGCACCTGTACTCCACTCGAGCTTGCCCAATTACCCAGAAGTCCGTGGGGTCCTTCATTACCCAGAGGCCCAAAGGCTTCTTGTGTGCCAATGTCCTAATGAGCGAGCAGAAAGATGTATTCCTGCAGCGCTGAAGAACCTTCCAGAAGCACAACCCGGCTCACAGCAGCTGGACGTTCAACAAAAGACAAAGCCAGACCTGGGTTATCATTTATATTTTCATCAGAG
Organism: Champsocephalus esox; assembly: GCA_036324585.1. NCBI lineage: Eukaryota > Metazoa > Chordata > Actinopteri > Perciformes > Channichthyidae > Champsocephalus > Champsocephalus esox. The sequence goes on along the minus strand of CM070498.1, from coordinate 6,251,334 downwards.
CCATTACCTCCAGCTACTTAAAGTTCGCCCTGCAGGTCAAAACGACCCAAATCTGATGATTTCTCCTGGGACAAGAGCTGCTTTAAGGACAGGGTATTAACTGTAAAGATAGAAGAAGTATTTTTGTTAAAACCCTGAGAGAAAACTGACTTGACTTCTGATTTAGGGTAATTTAAAATGTGCCTCTGATGCACTTAAAGGTGGGGTAGGTAAGTTTGAGAAACCGGCTCGAGATCGCTAGAATTTGAAAATACACAACCGGAGAAAACATGACCAATGAGGGCACGAGATAAGTTTGTGCCCCGATGGAAGGCTGACAGGCAAAGTTGTACTTTTTACAGCGCCACGGCTTCCACAGATGACATTTTATTATGGATTTTGTTGTCAAAGCACTTCAGATATTCATTGCTATCGGGATGTTAAGAGCATTCCATGGAATATAACAAAAAGTGTATCTCGAGCCGGTTTCTCAAACTTACCTACCCCACCTTTAACTGTGTTATTGTGGGCATTTAAATGCTGACGTGAAATGAATTATTTGTTTGTGTCTTTTTATAGGATCTGTCTCTTAAAGAGGCCCCGTTGTGCTTTGTTCAGGTTTTCACCTTACCTGTAGTGTGTTGTATTGGTTTACATGGAAACATGTCACAGAATAAGCACAAGTATGAACCTGAACATGAGCCCAATATGGCTCTTCCTTTTTCATATCTTTGATTACATTAAGTTAGTTTAACTTTATTGAACCTAAATTTGGAGAAAAAAATCTCCAGCGCAACAGTTTAAATGTCCGAGTTGTTGCAACATGATAAAAAGAAAGTGCAAACAAAGTGCCTGTTGACAAATATTGATATTATACGTAACATTTATATAAATATACGACCTTTAACTTAAAGCCACAAATAATCCAAATGCATACTCACCTGTTGCACATGTAGACAAGAGGTTAGTTCAGAGAAGAGGAACAGAGAATGTGAATGAATGATGTTGCAAAACTTAAGTCATATTTCTTTAAAAATGATGTATCTATATATTAACGATTAGCAACAACACTGAAGATCTAGATTTTGTAGAGTTTACATTCAAACCGACGACAGCATGTAGTTATGGTCGCATCATTATGGGCGATGTTTCTATAAAAAGTGTATCCCTGTAAACTTTGTAGACTTAATGAGAACTGTAAGTAAAGTAAGTCTTGTTGCTGCTCTGCTCAGCAGCAGCGGTAAAGTTTATACAGAACAGATGCATGCTGGGAGATATGTACCATCTGTGTGATCGTGAATACCTGAGCCTCCATCTGTATGTTTTCTCTCTTTTCTCAATAAATCTAAATGTGTTTACTTTTCAAAGAGATATATAAAGTTTTCCACAAACAAAAACAAAACCTTACTTCACAATGAGTTATTTGTGTTATGTTCAATCATTACGATGTTCAAATCATGATACAAATCAAAGACCTAAAGACCAAACATACCTAAAACGTTGTTACGCTGTAAGAATGAGTCCAGAAATGAGTTGGCATTTCAGCACTTCCTGTTACCTCGTCTGGAGGCTAAGGGTTTTTGAAAGGTGTTTTTTGATAGAAGCCTGAATCGAGGTCTGTGGTTAATTCAAGCTGAAGGGTTTTAACGTTTGGCTCGATGACATAAAATAGGTCAGTACATATCCAACTGGTGAATTTAGGTGAGTTTGATAACAAGTGTCTAAATGAGACGACTAAACGTCATCACGACCAACATTAGCCACCTTTAGCTTAGCGGTGGAGACGTGAAGTCATGTGACCGTGCTGTAGTTCCTTTATAGCCCAACATTAGCCACCTTTAGCTTAGCGGTGGTGACGTGAAGTCATGTGACCGTGCTGTAGTTCCTTTATAGCCCAACATTAGCCACCTTTAGCTTAGCGGTGGTGACGTGAAGTCATGTGACCGTGCTGTAGTTCCTTTATAGCCCAACATTAGCCACCTTTAGCTTAGCGGTGGTGACGTGAAGTCATGTGACCGTGCTGTAGTTCCTTTATAGCCCAACATTAGCCACCTTTAGCTTAGCGGTGGTGACGTGAAGTCATGTGACCGTGCTGTAGTTCCTTTATAGCCCAACATTAGCCGCCTTTAGCTTAGCGGTGGTGACGTGAAGTCATGTGACCGTGCTGTAGTTCCTTTATAGCCCAACATTAGCCACCTTTAGCTTAGCGGTGGTGAGGTGAAGTCATGTGACCGTGCTGTAGTTCCATTGTAGCCCAACATTAGCCACCTTTAGCTTAGCGGTGGCGACGTGAAGTCATGTGACCGTGCTGTAGTTCCTTTATAGCCCAACATTAGCCACCTTTAGCTTAGCGGTGGTGATGTGAAGTCATGTGACCGTGCTGTAGTTCCTTTATAGCCCAACATTAGACACATTTAGCTTAGCGGTGGTGACGTGAAGTCATGTGACCGTGCTGTAGTTCCTTTATAGCCCAACATTAGCCACCTTTAGCTTAGCGGTGGTGACGTGAAGTCATGTGACCGTGCTGTAGTTCCTTTATAGCCCAACATTAGCCGCCTTTAGCTTAGCGGTGGTGACGTGAAGTCATGTGACCGTGCTGTAGTTCCTTTATAGCCCAACATTAGCCACCTTTAGCTTAGCGGTGGTGACATGAAGTCATGTGACCGTGCTGTAGTTCCTTTATAGCCCAACATTAGCCACCTTTAGCTTAGCGGTGGTGACGTGAAGTCATGTGACCGTGCTGTAGTTCCTTTATAGCCCAACATTAGCCACCTTTAGCTTAGCGGTGGTGACGTGAAGTCATGTGACCGTGCTGTAGTTCCTTTAGAGCTTAAAGTTAGCCGAACAAAACGTGTAAGTATCATAAAGGACGGCGATTGTTTGCCTCAGAGCTAGTATGACCTTGCGATGCCAACTTCCGAGTCAGCCTACAAAAATACGGCACCACTCATCAAAAATTCCTCTTCACACATATTAGAATCTCTCAAATGCTAAAATTAACATGTTTTTCAAACCTTTTTTATTGGCAACCTGTCCGGTGAGACAGAGGGGATGAAATGCTGCAAATGGAACCGGTCTCAAACCCGGGTCCTATTCATTGGTTCAAAGCTCCATTATCTGGGCCGCCTGCTGATCTATACTGCAGCCCTAAAAGTGCTTTTAATGAGCATTTTGTACAACTTACGCATAATGTTCACTTCTTCCACAGTGTCTCTACTGCGTAAGCTAGGGGATTGGGCCCTTGCCATCGGCCTAAATAAATTCTGAGTAAGGGAAGCTCTGCAGTCAGGACAGCAAGACATTGGCCTCTCGTCTGCAGTGTAGATCATCTGAACTGCCTGGCAAGTTCATTAATTGTCGGCGCTTAAATGTTTGCTGCTGTAGCTCATATGGAGGAGTAAAGACGATGCATTGGGGCGTCCTGACCTCCTCCTGATGTGTCAGTTATTCTCGGCGCCTGGCAGAGGAAGGAAGGAGTCAGCAGCGGGGGTGAATGAATGTGTTTTGGCACCAGCAGAGTCAATAGTCTTGATTTGACTGCATCAATCCTCTCCGGTACACCTCACAGTCAAATAACCCCTGGACAATTTTAAAGCAGGAGTTTCCTCCGCTGCAGAGCTGGAGAAATGGTTGAGGAAAGCTGATAACAGAGTGGTGGGGAGGGAGAGGGGGGTGGGGGGAGATAGTAAAGGAGGGAGGCTTGCATTCAAAGGAACCTGAGCTGCGCCTCGCTCACATTATCACGGCGGCACAAAGGGCCAAATATATTCAGTGGCTTTTCTGCGGCACAAAGCTGATTAGCAGGAAGGTAGCCCCCATTGTGAGGAAAATCACTTCCACGGCTGTACAGCAAGTGATTTCATATCCCCCTTTTTTATTTAAGATTACACAGCAAGTGCCTAATCAGCTGATCCTTAATCATCAGCATTGTGCCCCTTCGTGTTTCCGGTAACCTCAAAACCCCTCCTCCTCCCCCTCATCATCCTCCTCCAGCGACTGATGACAGAGGTTAGGAGAGAACCAGAAAAATAAATTCACTTCGAACATAATCGCCTTAAACAGCCCGGCTCCATCTGCAGCAGCTCTTCATCTGCTCCATATCACATTAGAGCTGGAGAGAGGGAGGAGGGGGAGAAAGGGGAGGGGGGGATGGCGTCAAAGCTGAGAGTAAAGAGAGGTAATGAATCAATTATCAGTTCCAGGAAGTAGAGAAACTCTCGCTGCCTCAGCAGGCCTGAAACCTCCGGAGCATCGAGGTGTTGCATTATAGGTTTTTAGTACAGCTATATAGAAGAGTGTGGACATTTGATCTAATGCTGTGGAACAAGAGACACATATTCAAATGTGAAATATCCCAATGTCAGCATTAGTTGCGATGAATTACCTGATATTAAAGTAGTGCTGCTCGATTATGGCAACAATCATAATCTCGATGATTTGGGTGAGTAATTGTAATTGCGATTATTCATAAACATCCATTTATTGTACTTTAAAACAAATACAAATAATAATTGGAACTTTTTAACTGTTGAATTATACGTCCAGGGTAATCAACGGAAAAACCAATATAAAATAAATGATACATTCATGTCTACATTTAAATAAATGATATCAAAATAATAAATACCAATAAACAAGCCATGTTGCAGTGCACTGTCACAACCTGAACACTCCTTAGAGCCAACATGTTGGTCAAACATATTCAACACATTCCACTCACTGGGACAATAATTGATATCACGATGATTACAAACGATTTTTAATAATTTACTTTGAAAACATCAATTTATTGGAGAAAACACATTTGAACAGTATGTTTTTAACAGTTGATTACCAACAAACAACTGGGGAAAAAACAAATTATTAAAAAAATAATCATTTTATTTTGATTACGTTGTTTTCGTAATCGTTGCATGCAATAATCGTAATCGCGATTAATATGCGATTAATTGAGCAGCCCTATATTAAAGTAGTTTAGCCTTTTTGCAGTTGTAGAAAATCGGTGAGTATTTTCCTTCTCACTGTATGCCACTTTATTTGACTTAAGTTCAAAAGGGAAAACTTGTACTTTTTTTACATTCAGATTTTCATGTAAGACTTTATAAATATGATGGCTTAATGTCAATTAACCTCTCCAACATTATATTTTATTTAATTTAAAATACTTTCCAATCCCAGCTATTCAAATGTGAAGATGTGTTGCTTTTCTTTTAAACATTTAATGTATATTTTAATTATTTTATCACATTCTTTGCAATTACTGCTTTAAGTACATTTTCCTGATTATATTTAAAGGTCACCTATTGGGCAAAATCCACTTCTCCATGTCTCTTCTACATCAACATGTGTCCCCTCTTCTTCATGTCTCTTCTACATCAACATGTGTCCCCTCTTCTCCATGTCTCTTCTACATCAACATGTGTCCCCTCTTCTTCATGTCTCTTCTACATCAACATGTGTCCCCTCTTCTTCATGTCTCTTCTACATCAACATGTGTCCCCTCTTCTCCATGTCTCTTCTACATCAACATGTGTCCCCTCTTCTTCATGTCTCTTCTACATCAACATGTGTCCCCTCTTCTTCATGTCTCTTCTACATCAACATGTGTCCCCTCTTCTTCATGTCTCTTCTACATCAACATGTGTCCCCTCTTCTTCATGTCTCTTCTACATCAACATGTGTCCCCTCTTCTTCATGTCTCTTCTACATCAACATGTGTCCCCTCTTCTTCATGTCTCTTCTACATCAACATGTGTCCCCTCTTCTCCATGTCTCTTCTACATCAACATGTGTCCCCTCTTCTCCATGTCTCTTCTGCATCAACATGTGTCCCCTCTTCTTCATGTCTCTTCTACATCAACATGTGTCCCCTCTTCTTCATGTCTCTTCTACATCAACATGTGTCCCCTCTTCTCCATGTCTCTTCTACATCAACATGTGTCCCCTCTTCTCCATGTCTCTTCTACATCAACATGTGTCCCCTCTTCTCCATGTCTCTTCTGCATCAACATGTGTCCCCTCTTCTTCATGTCTCTTCTACATCAACATGTGTCCCCTCTTCTTCATGTCTCTTCTACATCAACATGTGTCCCCTCTTCTCCATGTCTCTTCTACATCAACATGTGTCCCCTCTGTGGAAAGAGACTCTGAAAGTTTCAGGAACAAAGATTCTCTCTCTTTTTGATCCATTTCTATAAAAACCTGTCTGAAAATGAGCTGATCAGATTTTGGCCACTTTATGATGTCATAACGATGTTTTGTCTTGTGTATCCATTAGCCAATCAGCAACCAAGGTACCCCCCCCCTTATCACCTGAATCTCCTCTAGAGCTCCATTGAGTTCTTTGTAACCAAATGTCTCTCAGAGGGGCGTGGGGAGGGGCTCCTTATTTTCATCTAAAGTAACAGACAGAGAATCAGCACTTTGGAAACAGGGCTGAAACAGAGGGGATTATGGGTAATGCTGCAATGATCTGTTTGGTGTTTCAGCCAATCAGAGACAGGTTCTGTATATATCTGAGACCTGTGATAAATTGATGAGAAGCAGTATAATAGGAGACCTTTAACTTAATTACCATTCTCAAAGCAGGAAGTAATTAAGTATTTTTACAGTGTAGTTTTACTTCAGTAAAGGATCTTAATACTTCCTCTAACACTGAATTGAAAACGCATTTCTTCTTGTTGAACTAAAACATAAACATGTCATCTAATGGAAGTGAGCAGTTTTCTAATCTAATTTTCACGTAAGTACTTTGTTAATGGTGTCCATGAACCTCTATCTCTGTACTGTGCTATAGATATACTGTGTCTATATATATATATATATATATATATATATATATATATACCTGCACAAGACATTGTATCACATCTATAATGTACAACTCGATCGAGTAAAGCGTAATGATGTCTTAGCAGTGATAATATGTAAGTGATTATCATAGCAGAAAGGGTCGTGTGCTTCAGAGGCTCACAATAACTCAATCCATTTGTCATGACATGGCTAGAAGTAAATGAGCAATGCTCTAAACATTATTATGCACCTGCAACAGCTCAAATGTGCACAATGTTTTATTTAGCTTGCACTTTTCTATAGTGAAGCATACACATACTATAAAAGCATTTGTCTTAATACCTTTGTCTGTTTTATTTGCTTTATTACAGACACTATTTTATCTCCAGTGCCATGTTTTATCCTTTGTTGTGAAGCACTGTGACTTTATTGGACACATATCAAAGACATATTACAATCACTGATTCCTACGTCTGTTGAGGATGGTTTACAGCTCCATGTTGTGATTGATTGATTACAACAGAAGCTATAAACAGCCTTGCTGATTACTCCATTGTTGTTGAGAGGCCTGCAGAACCAGAGAGGTTGTTACAGATTCAAGAATTACAATCCATCCATCCATCCATCCATCCATCCATCCATCCATCCATCATCCATCCATCATCCATCATCCATCCATCTTCTCCCGCTTATCCGTGGTCGGGTCTCGGGGTAGCAGTTCCAGCAGAGATCCCCAAACGTTCCTTTCCCCTCATCAACCAGCTCTGACTGGGGGGGTCCCAAGGCGCTCCCAGGCCAGCGAAGAGATATAATCCCTCCACCTGGTCCTAGGTCTACCCCTTGGTCTCCTCCCAGCTGGACGTGCCTGGAACACCTCCCTAGGGAGGTGCCCAGGTGGCATCCTAACTAGGTGCCCGAACCACCTCAACTGGCTCCTTTCGACGCGAAGGAGGAGCGGCTCAACTCCGAGTCCCTCCCTGATGACTGAACTTCTCACCTTATCCCTAAGGGAGACGCCAGCCACCCTGCGGAGAAAACCCATCTCGGCCGCTTGTATCCGCGATCTCCTTCTTTCGGTCATGACCCATCCTTCATGACCATAGGTGAGGGTAGGAAGGGAAATGGCCCGGTAGACAGAGAGCTTTGCCTTCTGGCTCAGCTCCCTTTTCGTCACACGGTGCGGTAAAGCGACTGCAGTACCGCTCCCGCTGCTCCGATTCTCCGGCCCATCTCACGCTCCATTGTTCGCTCACTCGAGAACAAGACCCCGAGATACTTGAACTCCTTCACTCGGGTTAAGGACTCATTCCAATTAGGCTACAATACATTTGCATTTGATTAGATTTGTATTTGACACGTGTCCTAACCGGAAGCAAAGATTGCCACTGCTAGCTAGCGGCAGCAGATCATTACTACTCTCTAGAGCGGTGCAATCATGATGTATTTTGTGTAGGTCGGCTAGGATGTTAGCATCGCAATTAAGGGCTCCCTCGACAAAAAGCAACAGGATTTTAGTATATTACAGAAAATAAGTTGTGTAGCAAACACACATTTATGACACCGCTAAGCTAAAGGCGGACTCATGTCGGCGTGATGACGTTTGGAAGTTTATTTATAATCAATTGTTAGCAACCAAGCTTTTTTTGGCACTTAGAAGCTACCGAGTGTCACTGACGTGTTTAATGTCGTAAACACAAAACGGGAAAATCTCTTCTGCTTGTGTTAACACTGAATTGTAAAGGTATCTCTCTCTCTCTCTTATTTCAGCCCAACAACCAAAAACATATGCAAGGGTTGTGTCGTGCGTGCAAAACAAACTCAACGTTCAGGTTATATCGCTTCACACTCAGCATCTGATGCTTTCTTTAACATCTACTGCAAAATGCATTCAGTAATTAAGAGGATACGCTTGACTTCATACGATGATGAAAATACTTCAGGTTAAGTGTTGTTGTGATACAACATTATGCATTATTAAGGCGTATTTAATGCATTCATAGCATATGTTGGTTTCACAGTGTTTCCATACGGCCAGAAGTTCCTCTTTACACAGACCTCCCTGCTATAACATGTAGGCCTTTTGAGCCTTCTGTTCGAAAATTATAAAAAAGGAGAGAATATGAAATAGAAAGGCATACTCTCTGTCAGCTTGGCTTCCGCAGTCACAGCAGGCATTTATGTTAATGCTTTTTTTAACGTGTGTCACAAACAGAACATTAAGAGAAGAAAAGAGACTGCGGCGCTCATTGAACCGCTCTTACTTCCATCCGGCGGGGCTTTGAGAGTCTCCAGCAGGAAACTTCTGAGGCTAAACGAGAACACGGCAGTAAAAGCAGCTTCTGCAGCTGCGGGAGGAGAGGCCACCAAGAAGGGGAGATAATGGAGAATTTATGTTCTCTCTGAGAGGCCCTCTTAGCTGGATTTAATTCTCTTAATAGTGGCAAGATCTCAGCCGGCAACACTCTCTAACCTGCCCCGCAGTTTGAAAGCCGGACGTGGGGGGTGTTGAGGATCAACAGATGCATAATAAATGAACAGAGCCCTCTGGCTATGGAGAGACGTAATTGCTCTCAGCACCGTTAATGTTTCATGATTTTAATAGCTGCGTTCAAACGGTTTTGCAGAGAGATACTCGGCGAATGTGCTGATGTCACCGGGACGACGATGATGATGATGCGGGTGAAGAGGTGAGAAGTGAAGAGGCTCTTTTTTCTTTGCGATAACGACAAAACACGGAGCAGCAGCGCCATAGATGGAGAATGTGAGGGTGGCAGATCTGAAATCACTCTGCAATAATAATGATGAGACAAAGGAATGAAGGGCAATGCTGAGGACATTGTTATCTCATGTCATGTACTGAAAAATGTGAAAAGGGAAGCATTTCATGATTGCACGAGTATTACACTGGGAAATGGATGTTTGTTGATTTTTTCCTTTCATAGAGACTGCTTAAAATAATGTCCTCATATAACAATGCTGCATTATCAGTTAATATTCAAGGGGACATAGTGTGTTCCATGTGTTTGTTTCTTAGGGTTTATTCCAAAAATGTGTCATAAATCCAGAAATACAAGAATTAAAGCAAGGAGACTGGTGTGAAGACAAAAGGGAAATACATATTTGCTGGGGAGTATTTTGAATTTAAAGTTGCCCCGTGTATAAGTATTGAGACAATCGTTCTCAATGGAAAAAAAAACGAGGTCGAATTCAATTATCTTTTTGGAGTTTGTGCTCCAATTGAACTGTATTGTGTTTTCCTGATACTTCGTCCATTACAGGGGAGGCTTAATAACAGTTTGTATGAACATGTTTACAATACAAACTTCTAGGTGTTACTAAAACTTGGCAACAACCGTCTCAGTCAGTGTTCATGTCACTTTTTAATTTAATTTAAACAAACCACAGTTGTTTTAATTAGTAATGAGTTTATGTTTCCACGACCACTGGCCTTAAACCAAAGTGCATTCTGAAATAAGTTAGGAGGAAACTTCAAAACATGTGGTTAATGTTGATTTAAAAAATAAAACTAGCTACAAACCACTTGGTTAGTAAAACATGATTTGGCTTAAACTAAGTGTGTTATGCCATTTAAATAAGAGATGTAAGTTTTAAAGAGGCAACGTTGACTTCACATGGGACACAGCAGTCTCCTTGGTGAAAGTTTAAATATGGCATCATTGAAGTTAGGGACGTTTCATGGTCTCCTGACTATATTTCTAAACTTCGAATCGAGACATTTCTTTGATTAGCCAATCAAAGTTTCCGTTGCATATTAACGGAAAATGCAGTTTAGATATACGAGCATATATTCAAGAGAAATAACAAACAAACATCCAAAATAATCTCTTACGTTGTATTTTGACAACACACACACTCACGTTACCCTTGACAATTCCACGATTCCCCATAGTGAGTATTACTTCCTTTTAAGGTCCCCTATTATACTATTTTTCCTCAATATATTATAGGTCTCAGATATATACAGAACATCTCTCTGACCAAAGTTAGCCATGGAGTGCCACAGGGCTCAGTGCTCGGACCTATTTTGTTCACACTATATATGCTTCCGCTAGGCAATATTATAAGGAATCACTCTGTATATTTCCACTGTTATGCGGATGATACTCAACTATATTTATCCATCAAGCCTGATGAAACCACTCACCTAAACAAAATGCAAGACTGCCTCAAGGACTTAAAAACGTGGATGACCTTAAACTTTTTGATGTTAAACACGACCAAAACTGCAGTTATTGTACTTGGCCCGAAGAATCTACAAAACAAATTATCTAAAGATATACTAACTATGGATGGCATTCATTTGGCCTCCAGTGAGACTGTAAGGAATCTTGGTGTTATATTTGATCAGGATTTATCCTTTAACGCCCACATAAAATCAATTTCAAGGCTACTTCCATCTACGCAACATTGCAAAAATCAGGCATATGTTGCCTCAAAACGATGCAGAGAAACTAGTCCATGCATTTGTTACTTCAAGGCTGGATTATTGTAACTCCTTATTATCAGGGAGTACCAAGAAGTCAGTGAAGTCAAATCTTACCTTAAAGAACTCATTATACCCTACTGGCCTACTAGGGCATTGCGTTCCAAGAATGCAGGGTTGTTGGTTGTTCCTAGAATCTCTAAAAGTACAATGGGAGCCAGAGCCTTTTCTTATCAAGCTCCACATTTGTGGAATCAGCTTCCAATTTGTGTTCGGGCGGCAGACACCCTATCCGTTTTTAACAGTGCGCTTAAGACCTTCCTTTTTGATAAAGCATATAGTGATAAAATAAAATAATCTAATAAGAGGGGATGTTGAAGAGACATGAAGAAGAGGGGACACATGTTGATGTAGAAGAGACATGAAGAAGAGGGGACACATGTTGATGTAGAAGAGACATGAAGAAGAGGGGACACATGTTGATGTAGAAGAGACATGAAGAAGAGGGGACACATGTTGATGTAGAAGAGACATGAAGAAGAGGGGACACATGTTGATGTAGAAGAGACATGAAGAAGAGGGGACACATATTGATGTTGAAGAGACATGAAGAAGAGGGGACACATGTTGATGTAGAAGAGACATGAAGAAGAGATTGGACACATGTTGACGTAGAAGAGACATGAAGAAGAGGGGACACTTGTTGATGTAGAAGAGACATGAAGAAGAGGGGACACATGTTGATGTAGAAGAGACATGGAGAAGAGGGGACACATGTTGATGTAGAAGAGACATGGAGAAGAGGGGACACATGTTGATGTTGAAGAGACGTGAAGAAGAGGGGACACATGTTGATGTAGAAGAGACATGGAGAAGAGGGGACACAAGTTGATGTAGAAGAGACATGAAGAAGAGGGGACACATGTTGATGTAGAAGAGACATGGAGAAGAGGGGACACATGTTGATGTAGAAGAGACATGAAGAAGAGGGGACACGTGTTGATGTAGAAGAGACATGAAGAAGAGGGGACACATGTTGATGTAGAAGAGAAATGGAGAGGAGGGGACACATATTGATGTAGAAGAGACATGAAGAAGAGGATTTTGGACAATAGGTGACCTTTAAAGCTTCACCCTTTCTTCTTCTGATTGTAACGTTATGAGATATCCGTCCCCATGGCAACCTACACCGTCTCCACCTTCCCTTCTCTAATTCCTGCCTCTTTCATTAGCATAGAAATAACATTTTGGGATGACTGAGCGTCCCCTCCAGTCCCTCGGAGCATCTTATTTGTGTTCCTGCCCGGCTGTATGAGCGCCAACATTTACCTCGTGATGAGAATGATGAAGATGACAGCTGATCGGATCTCTCTCAGAGCTCCGGGCCTCATTTTAATATCGCCTTTGGCCATGTATTTTTATTACACTCATATTTCATCAAACAATCTCACTACCAAGCGGGTAATGACATAATTAACCTAGAGTGCCCTCGCCACCAGGACAATGGATTTAATTGGAGAAGCTTCAAAGCAAGGCCGTCCAATCAGAGAGGTCGGATAGAGGCGGACGGGAAACCGCTACGAAAAAAACAGAGCAGCGGGGGGGAAAGAACGAGCGTGGAGTTAATGAGGTTTTAATGACATTAACTTTCAGGTCCAGGTAGTGCTTACATATTAGTGACTATTAAAGGGCTTAATATTCAACAGAAATGTGCCTTTTACCTTTATTTTTTAATGAGTTTTCTCGCATTGTAGATTGTTATTCTTCAGATATGGTAGGATTTTTAATGCTGGTTCATTAAAAATACATTTAGGTGCTGATTTTATGTCTTTCTCCATTATAAAAGCTTTAATTTGTAACTCAAATGTACACAGTTGGAGTTGCTGTTTGACTTCTACATTGTTAGTGGTCGTAATGTCAGTGCTGAGCTAATGAAATATCTTAAGGCTTCATCCAACATGTTCTGTTTAGAAACCCCAGATGTAACCAATGTGTAGTGCAGGAATGAGTCCTAAAACCCGGTAATGGGTTAGCATTTTACCACGTCCTGTTCCCTCGCCTCAAAGTCAATGTTTTTTTTGAAACATGTGTGTGGTTAGAAGCCTGAAAAGGAAGGCTGTGGTTAAAAAAATGCCAAAGATATTTTTCACGTTTAGTTTTTCGAGGTATAACAGCTGTAAATATTCCCCTAGTTAATTAAAAAACTGTGGCTGCTAACAAGTGTCTAAATGAGATGACTAAACATCATCACGCCCAACATTAGCAACCTTTAGCTTAGCGGTGGTGACGTGAAGTCATGTGACCGAGCTGTAGTTCCTTTATAGCCCAACATTAGCCACCTTTAGCTTAGCGGTGGTGACGTGAAGTCATGTGACCGTGCTGTAGTTCCTTTATAGCCCAACATTAGCCACCTTTAGCTTAGCGGTGGTGACGTAAAGTCATGTGACCGTGCTGTAGTTCCTTTATAGCCCAACATTAGCCACCTTTAGCTTAGCGGTGGTGACGTGAAGTCATGTGACCGTGCTGTAGTTCCTTTATAGCCCAACATTAGCCACCTTTAGCTTAGCGGTGGTGACGTGAAGTCATGTGACCGTGCTGTAGTTCCTTTTATAGCCCAACATTAGTCGTCTTTAGCTTAGCGGTGGGGACTTGAAGTCATGTCAGTTTGTAGTCAGTTTGTATTTTGTTGGTCGAACGCACTTATTGTAAGTTGCTTTGGATAAAAGCGTCAGCTCAATGCGATGTAATGTAATGTAATGTCATGTGACCGTGCTGTAGTTCCTTCATAGAGAGGCGAAGTCACGCCCATATTCCGACCCATGGGACCTTATTTCGGAAAAATTATGTATTGAAGTCAATGGGGAGGGAAAGATTATCTCTCGATCCGTTTGAATTGTGACATGAATTACATGTCCTCTTCCCACATGTTTGATTGTCATTACAAATTAAAAATAAATAAAAAAATATATTTAAAAGAAAATATATATATATATTTTTTTAATGAACAAGGTACATATTATATAATTGGTATCAGTACAATGTATAATCTACATATTTGTCAATCTTAACACATCTTTTCCATGTCAAAAAAGTCACAGTTTGTCGTAAAAACTGTTGAAATATAAGACTATGAAAAATACGCAATTAGAAAGACAAATCCCAGAATCCCGGTCCCGCATGCTGGCTATTACGGAACCGTCTAACTCCCCTTGTGTGTATTCACAGCTCTCAACGTGCCCAGACTTCTGGTGATTTTCACCTCGTTTAATACTTTCCACCTCATTCTGAAAGAAAGAAGTGAAATGTGCCAACGTGACGGCCGTCTTGGTGTGTGGTGCGAGACGGGAGATGTAGTTCATTGAGCGGTTTCTCACAAAAAAAGTGTTACTCCACAGTTTAACGACACATTTGTATTTGTTTTAATTGCAAAATTATCTTTTAAATTAACAAACATCATATGTGTAATTTGTGGCAAAATTCAAACGGGATCGAAAGATAATCTTTCTCTCTCCATTGACTTCAATAGATACTTTTTCCAAAATAAGGTCCCATGGAGGTCCACCGGAAAGGGAGGGTCTTCGCCTCTCTATTGCCCAACATTAGCTACCTTTAGCTTAGCGGTGATGATGTGAAGTCATGTGACCGTGCTGTAGTTCCTCTATAGCCCAACATTAGCCACCTTTAGCTTAGCGGTGATGATGTGAAGTCATGTGACCGTGCTGTAGTTCCTTTATAGCCCAACATTAGCCACCTTTAGCTTAGCGGTGGTGACGTGAAGTCATGTGACCGTGCTGTAGTTCCTTTATAGCCCAACATTAGCACCTTTAGCTTAGCGGTAGTGAGTGAAGTATGGACGTGCTGTAGTTCCTTTATAGCCCAAATTAGCTGCCTTTAGCTTAGCGGTGGTGACGTGAAGTCATGTGACCGTGCTGTAGTTCCTATAGCCCACATTGCCACTTTGCTTAGCGGTGGGACGTGAAGTCATGTGACGTGCTGTAGTTCCTTTATAGCCCAACATTAGCCTCCTTTAGCTTAGCGGTGATGACGTGAAGTCATGTGACGTGCTGTAGTTCCTTTATAGCCCAACATTAGCTGCCTTTAGCTTAGCGGTGGTGACGTGAAGTCATGTGACTGCGTTGTAGTTCCTTTATAGCCCAACATTAGCCACCTTTAGCTTAGCGGTTGTGACGTGAAGTCATGTGACCGTGCTGTATTTCCTTTATAGCCCAACATTGGTTTATAACTTCCGAAGATTGAGTTTACTCTACAATAGCTCATTTTCTGAAATATATAAATCCAATGGAGGAATCCCATTGCTTTTAGTTGATTGAACCCTTGATATGCGAACTGCTGGGATGGCCTACACAAACACATTATCACCGCACCACTCAATAACATCTATACTTTTAAGAAATGTATTGGCAATTAGGATGTTTCCATTTGAGCTGAAAGATGACGACTCAGTTCACTTTGTTTTCCAAACTTGAGGAAAATACATTTCTCTTCAGACGCACATAAAACCAGGTCAGTGTCATTCCTTAATTCTGTCGCTGTATGTGCTGCTGTGTTTCCGTGACGATGCCAGAAAATTACAGACCCTCAGCCCACACAATGCATCCATTTAGACGTTTGTGCCGCGGCCCCCCTTTAATATTAACGACGGTGGGGGAAAAGCATGTACAAACGAAAGCTGCATTATTCCGAGGGAAATTCACAACATGAAATATTTAGTGTTGTTTTATTTGACTGAAATGCTGAAAGAAATGAAACATGCAGCCCAAATGCACACACATGCTTTTCCTTCTTATTCCTCCCATGATTCCACTGGGGTTTGTTCACTGCGTTCTCCTTTCAGCCTGTAGCACATGGCCTCTCTGTGATAAAGGGATGTGGAGTGCACAAGGAAAAAGCTTTTAAAGTTGTATTTGGCGTCCCGGCGTTCCCCAGCCAGCAGGCAGCAGACTTCGTATGAGATTAGACCTTATTTGGGCAGGCAGTACTTCTGCGTCTCCTCTGCCTCCGTCTCAGTTTTTATCTCCGTGACCTCGTGGGGTTTCAGAGCGTCGGCCTTCTCGATGTCTGCTGCCGCCGCCGCCACCGCTCTGAACACCGGCCAAAACGGTCTCAGCTGGGTTGAAGCGCTCACTAGGAATAGCTGCTGCCTTGAAAAACTCCCGAAGAAAGACTCACTAAGACCTTAAGATGATTCTGCAGTTTATGTAAGGTTGCCCGGCCTAACTTATAGGCCTAAGGAATATGAAAAGTGGCTTTAATCAAACTGAGTTAAAGTCTTGCTGGTGAATAAAGTGAAACATCTAGCAGCTTTTTTTCAGGGGTTGGTGGAGATAAAAAAAGAAAATTGTATGTGAAATACATATCTTGAAGTCAGAAGAATTATCTCCATCTCTGAAGTTCTGCACAGCCTGTCAGCCTCTTTTAATCTTTGGTTTGAAGACATTGCAAGATATTATTCTCATGAGTTGGTAGAGCCCATCCGAGCTAAAAGGAGACAGCACATTTGTTTTATTATTAACATTCATTCGGTGGATACAAACACTATCGTCATCAAAAACACGTTGACCTATCCATTGACTTCAACACGAGTAAAACCACAAGTCATTTCCCGTCACTCTGTGAGAGGAACGAAAAACCTGCTTGTACTTGAATTAAGTTGAGAGACCCTGAATCTCCGAACTCAAGGTCAAAATGAAGATAGGGTATAAGTACAGTTTCTCAAAGGGTTGACTACAGTCTACGAGTAGATTTTCATTTAGTGGAGCAGCTTTTACTTTTAAGAGGTGGATAAAAAACACGTATAACAGGTAACATTTCAGTAATATAGAACAATCATAATTACAGATCTAAGAAACAACCAAAAGACTACCAGCCCCAAAGGATCCGAGGCAGCATAAATTAACATGGATCTGGTTCCCAATTCCTTGTAGCAGCAAAGTTAAAGCTGTTTAATTATGCTGTTAAATAGATAAACCTCTCAGGGGCAGAGGTGGGAAGTAGTGGAGTACAACTACTTTGTTACTGTACTTAAGTACATTTGTCTGGTGGTGTCAGTACTTTACTCCACTTCTTATTTTTCTTACAACTTTTTACTTTTACTTCTTACATGTTGAACACAAATACCTGTACTTTCTACTTCTTACATTTTTAACACAAATACCTGTACTTTCTACTTCTCACATGTTGAACCCAAATACCTGTACTTTCTACTTCTTACATGTTGAACTCAAATACCTGTACTTTCTACTTCTTACATGTTGAACCCAAATACCTGTACTTTCTACTTCTTACATGTTGAACTCAAATACCTGTACTTTCTACTTCTTACATTTTGAACTCAAATACCTGTACTTTCTACTTCTTACATGTTGAACTCAAATACCTGTATTTTCTACTTCTTACATGTTGAACCCAAATACCTGTACTTTCTACTTCTTACATGTTGAACTCAAATACCTGTACTTTCTACTTCTCACATGTTGAACTCAAATACCTGTACTTTCTACTTCTCACATTTTGAACACAAATACCTGAACTTTCTACTTCTTACATGTTGAACTCAAATACCTGTACTTTCTACTTCTTACATGTTGAACACAAATACCTGTACTTTCTACTTCTTACATGTTGAACTCAAATACCTGTACTTTCTACTTCTTACATTTTGAACTCAAATACCTGTACTTTCTACTTCTTACATGTTGAACTCAAATACCTGTATTTTCTACTTCTTACATGTTGAACCCAAATACCTGTACTTTCTACTTCTTACATGTTGAACTCAAATACCTGTACTTTCTACTTCTCACATGTTGAACTCAAATACCTGTACTTTCTACTTCTCACATGTTGAACACAAATACCTGAACTTTCTACTTCTTACATGTTGAACTCAAATACCTGTACTTTCTACTTCTTACATGTTGAACACAAATACCTGTACTTTCTACTTCTTACATGTTGAACTCAAATACCTGTACTTTCTACTTCTTACATGTTGAACACAAATACCTGTACTTTCTACTTCTCACATGTTGAACCCAAATACCTGTACTTTCTACTTCTTACATGTTGAACACAAATACCTGTACTTTCTACTTCTTACATGTTGAACACAAATACCTGAACTTTCTACTTCTCTCATATTCCAAACAGCTGGTTCCTTTAGTCTGAATGTGTGTCTGGTGCGTGATCATTATTCTTTAGAGTCACTGCGTGCCTATTGATTGGAACACGATCCGTGTATCCATCACTTCCTGGTCTTCTCTAAAGAAGAGGGACCAATGGAAACGTTGTCATGTTGCCGTTGGTCAGCATGGAAACATTCATTAGCTAACAATGACATCATTGTTCTATTGATATAAAGGGAGGTCAGGTACTCTTTAAAACAGCTGCTAGTTATGGGTACTTTTTACTGAAGTACATTTCAAAGCCTCTTTACTTTTACTTGAGTAAAGAAGTTTAGTCAGTACTTCTACTTTCACCAGAGTATTTTTAAACACGAGTATCTGTACTTCTACTTGAGTAAAGGATGTGTGTACTTTTGCCCTCTCTGGACAGGAGACCTTCCTTGAATTGTTTGGCACTGTCTTTTCCCGTTTCACTTTGACTTCTAACCAGGAACATGACAGTTCCAGCAGAGATGAAACGTCCGGCTGTGAGTCCTCTCAGCTCCATCTGTCACCTCGGTAAACCTGGAGCAGAACCACTTTATGGAAATGTCTCTTGGCTCGAGGGTCTCGGCTGCAGATGCAAACTGTCTTGGCTCTGAATTCTTATAAAGTGAAACGCTTAGAGAGACATTCTTCATTAATTTTCTTTCTGCAGTGGGATGCTCTGCCTCGTGCCTTTGATGCCGTTCTCTTTTCAAAGTAAAGCCAGACATGAATTTAACATCTCCGCTGTTTATCTCGACCGTCTTTCAGATACAGAACATGTCCCGTGGCCATGTTGCTTCGAACAATTTAGCAATTCAAAGTTTGTTTTAAAATGTGTCAATGTGTGGCTCTTACAGCAGTTTTTCAAAGACTTAGAATTAACATCAAACACCTCCAAGTGGGTTTCTCTTTCTTTCAGCTTCCACTGTTTAACATCCATTTGTTATCCTCCATCTTTGAAGAAGTTCTCCAGAACAAGCCCGTGGTGTTTGGTTTGGATGCTTTCTTGTCTGCGATCCTTCTCTCTGCCTTGAGTTACACTTGCAGTTTGTTTGTTTATTCTTATTTTTCTTCCTGTCCGTTCTTTATTTCATCCAGTACGCCACGAGGAGGAAAGTGATTCACCTCAGGAGTAAGAAAACAGATTTTCCCCTCAACCGAAACAAGAAGTGAAACAACTCTGACTTCCATCTCTGCAAAATGTCTGGTAAAATATTTAAGGCGCTGTTTGTTTTGTTTTTACATTAATAAGATAGCACTTTGTTAATTTGAGGACATGGGTGTGAGTGGTGGAAATCACTGCGATAAACAACTACTCAAACACACTGCCATTTTAAATAAAAGCAGCTTCATAACATTACTTTAATGAGCCGTGTTTAGTCCATGTGTTTATTTGTGAGCAGACGTTCGACTGGAATAGTGTTTTGAAGAGTTCAAAGATTTTAAATAACTATAGGCCAATCTCTACATTTTCAGTTCTGGCGAAGGTGCTCGAACGCCTCGTGAGTGAACAGGTAAAGGAGTTTTTATGTAAGAATGACATCCTGTCTAAGCATCAGTCAGGATTCAGAAAGAAACACAGCACCATCACTGCGACAAGGAAAGTGGAGAATGACATTACGAGTATTTTAGATAATAAGCAGAGTTGTGCAGCTTTGTTTATTGACCTTTCCAAAGCGTTTGACACCGTCAATCATCACATCCTAAAGCAGAGGCTACTCAGTATCGGCATATCCAGCCATGTGGTTTGTGAACTACCTCTCTGAAAGGTCCCAATGTGTTCATTTTGATGGACTGTCTTCTGAGTGGTTAAACATCACTAATGTTTTAGGTCCACTTTTATTCTCCATATATATCAACAGCGTAGGTGAAAATGTGGATGAAGCTACTTTACATTTGTATGCGGATGATACCTTGATGTATTGTGCAGGTCCCTCCATTCAGGAGGCTGGTGTTAAATTACAGGCTGTTGTTAACATTATTCAGACTCAGCTCGCTGAGCTTAAGCTTCTTTTACATGTTGAGAAAACCAAGGTAATGCTCTTTTCTAAAGCTAAAAAGACACCAGAGCCTGTTTTAGATATTGTTACTATGCAAGGACAAGTACTCAAAGTGGTTACCTGTTATAAATACCTTGGCATCTGGCTTGATGATTGTCTTACTTTTAAACGTCATGTCAATAACCTGCTTAAAAAACTGAGGGTTAAGCTAGGTTTCTTTTTCAGTCCTGTTTCTCGCTTGAGGCCAGGAAAAGGCTCTGTGACCTTTGTAGCTGTGCTGGACTCTGGAGATCTGGTCGATATGAATGCACCTGCCCATCGACTGGAAAATGTAGATGACGCCTATCACAGTGCACTGACATTTGTTACAAACTGTAAAGTATTAACTAATCACTGTACCCTGTATGCAAGGCAGGTCTGCCTTCACTACCTGTACGGAGGCTCAGTCACTGGTACGTGTTTATCCATAAAGCCATGTTGGGTAACTACCACCTTACATCTGCTCTCTGATCTCACAGAGAGTGGCAAGTAGCTACTGCCTGAGATCCCAGGATGTGTTTTTATTACATGTGCCAAGTGCTCGGACTGTTTTAGGTACTAAAGCTTTTATGTGCGCTGCTCCTCTAGCCTGGAACAGTCTGCAAACAAAATTGAAACTGAGCATTTCGGTTCCCTTGCATCATTTTAAAGCTCGGACAGATGCAATGTTATTAGACATCTGTCATCGTGAATAGGTTGCTAACGTATACCCCTGTAATTATGTTCTTTTGATGTCCTTTTTGTTCTGTTGTTTTTATGTGTAACCAATGTGCTGCAGGTCTCCCGTGAAAAAGAGATCGTTGATCTCAATGGGATTTTCACCTGGTCAAGGCTACCAACAAATAACCTGACAGTAGAAGTGTGTAAACGATATAGATCATATAGGATATGGTGGATGGACTGCAGTTCTCAGATGGTCTTTTTTAAATCCTTCTCTGTGCAGTAGCTGTAGCATCAGGATTATTTTGAAAGACACATGGAGAATAACAGCAGCCATCACAGAGAAGAAGACATCTGAGTGAGGGGGAAGTTTGCAGACTAAATACAAGAGGATCTAATTACCTGATAAAAAACAGGTGAGATAGGCATCAGGCGGGAAAAAGACAAAGACAGGGGGTGTTTCTCAATGTCGAGGATGCTTGCTTGGTAGCACATGTCTTCCGAGTCACTTTCTTCAGAAGTGAGGCAAGAATCCTTCCTAGCCTCGGAAAACGAAGAATGGTGGAACAGGCTAACAGGTGTGCGAGGCCCCGCCTTCAATGGAGCGCGATTTCCGCCAAAGATTTGGAAATTGGTCCGTGCACAAAGCATTGTGGGGATTTTAAGGCCGCGGAGTCTACACATGTGCAGCCTCGAAATTTCTCGCTACGAAGTACGCCGACCTCTGTAGAATTCCAAGGAGCCTGGACATTGGAACAGTCCTTCGGCAGCACTCGATGACGTAGTATGCTTGAAATAGTGGCTCTGGAGCATCCTTCCTCGACATTGAGAAACACCCAGGAAGTACACGGTATGACACATGGGTAGAGAGACTATCAAAACAGGAAACTAACTAAAAGTGTAATGACAGGTGACAGGTTTATACAACTATTTCGAATATTTTGAACTATTTCAAGTAAAACAGTCATGTTTTGGATGGAAAATAAAGGGAGATAATATTATAATATTTGGATAAAACTGCTCCCCTCTCGGGTCCCCTGTCGAGTTCCCTCTCCAGTCCCAACTCAAGTTCCTACTCAAGTCCCAATTCAAGTGCCGTTGGAGGTTCCGCTGGGGGTCCTGCCAACTCCATGTCCTGTCCCGTTGCGGGTCCCGCCGACTACTCTCCTGCCGGGGGTCCTGCCAACCCTATGTCCAGTCCCGTTGGAGGTCTCACCGACTACTCTCCTGCCGGGGGTCCTGCCAACCCTATGTCCTGACCCGTTGGGGGTCCCGCCGACTGCTCTCCTGCCGTGGGTCCTGCCAATCCGGTGTCCTGTCCCGTTGGGGGTCCCGCCGACTGCCCTCCTGCCGGGGGTCCTGCCAACTCCTGGTCCTCTTCCGTGGGGCATCCTGCCGAGGCCTGTCCCACCGGCGGTGGTTCCTGCCCGGCCCTCATGCTCGGCCCCCTGACTTTTCCGGCCGCGGTCCTCGCCCTCATGCTCGGCCCCCTGAGTTCGGTCGTGGTGGCCATCGCCCCTCCATAACCCCCACCTTGGACTCTGTCTTGCCCCTGGGCCGTCCGCCCGAGATCCCTTCCGGGTCCTCCGCGGTGCTCCTGGGTTGTCAGCCCAAACCCGTCCTCCGGTCCCCCTCCACCCACCCTGCTGGACATTGTTTTTTTGGACGTTTATTGGACTGTTTTGGTGTTTTAGGGACGTCTGGAATCCGTCCCGTGAGGGGGGGGTTCTGTTACGATTATTGTGTTATGTCACGTTTTGTATGTCTTGTTTTGGGTGTGTTGCTGTTCTCCCTGTCATGTTTTCCTCCTGGTTTATTGTCTGGTCCTTCTCCCTGTGTTTTTCCTCCTGTCGTTAGTTTCCCTGGTGTGTCTAGTTGTCTGATTGTGTTCACCTGGTGCCCCTGTGTTTTCTCCTCCCTCCTCACCTGTCTCTTGTTTGTTTGATCAGTCCTGGGTGTATTTAGGTTCTGTGTTTTATGTTCCTTGTCGTCTTTGGACGTTGTTCGCGGGGTGAGAGTACTGTTTTGTCGAAGTTTGTTCCAGTAGCCTTGAAATAAAGGTATCTTTTCTGTTCATCTGCATGTGGGTCCTGCTTGCCTCGCTCAACCCTGACAGCTCACCTGTCAATCAAAGCCACGCTCCTCGCTTTCCTGGAGCAACACTCTTCATTTTCAAAAGTTGAATGATACATTTAACCTCTGTTGCTCTGCGCACTGCGAAGGGTTTCTTTTAGAAAATATATTAAAGAGAAGTCAGAGTTTTTCCCCGCAGACCCAACGCAGCCATTGAGTCGCGACTGTCAGCCAATCAAAGGGAGCCTTTATCTCACCCTTTATTCATATGTGTGTGTGTGTGTGTGTGTGTGTGTGTGTGTTCCATCTGCGGGATGAACATAATACACTCGTACCCATTCATTTCCTATGGCCGAAAACATCAAGGATGTTTCGCTGTTGAATAAATCACTCAACATTCAAGTGGTGATCATCAAGTGTATGTTCAGAGGCCTAGTGTGGAGGACAACATAAGGTATTGAGGCAATTGGATTACAAACACAATATTTATGATCAAAAACAAAATCACTCGGTCACGTTTGACCCAAAACGCAAGAGTAAATAAAAAAAGGCAAAAGAAGCTGGAGGAAATGACCCTGCAGCCCTGCTTTATACGCTGTTATCAACAAAGCAACCTTCCTATCCTATTCAGCTCAACAAGGTGTGTGAGCAACATCTGGAGGCCATCAGAGCTTTGATTGGTTGGTGTGACGAAATCTGTAGAAAGAAATACATCCCGTTGCTTTTCTCCTTGTCTGTGTGAAGGGCGATAACATGTTGACTGTTGGATAAATACTCGTCCGTCTAAAAGGTGTTCTTTTGTTTTTTGCAGCATACATTCAGTGGTGCGTTCAGGGTCTCGTCTGTTTGAGGATAAAATAAGCAGCATACATTCAGTGGTGCGTTCAGGGTCTCGTCTGTTTGAGGATAAAATAAGCAGCATACATGCAGTGGTGCGTTCAGGGTCTAGTCTGTTTGAGGATAAAATAAGCAGCATACATGCAGTGGTGCGTTCAGGGTCTCGTCTGTTTGAGGATAACATAAGAAGCATACATGCAGTGGTGCGTTCAGGGTCTCGTCTGTTTGAGGATAAAATAAGCAGCATACATTCAGTGTTGCGTTCAGGGGCTAGTCTGTTTGAGGATACAATAAGCAGCATACATTCAGTGGTGCGTTCAGGGTCTCGTCTGTTTGAGGATAAAATAAGCAGCATACATGCAGTGGTGCGTTCAGGGTCTAGTCTGTTTGAGGATAACATAAGCAGCATACATGCAGTGGTGCGTTCAGGGTCTCGTCTGTTTGAGGATAAAATAAGCAGCATACATTCAGTGGTGCGTTCAGGGTCTAGTCTGTTTGAGGATAAAGTAAAGAACATTTCCAGGCATTTCATCGGTACATTTCTCTCATGTTGCTGATATGTTTATATGTGATTGGCATCGAGGGAACACAGATATAATATGAATCTTTGCGTGACCTTGAATGTGTCATCCGGCAGTAAATGATGTTGCTTTTGATGTCACCAACACAAACACTTGACAGAAATAACTTGTTTCTCTCAGGCTCTCGGGTAAATCACCGCCAATCCTCTCTGTTTGTATCATTTTGGGTCAAGGAGCTCTGTGACGGCTTCATATATGATTGCATCTTCACGGGGTCACCTTGCACTTGAATGAAAACACGCTCTCCATCTTTCTTTGTGTTGTCTTCTAAAGGATGTTGAGGGGAAGCTGATGAGAATAATCTACTTGCCAGGGAGAAGTAAGTAGACATGGGAAAAAAAGGAGCGTCAAACTTTGAGGCGATGATGCAAGGCCGAGGCAAGACGGCTAATACCCGCGGCTAACGATCCAGCAACTGAATGTAAACCCTCTGTGGTTTCAGGTGGGGAGGCTTTTCTACGAGGGGGTGTCAGGGTGCCACTCTGCTTGGAGGCCTTTGACGTTGTTGTCACTTCCTCTTCCTGCAGAAATATCTCAGAGGCAGCGAGCGGTGATCAAGGAGGCAGACTTAGGAGGCACACACTCTGAGAATAACAAGTCTTTGCCCTCACATTCAGGATTCACTGCAGGAGAGTGCACATCGTACCCTCGTCTGGTCACAGAGATATAATACTGGAGGTTAAGGTGGGGTTTGTGAAGGGGATATCATTCAGTATAGAGCTGTGCACGAAAAACATCCCTGCTTTAGAACAAAAAGTCAATTCAAGGATTCAAGGCTTTTATTGTCATGTGTACACAGTGTAGTTACGACAAGGGCAATCTGAGGTCACCGGCTCCTCCAACATGCAACACAATACAACAGACAATAATAATAATAGATTTAATTTGTTAGCGCTTTTACAGGTGCTCAAAGACGCTTTACAGATATAGTGAAGGGAAAAGAAAAGGAATTCAATTCAAATATTCCAATAGTGGAAGTTCATATAATACAATTGAATACAACAGGAATAGAAATAGTACAGAATAGTCTATATACTTATACTTATAGTCTATAAGTAATTGGAATATTGATATATATAAGTTGCAAACAGATTTCTAAATACCTGCAATAGAGGGTTAAGAACATTAGTAATAATTATTTCAAGGTTATATTGAGGTCACGATTATTACGATTTCCATTTGGTGTTTTCTTGCAATTTTACATTTAATTAAACTGAATTTGACATTATTACATTTATAAAACTAAGAAAAACATTGAAATTATAGAAACATTCACCCTTTAAGTTGAATGCACCAATGTCGGGCAATTTGACATGAACATGATGCAGATGGAACAGCTTGTGGTCGGTGTACTGATTACTAGTACTGTAGGAACCACACATGTTTGTTTAAGTTTAGTTTAGTCAATTTATTGAACATGTCAGAAACAAAAAAATATATCAATAAGATATATGTATATATTCTCTTTTTTTCACTCAGATTAATAATTATAACAAAGTACCAACAAAACAAATAATAACAAACCAAAAAAAAATAAATAAATAATAAGTAATTTGCTTACAGGAATACACTCCAATTATTAAGATGTTGTCGATATGTAATTTGCTTTTTTGACTCCTTTCAGGATGATTTAAGAAACGTTGAAATATGTGCGGTAAAAGGTGGAATAATCTCACTTCATTCGCTTGTTTTCTGTCGAAGGCCAAATATCCAGTTATCAAAGTCTGCCAATCCGGCATGAAAGCATTCCCAATGTTCACACAAAGAAAGGGTTTTTAGCCGCATAATGTTTAACGTTCTGCATATATCGTGTCTTTTATCTCTGGTGTATTTTATTTTCAATAAATCAATGTTTATTTATATAGCCCAATATCACGAATGTTACCTCTGATCAGAAGAAGTGAAATAAAATATTATAGCAACTCAAAGATATTGTTAAAGACACGTGCCCAACTTTCAGAGTAATGGAAAGTGCACTTGTTATAAATGTTATCGTCTCCACAGAATACAAGGATGCAAGCAAAACAACATCGTGCGAAACACTCACAGAAATTAATAAGGATATTAACGTTAGTAAAAATCCGAGATGGCAAAAGTACACACATCCTTTACTCAAGTAGAAGTACAGACACTCGTGTTTAAAAATAATCAATCAATCAATAAATCAATGTTTATTTATATAGCCCAATATCACGAATGTTACATTTGTCTCAGTGGTCTTCACAGTGTGTACAGAATATCAGTATGACAATACGACACCCTCTGTCCTTAGACCCTCTGTCCTCAGACCCTCCATCCTTAGATCCTCCGTCCTTAGACCCTCTGTCCTTAGACCCTCTGTCCTTAGACCCTCTGTCCTTAGACCCTCTGTCCTCAGACCCTCCATCCTTAGATCCTCTGTCCTTAGACCCTCTGTCCTTAGATCCTCTGTCCTTAGACCCTCTGTCCTTAGACTCTCTGTCCTTAGACCCTCTATCCTTAGACCCTCTGTCCTTAGACCCTCTGTCCTCAGACCCTCTGTCCTCAGACCCTCTGTCCTTAGACCCTCTGTCCTTAGACTCTCTGTCCTTAAACCCTCTGTCCTTAGACCCTCTGTCCTTAGACCCTCTGTCCTCAGACCCTCTGTCCTTAGACCCTCTGTCCTTAGACCCTCACATCGTACAAGGAAACACTTCCAGAGAAAACCCACAGTCTAAAGGGAACATGGGAGAAACCTCAGGGAGAGCAGCAGAGGAGGGATCCTCTCCCAGGACGGACAGACGTTTTCTCTCATTTCAAACAAACCCCGTGTAAAAAGGCCGACCATGTGCTGCTCGCCCTTTGCTAGGTTTGAAACAGAGATTAAACTAAAGAGCCCTTTTTCTCCAGAGTTCTGCAGAGCTAATTCAGGGAACAAGTGAAAGAAAATCTGCCTGAAAACTTTCTGAATTCTAAAAGGGGGATTTACTTTAGTGCTCGGCTTTATCAGCTTCATGCTGAATGATATCCCGGCTGTACCTGGCCTTTTTTCTTACCTTCCTCTTCTCACATCACAAAGAACCGATAAAAACATGGCTGAGCTTCCCCTCTTATCTCCTGACACTTCAAAGGGAATCCATGCAACATTTAACATGCCTACTTTACCACCAGCTGTACCCTAAAAAAAGAGAACGACAGTGACTTCTTCCTCCGCACGAGGCTGCCGGGAGCGTCTCCGCAGGTTTATCAGCTTTGACAGAATCAAATATCACAACATTTCCACATTAGCTGCTCAACTCTCCTGATACGGAAATGTCTTTTTATATATTATCTTTATACAAGCTGTGTCTCCGTGGTACCTTGCAGTTTAGCAGGAGGGGGGGCCTCAAGGACCCCCCCCTTGTCGAAAGAGAAACTTCTGGCATCCTCTTTGTGACACCTGCATGAAACCCACAAAGACACATTCAAGTCATGAGCTGTAGTTTAATAAACCTGGGTATCAGCCTGATGTGGGACAATTACAATTACACAAACATGTGAATTTTACTTCTAATTTTATTTTTATTTTTCCTTAAGATGTACATTTTGATTTATCCGTTTGAACATTAATATATTAAAAGTACAATAACAAAAACTTATAAGATGGAGGTTTGAATTCAAGTTAAACACAATAGAGGTTTCTCAATACTCTAATTTCCCCTCCTCGACTCCTATCCTCGATTCCTATCCTCAAGACTTAGTGCCGCCCACAGGAGATGCGAGCGGAGGACTGAGGAGGGGAAGCGAGGAGAGAGGAGGGGAAGCGAGGAGAGAGGAGGGGAAACGAGGAGAGAGGAGGGGAAGCGAGGAGAGAGGAGGGGAAGCGAGGAGAGAGGAGGGGAAGCAGCAGGCGGTCAGAGAAATGAGAACTCCTCTCCTCTGAGCGGTCATCTTAAAGAGACGTCCATTAATGATGACAGGAGGCACAGCAGCCCTCTGTCTGATGGACAGATGTGTTCATGATGACTTATATATTTACTTTGATTCATTCACAGTGCGGTATAATGAGACAATAACAGGCTACAGATGCGACATATACACACACACACATACATATATATTTATATAAAGATAATCAAACATGTATAAGAGCACTCTCATAATAACGCAACACAATCAGAGACTGGATATCCCTCTCTCTCTCTGATCGATGTTTCGAAAATTACGGGCCAACAGTTGTATTTACAATATTAAAAGTAAGCAGAGGACACCAAACCAACTGAGACCCGTCTGTCCGCCGCATCTACACACTAACACACACACCTACGCACTGTACCACACACACACCTACACACTGTACCCAGGGGCGCCCCCAGGGATTTTGGGCCCCATGAAAATATATCACATTGAGCCCCACCACCAGGCACAGGCCACTTTGTTTATAAATTACCTCAAGGGCCGTACCAAATGGTCTAGCGGTCCGTATACGGATATTAGTATTAATATCATAACCAAAATGTCGGTGATTAACATTTTGTTTACAGACTCATCACTCAATGCTTCAAACTGTCCATCATCCTAAATAGACTAAAAGCAGTTTTTTGTTTTATATAGATCATTAGCTATGTGGGAAAATACTGGTTTGAAATGTATAATTTAAATTAGATGTTAGATTTTTGATATATATATATATATTGTATTCCAGTCTCCATTCAGATATGTTAAGTGGCATTGAACACAATGCTGCTCACCTCCTTCAGTTGGGAGAAAAGCTGGTTCAGGTTCAGCCTTATGGGGGGGACAGGGCTGCTGAGCCTAGAGATGGATCTGTTGGTCCTGGCACCAGGGGGAGGGACAACTGATTTAGTATGAATAGGCGCTAAAAATGTGCCGGCATTTATTAAAGGTGGGTAGGTAAGAATGGAGAAACCCAGCTCGAGTGCACGGGCCTCACAGCTGTTCTCTCTGGAAACATCGCGTCGCGTTCAAGCTGTTACTAAAATAATATCCAGGGGATGCATGCAGAACTGTCATTGGCTGAGATAAGCCGGCCGTGCGTCACGCCTGCACCGTTCTCGGAAATGCATCCGCGGAGGAGCCATCAGTGTCTCCTCGGTTAGAGCTCCTCCAGAGAGGCTCCTCGATGCTTGATGCTCGGTCCTCGAAGTGCATTTAGAGAAATGAGATGTCCTTCAACATGGCTGAAATCCATGTCCGGGTCAGTACCGGAGGACCGAGGATTCGAGGAGTCGAGGAGTCGAGGAGTCGAGGAGGGGAAATTAGAGTATTGAGAAACTTCTTCTATGTCTGGAACAGATGTGGGTGTATTTTCTGCAGTGTTGTTCTGACACCTTTAAGAGAGTGCACACATCGTGTGCCATGGTGGAAGTGTGAAAGCTGTGGAATTGGACGGTTTCTTTACCATATAGTGTCCATGATATAGTTTAAAGGTCCCCTATTCTACTGTTTATCATCAGTATATCACAGGTCTCAGATATATACAGAGCCTGTCTCTGATTGGCTGAATCACCAAACAATCATTGCAGCATTACCCACAATCCCCTCTGTTTCAGCCCTGTTTCCAAAGTGCTGATTCTCTGTCTGTTACTTTAGATGAAGACAAGGAGCCCCTCCCCACGCCCCTCTGAGAGACATCTGGTTACAAAGAACTCAATGGAGCTCTAGAGGAGATTCAGGTGATAAGGGGGGGGTACCCTTGGTTGCTGATTGGCTAATGGTCACACAAGACAACACATCGTTATGACAACATAAAGTGGCCAAAATCTGATCAGCTCATTTTCAGACAGGTTTTTATAGAAATGGATCAAAAAGAGAGAGAATCTTTGTTCCTGAAACTTTCAGAGTCTCTTTCCACAGAGGGGACACATGTTGATGTAGAAGAGACATGAAGAAGAGGGGACACATGTTGATGGAGAAGAGACATGAGAAGAGGGGACACATGTTGATGTAGAAGAGACATGAAGAAGAGGGGACACATGTTGATGCAGAAGAGACATGGAGAAGAGGGGACACATGTTGATGTAGAAGAGACGTGAGAAGAGGTACACAGTTGAGTAGAAGAGACATGAGAAGAGGGGACACAT
This sequence comes from Champsocephalus esox, assembly GCA_036324585.1. Taxonomy (NCBI): domain Eukaryota; kingdom Metazoa; phylum Chordata; class Actinopteri; order Perciformes; family Channichthyidae; genus Champsocephalus; species Champsocephalus esox. Next base: position 6,220,716 of record CM070498.1, on the reverse strand, counting down.
GTTGATGTAGAAAGACATGAGAAGAGGGGACACATGTGATGAGAAGAGACGTGGAGAAGAGGGGACACATGTTGATGTAGAAGAGACATGAAGAAGAGGGGACACGTGTGAGAAGAGACTGAAGAGAGGGGACACATGTTGATGTAGAAGAGAGAAGAGGGGACACATGTGATGTAGAAGAGAAGAGAGGGGACACATGTTGATGTAGAAGAGACATGAAGAAGAGGGGACACATGTTGATGTAGAAGAGACATGAAGAAGAGGGGACACATGTTGATGTAGAAGAGACTGGAGAAGAGGGGACACATGTTGATGTAGAAGAGACATGAAGAAGAGGGGACACGTGTTGATGTAGAAGAGACATGAAGAAGAGGGGACACATGTTGATGTAGAAGAGACATGAAGAAGAGGGGACACATGTTGATGTAGAAGAGACATGAAGAAGAGGATTTTGCATAATAGGTGGCCTTTATTGTTGTCTTGAAACTCTTTGGATCGTACCTTATTTGAAACATATGGATTATTTTGTCTCAACTAAACAGACTTCAAGTGGAGTCGCCGTGTGTGACAGAGAACAATGAGTGAGAGACATCCTAACAAAACGTTTCCGCCGATGTCTAGAACAATCTGACGCAGCACCAACATGACATGTCCGAATGTGGAAAGAAGCATTTCAGTCACATTGTGGTTTTCTTTTCGATTTCTCGTTCACAACTCTAAGATAATGTTATTGTATTATTGGCATACACGTGTCTAGCATAACAAGCGATCCAGAGTGACTCGGCAAGTGTCTTGTAGCCCAGAGTATGTCTAATTAATAGTTCATGTCTGGTCAGTTTTCATACGTTTACATTTTGTTTCTTTTCATCTGAAAGCTGGAGCATATGAAGCAAGTCGGATGCGCCCTTTGTGTCGGATGTTGTTCTTGAATCTGTTATTCAAACAAAACAAAACAAATCTCGAAGATATCATTCCTTTACTCACAATGCCATAACACGTCGGCTGTGACAGGAAGTAGCTTCATTTGTGCGCATGTGCAGAACAAATGGGGTTTTCCGGATGGATCGGGTAATGTCACGTCCTTCTGAAGATACTGTAGATGTCAGAACTCATACTGGGCTAACTAATGGCGCGTTTCCACTGCAGGCCTCGCTCGGCCTCGCTCGGTTTGGTTAGGCCTCATTAGGCCCGGCTCACTTTAATGCTGCGCTTCCATTACAGTTTAGGAACTGGGGCAGTTACTATAGTAACGCAGTGTAGGCGGAGCCGTGACGTCATCTTCAATGACAGCCCCAGAAAAACAACACAGCCGTTAGCTGTTAGCACTCAGAGCTCACAGCTCCTCATATCTGTTCAGAAACTAGACAGAAGTTAAACAAGTACAAACCACAGACTGCCTGTGTCATGGAGAACACAGTTGCTGCTTTATTTATGTCTGTAGGCCGTTGTTGTGAGTGTGGACGGTCGGAGCATATATAACGTTAGCTTAGCCGATCTCCATTCAGAAAACACGCATTTAAAAATGTTTTTTCGCCTGCCCGTCTGTCTGCAGACTCAAAGCATTAATTCATGGTTTTTACTAACCGGTATCAGTATGTTGTTACTTTGGCATCATTTAGAAACGTGTATTATAATTGAATCACGGTCAAATATGTTCATCTTGTTGTAGTTGTATCCCCCTTGCCAGCGATTCTCTCTCTAGTTTAGCATACTCAGCCCGCCTGGTTGTTCCTGGCCCGAGAACCACGATTTAGTCGGACCAGAAAAAAGGTGAAAAAGTATTTCCGGGCCAAAACTAGGCCAAGTGGAAACGCAACCAAAAACGGACCCCGCACGGCTCGGCACGCTTAAAGCGAGCTACCCCCTGCAGTGGAAACCCCATAAGATTATTCAGATAGACATGGTATATCTTCGAGAAGCTGACACAGCAACGTTATCCCACAGACAGGAAGTCATTCTTTGAGCTATGATAAAATAAACAAACCAACGAACAAATACACGGAAAGAATATTATGAGTCAATTTATTGAACATGTTAAAAACGAAACAAACACAAAGTGACAAAGAGAAGCAAAATAAGGTATTCAAGGTATCAAATAGTTTCCGTCATGTTCAAAAGGGGCAAGAAGAAGATTAGCACACATTGTTCATGAATATAAAAGTTCCGGTCATCAGCATCCGTCATATTTCATTCATTGCATTAAATCATTGAATAACATCATGATGGATGAAGTCAAAGAAATACAACCCCCTTGGTGGACGCAATGAAAGATTGATTGTCTGGTTATGTACTGAATATGTTATTTATCCACTCACTGCTATGAAACCAACGTGTGTGTCCCACTTCACACTGGGAAAAATGCTGCTCCGAAAATAAGTTAAACAATAATGAAAACAAGCTGTAAAATAAGTACACAAATGAACTATATTTGACCAGAATCAGGAAATGTTACAATATAAGCCGCAAATGCTTAAAACATATTTCTGTTTTCTGATGTTAGTTGGTGATTTTCTAATAAATATGTAACCCTAACCCTAACCCTAGATTTAACAACCATTTTAAACTCCATGGCCTCCAGAATGTACAGTCTGTGGGCCTGGAGAGCGGGCCAGAGGCGAGCAGCGGAGCGGAGGTGGATCCATCGCCTGTGCACCATTGACCCGGGCGGACTAAATGAAAAATATAATTGATGGGTCCGCCTCCACCACTTAAACATGTTTTAACTGTAATAACCTGTGTGATCTCCTCTCCCCAGGGTCTCTCCCCTGCAGATGGGTGATTTTAATTCCCTTCTCTGCGGGTGTGTCAGCCGGTTTTAATCCGCCCTCCACGTAGTTTAGCACTTATTTATTAATTATTTATTAATTATTCATAGATCCTCCTCATCTGGACTTTTTTTATTGGTGTGCTACATTTTTATCGCATGTTTTCATCTTATTTATCTTAATGGTGTTCATATTTATGTTTTTATTACTTCTTACATGTTTTATCATTTTAAATGTATATATGTGTATGTTTTTATCTGATAATGATCAAAGCCACATGAGGAGGGACGCTTTTATTTGTTTATTTATATTTATTTTAAATTATTTTATTACTTGGAGGCTAAAAAACCACCCGCAGAGAAGAACTCTTCACCTGCTACCCTTTTAAATGAACAGAGCCAAAAAAACACCTACCCTTTGGAATCTTTTAGACTTACCCGACCTCGATTTTAGTGGTTTTTGTTTTTCAGTGACATCCAGTTCATTGTATACGATTTTACTAACCCGGCGTGCCTTCCTCTCTTTTATTATTATTAGTTCATTTTAACACTCCCTTTACTTTTTACATTAATATTACTGGGGAGATTGTTTTAACTATTTGTATTTGTATCATTGCACTTGTGTTTTAACTGCACTTATACTTCTATGCATGGCTTATACGAATAGAACTGGAATCACTTTTAAATTGACCATTTTAGATCCCCCTATCATTTAGGGTCTTTTATGGATTCCATTGGGACAAGCTCCGCACACACACACGTAAATACATCGGCACACACACACACACACACACACACACACACACACACACACACACACACACACACACACACCACCCTCCAGATCATGGGACGAGGAGATCTGCTTTTTAACATATTCTGCCGCCGTTCCGTGGTCCAGCTCCGCTCTGCACTTTTTAACCATTCGTCTGAAACGGTCTTGTCCTCACGGAGCTTTGATGATGCTTTTAAAAGGGTTTTTATAAGGTTTATGTTTACGGAGGTTTTTAATGTTTTTTTAAACACCTATTCACCTATCTGGAGCCCTGCGTGGTGCACTGACGTATCTTCTCTGGATCCTCCCTCTCCTCTGCCTACCAGTCCCAGGGATGATCTGACCTACTCATCCTCCTTGGCCCATGGACTCCAACACCAACAGACAGACACCCGCACAACACCCATCCACAGACCCCTAGGCCAGTGCAACCTAATCCCACACCGGAATACATAACCATACCCCTAACCCAGTGTTTCTCAAACTTTTTCATACCAAGGACCACTTAACCAATAAAAAAACACTCGCGGACCACCTAACTCCACAAATATCCAAAAACACATCGTTTTTTACAAATTGTCTGAAAATTGTACAAACAAGTGGCAACATGTGTGATGAAGGTGCTTATCGGGGCTATATCATCCAATCGACAGTGAAACTTAAGCTCGTTCCATTGCGGAGATATTCCCGCGAGAGTGCGGAAAACTTAAATACATTTTATTTATTTCAAATGGGACATTTTACCAATATACTCACGGACCACTAGGGGGTGCTCACGGACCACCAGTGGTCCGCGGACCACACTTTGAGAAGCACTGCCTAACCCAAACCTAACCCTAACCCTAGATTTAACAAGATGATGCATTGCCTAAAAACAAGACCCGATATCTCACTGCAGTGTTACTTCTGAAGTGATTATGTCTTAGGAGTAAAGACATATTCTGACTGGATATTATGCACTTATACTTGGCAAGATTTCAAGTTGTTGTTGTGCAACCCTGGTTCGGAGCAAAGCAGCATAAAGGACTTTGGATACACCACGTTTCAGTGTGTTAAACATAATAAAGTGTTGTGAGGAGACTCCAGTCGAGTGTTGGCTGACAGACGAAGAGGCGTAGCAGCTTTCAGGAAACAAACACACAATACACAGGACATTACATCCCTCATTTCTCAGAAGGATGGAGAAGCATACCTCCTCTGATTCAGCAGCAATACTCACTTTACGTTTGGCAGAGCTTGCTCTTACACGCTGCTGAGGCTGTCTGCCAGCATGGGGTCCCTCTCATGAATATGGACACTCTCCAGGTGGTGTGCTGGCAGGAATATGCTCACATTAATTAGACATGTTTTTAAGAAAAGTTATAGACAAGCAAAGGTCATCTGGTTTAATCTCTATAAATAGCTTTTTAAAACATATATACGCTGCTATGGACAGTCTTGCACTAATGTACATTCTCAGAGATATTGAAGTGACTATTATGTTGGTATAATAATAATAATAATAATAATGCATTACATTTTTATTAGAGCGCTTTTACAGGTGCTCAAAGCGCTTTACAAGTTACTGCGGACATTACCCACACAATGGCCTGACGCAGTGGCGGCCGAGGCGGGATTCGAACTGGAGTTCACCAACACCCCCTTGAGCTGATGACCAACGCTCTAACCACTGCGCCAAAACGCCATATGTGTCATTGATTGTGTGATACTGTAAAGGTATAAATATATTTGCATACATACTTTTATATATGTTGGTTGTTGTATTCGGGATGGTGGGAAACGGTATTTCGATGTCTCTGTCTGTACACACAAACTGAAATATTGACAATAAAGTTGACTTTGACTTTGATACGATTGCATTGAAATCCAGGAGAAGATACGCTTGCTAATTTCTGAAGAACACTCGTTGGTGTCCTGTCTATCCAGGAAGTACACAGAAGATCTGAGGAAGTTCTGCAGACTGTATTTGTTCATTTTCCTCAAAGAATAACATATTATTACACGGCTAAGTTGTATACTGGATTCTGATTGGTCCATTTTGACATTGCAGAGGTTACATAGGACCCAGTAAACCAGTAGTAACGTTAAGTTTGTTTTTCATAATGATGCATTGGGTTAAATTTCTCAAGTACAGTCATTTTGCTGTCAACAATATTGCATCCTGATATCATTCCTGTCAGAGTTTAATGTCTGCGGTGGCGTCTCGTTGGCAAACATATTCAGGGTTAGTCTTTGTCGGGGGAAGATAAAGAAGAAGCTGAAACACGTTTGACGTCTCGTAACCTTATGCAATGCTCTATCAAGGAAGGAAGTGAATGTATTTATGTTTGCTATGTATATACATGTCATGTTCTTAAATGTTTTATGTGAGGGACTACGGATGGATATTAGCTCAAAGCTAAAATCCGGCATATTTACATTTGAAGCATCCATCCATCCATCTTCTCCGCTTCTCCGTGGTCGGGTCGCGGGGGTAGCAGTTCCAGCAGAGAGCCCCAAACGTCCCTTTCCCCTCATCAACCAGCTCTGACTGGGGGATCCCAAGGCGCTCCCAGGCCAGCGAAGAGATATAATCCCTCCACCTGGTCCTAGGTCTACCCCTTGGTCTCTTCCCAGCTGGACGTGCCTGGAACACCTCCCTAGGGAGGTGCCCAGGTGGAATCCTAACTAGGTGCCCGAACCACCTCAACTGGCTCCTTTCGACGCGAAGGAGGAGCGGCTCAACTCCGAGTCCCTCCCTGATGACCGAACTTCTCACCTTATCCCTAATGGAGACGCCAGCCACCCTGCGGAGAAAACCCATCTCGGCCGCTTGTATCCGCGATCTCGTTCTTTCGGTCGTGACCCATTCTTCATGACCACAGGTGAGGGTAGGAACGAACACGGCCCGGTAGACAGAGAGCTTTGCCTTCTGGCTCAGCTCCCTTTTCGTCACACCATTTGAAGCATTATTTGTTTGAAGTGTTCATCAATGTGCATTGTCCCAAGTTAACGATTAACGATTAAATGAATGTTAGTTATGCCAAATGTTTAACATTTACTGAAACTATATTTTAGTCCCGTTAGCAATATCGCCTCTTGATATCCTTACTGTTGTTGTTAAAAGATGCCGATACCGTCTCGAACGTGTTCTGCCTTTTGGCTAACGATGTGATCAGTACTGCAATGGCCTTCCTCAGACTTCTAGACTTTGAAGCATGCATTATTTTTCAGTTTTTACAGAACGAAAGGTATCAGAGGAAGATGTAAACTAGGAATGTTCCTCCGTGGATGTTGAGGTATGTTGTTCACTATATCACTCTGGCAGGTGACACAGTCCCGAAAAATGGTTTGACCTCGAGAAATACATTTTTAAAAATCCACTTATGTAGTAAAACGCTTCAAAATGTTGGCATCCAGCAGCTCTAAGAAATAAAAGCACCCGCTCCTGATGTGTACATTCTCCTAAGAGCACCTGGATCCTCTGCTCCTACATTGTGTTAGTTTATTCAGAAGCATGGCAGATAATTCTCTCTGGAAAAAAATACTCAAATCCTAAAATTGACTGAGCCTGTCAACAGGTAAATCTCCGCCTGCAGCTTTACATATTCAGAACCACAGACGCTGCTGAAAACGTCTTTGCAGAGATAATAAATTGAAAGAAAATAGAAATATAGAGCTGTCTGTATATCACGCCGCTTGGTTTCTCCCTCTGCGTGTTTACTTTATTACCTTGTTGCAAGTTTTCCAACAGCACTCCGAGCGATGGCTTGTCAATTATGCATATTGCATATTAATACTTAATTTTTATTTGATTTGCCTTCACTGTTAATCCATGCACAAACAAGCCATGGATCCTTCAGTGCGGAAGAAAAGCTCCGTCTATAGAAAGTGAAATCGCCCCAAAAGCAGTACATCTGAGTAATTAACTCCTTCCTTCACGCTTGGCAGAGAGGGGCTTTTATTTTAATGATTTGATTCACTGATCCTTTAAATTTAGCCCCGCAGGAAGAGATGCAAATAAAACTCCGTCTTCATTTATTATCTTTGTGGCCTCGTTATGCCGCATATCGAATAAAGGCCTCGTTGAATCAGGGAAACACAAAAGCAACGCGACCCGGGGCTCGTTCGGTCACTTCAACGACGATTCACAACATGACTTCCTGTCATCAGACATCGAGTGTGAGATCCATCTTTTAAAGGACGAGGGCTTTTTCTCCCGTTAGCACTTATTTATTATTTCCTGTTTTTGCCTTGATTTGAAAATGCATTTTATGTTTTCAGGTCTCTCTTCTTCACTGTTGTCTTTCTCTCTTATTAATAACTGCCATTGTTTGTCCTTTTTCATCAATTCTTCTTCTTCTTTCTTTGTCATTGATTATTTGCCTGTGTTTATTGTGTCTGTTTATTGTGCTCGCCATATTAATTCCCATCTTTTGTACTTTCTCCTTTCTACTTTCTGTCTCGTTTATTTTTTCCCAGAATATATCGACATCACTCTGTTACACTCACGCTCTTATTGGCTATCGCTCCAACACATCGTACGTGATAGGCTAAGAGGCGGGACATCTCTAAGCAGTTGACCAATCACAACAGAGCCGGCCAGCTAACCAATCAGAGCAGACTGGGCTCTGGTTTCAGACAGAGGGTGAGAAGAGGTGCTGCAGCACAGGCAGTATGAGCAAAGTATGAGAGAAATAAAGAGCTTTTTGAAGATTAAAGCATGGAGACATGAAGAGACACTACACACTGATATACACCTGAACATCAGCAGGAGAGGACTCTTTAAAGTAGACACACTACATACTGATATACACCTGAACATCAGCAGGAGAGGACTCTTTAAAGTAGAGACACTACATACTGATATACACCTGAACATCAGCAGGAGAGGACTCTTTTAAAGTAGAGACACTACATACTGATATACACCTGAACATCAGCAGGAGAGGACTCTTTAAAGTAGAGACACTACATACTGATATATACCTGAACATCAGCAGGAGAGGACTCTTTAAAGGCCCGTCACACTGTCCCGAAATTGACACCCGATGGACACACGATAAAGGAAATGTTCAAATTCGGCTCTGATCGTAGCAGCATCGGGCCATTCGTGAGGGCATCTAAGCCATCGTATGACCGCCGGTGGAGTTTCTCAGGCTCTGGCAGCAACTTCATGAGCGGCAACTTCGTAAGGCACTCGTGAGGGCATCTTGTCGAATCGTTTCATCTTCGTGTTATCATCGGTGCATTCACCCTCACTCTGATCGGGGCGAATGCCCGATGGCACCGATGATGACAAGATGCCCTCACGATGGCCTTACGAAGGGCAAAATTGACACACGAATTCAACACGAAAATGAACCTTCTCAAGGTCCTTCGGCAATTTGTTGGCATGCCAAAGATTTTGCCACCGCTCACGAAGTTGCTGCCGGAGCCTGAGAAACTCCACCGGCGGTCATACGAAGGCTTAAGATGCCCTCACGAACGGCCCGATGTGCTACGATCACAGCCGAATTTGAACATTTCATTTATCATGTGTCCATCAGGTTGTTGTATTGTACAACAAAATCATGTAAACATATTATGTAAATAACCCAATTTGTGTTACTGTGAAACTAAAAAGGATATAATATATTATTTTGAAGGAGAGTTGACAGGAAGTTGTTGTTGCTATGGAAACAACATTACGGAGAAAACGTAATATTTTCTACATATAAAGACGGAGAAAGTAAAAAAACAAAGTCTGAAAATATCAGTACAGAATCATTGTGTAGTGACAGTGTTTTGACAGAGCCTGAGAAACTCCACCGGCGGTCATACGATGGCTTAAGATGCCCACACGAACGGCCCGATGTTGCTACGATCAGAGCCGAATTTGAACATTTCCTTTATCGTGTGTCCATCGGGTGTCAATTTCGGGACAGTGTGACAGGGCCTTAAAGTAGAGACACTACATACTGATATACACCAGAACATCAGCAGGAGAGGACTCTTTAAAGTAGACACACTACATACTGATATACACCTGAACATTAGCAGGAGAGGACTCTTTAAAGTAGAGACACTACATACTGATATACACCTGAACATCAGCAGGAGAGGACTCTTTAAAGTAGAGACACTACATACTGATATACACCTGAACATCAGCAGGAGAGGACTCTTTAAAGTAGAGACACTACATACTGATATACACCTGAACATCTGCAGGAGAGGACTCTTTAAAGTGGAGACACTACATACTGATATACACTTTAACCTTCTCATTCTAGCCTTTCTTACTTCTTATCCTGTCTCATTGTATTTCACTCTTTTCCTTTCCTTCAAACCTCTTTGAATATTTGTTGTTTCCAATTCTGTCTTTTGAGAGACAGACTTTCCATTTTCTTACTTTGCTTTTAAGTGCTCCGAGACCAACTTTGTTTTTGGACCGAGTCAGACATATTGACTTACTTCCCTTTATACTTTACTTTAGTGGAAGCATTATACGGAAATGCCTGCCATTGATGTCAGAAGAAAGAAAAACAAACTAGGTTAAGGTTTTTCAAGAGGGATGTGTGTGTGTGTGTGTGTGTGTGTGTGTGTGTGTGTGTCTGTCTGTAGCACCATCCTACTTCACCTCCTCTAATTGCAATTACCAGAGGTGTCCCGGGCTTTTATGATTTTGACAGTTTACAGAAGTTTCTTTATTAAAAGCCGAGAGGTCTAAGTGGGTTAGGAGTCCGGAGCTCCTCCCAGACGCTCTTCTTCCTCTTCTGCTGTTTAATTGCTTGCACCTCGGCAGGTCGGAGGCACTGACGTCTCCCCCACGATGTCCCACCGAGGAATAATCTGGCTCCGGTTAATGAAGCTCAAAGAAGAAACCGACAGAAATGAACTCCCATCACCGGAGGAGGAGGACGAAGAGGGCGATGTGAGGAAGGCCATGTAGGTTTAATCTCAATATACTGTTAAAGTTAATCACAAGAAAGTCAACATGTAAAACATAATTGTTAAGTGTCTTTGAATACTAGAAAAGCTCAATATACAGTATATTTGTTCATATTATTATTATTTCGTATTCATTGTTGAATGTTTTGCCAAAGTAAGACCTTTGCATTTTAATGTTGATGTTATTCATTTCATAGAAAAATAAAATAAATACCATTATTTAGAAAAATAGAAGTGAAATATAGTTGTTTTTTTTACAGTTAAAGGTGGGGTGGGTACGTTTGAGAAACCGGCTCGAGATATACGTTTTGTTATATTCCATGGAATGCTCTTAACATCCCGATAGCAATGAATATCTGAAGTGCTTTGACAAAAAATCCATAAAAAACATTTCATCTGTAGAAGCCGTGATACTGTAAAAGGTCTGAACTGGACGGCCTACCTGCCTGTCAGCCTTCCCTCGGGGCACACACTTATCTCGTGCCCTCATTGGTCATGTGCGCGCACGTGTGTGTTGGGGGAGGGGCTCTGTGAGGAATGGCAGATTTTCTCCGGTTGTGTATTTTCAAATTCTAGCGCACTCGAGCCAGTTTCTCAAACTTACCTACCCCACCTTTAAAGTAAAACGTGCAATAAAAAAAGATTGTATTGAAAAATTGTGCAATAAGAAAATAGTCAAGTATTTATAACAACAACATTTAGAGAAAAGTGTGGAAAAAGTTAAACAAGAAATATATAACAAAACACTTTTATATACACAGGTGTTAGGATACAAACAACGACTTAACTCCCAAATGTTAATTGAACTGATTGTATTTCTGGTATCTGACGTCTCCGTCTGTTTACCCCTTTCTCTTGATCGCCCTTAGCAACGGTTATACAGTGCTTAACAGCCGTCTGCACTTTCATCTCCGAAAATGACCAATTAGAATATAAGATAACGAGCAACTTCAGGTAGAAACATGTATTTATTTCCAGAACAAATCCTCTGCATTAAACATGTCTTTATTGTATCTTTGTTGATGTGTGTCAGTGACTAACCTTTTCCTTGTGATTGACGCCTGGAGGGAAAGTGTCCCGCCCTCCGCTGCAGGTATTTATGTGCGTGTTGTGTGCTCTTGCACGCTCTCAGGGTCAGCGGCGGTTTATGGAATAATCTGAACGACATAAATTAATTGTCAGAGCTGTCATCTCTCAGAGGCAGCGCTGGAGAAAAGATTTGAGAGATGATTTGAATATTTCTCTCTCTCTCTCGCTGTCACATTGGATTTGACAGCTCTTAATGGCTGCCGACATTGGAAATTCACCAGCGCCGGAATTAATGTCGGAATGGAAATCTGCTCTGCTGCTTTGCTTTCCCATTTTCTCATCTTATAAAAGGGATCAAGAACTTTTGCGTTGTTAATACTTTCTTTGTGCCTTTGATATTTTGTTAAGCCTCAGCTACGACTAAGAGAAGATGAAGAGGGAGGGTGAGGGAGGATGCAGAGTGTGTGTGTGTGTGTGTGTGTGTGTGTGTGTGTGTCAGTAGATTACAAATCTCCCTGTTTCATATTCATCCTCTCACCTGTGGAGAAGCAGCCTCTTCCTCCCCTCCATTTTTGATAACGTATCGTTCCTCATAATTAATGCAGCATCTCTGCAGAGCCACAGGTAACACACACATACACACACACACACACACACACACACACACACACACACACACACACACACACTCACACACTAACGTTCTGCTAATTTAATTATTCTAGTTTCAGTGAATAATATGTAACCTTTTACACAACCACATGTTGACAGCTAACGTTTCCAGTTCATTAGGTTATTACAAACATTAGCTGAGCTTATTATTATGTACAAATATATATATATATATATATATATATATATGTGTGTGTACTTTTGGTCTCAATGCTTTAATGTTGAATAAGCTCTTTATTGATCTCATACTGCCTGTGCTGCAGCACCTCTTTTCACCTTCTGTCTGAAACCAGAGCTGCTCTGATTGGTTAGCTGGCCGGCTCTGTTGTGATTGGTCAACTGCTTATAGATGTCCCGCCCCTTAGCCTAACCAGCAGCTACAAGAAGCGAATGTTACATAGTGTTGTGAAAAATAACACGTATTGAATAGTATTGATCGCAGGGCCGGACTGGGACAATAAATCAGGCCGGGAGTTATACACCCAGCCAGTTTTTACACCCAGCCAGTTTTTAGCTCTCAACACGTTTTAAAAGTTTATCTTACCTTTTTTCACCTAGTTAACGTTTTTTTTTGTATTATTCATGCATATTTAACTAATCTCACTCCCCCTTCAAATGGAAATATGTGTTTACATAAATGGAGACCAAACCGTTTGAGACCCACAGAGATAACTTAGACAAAGTTAACGATCTAAACACTCAAGAGAGGCTTTACCTCACCAGCACCTGAGCTGTAGTTATCAGTCTCTCAGTCTGACTGGAGAGGACTCTCCTCCACCTTGTTGTTGAAACAGCTCCTTATATCGGTTAGCACAACTAGCTAGCACCAGATGCTAACAACAACAATACAGTAACGGGTGCGCGCGCTCTCTCTCTCTCGCGCCACACATACACACACCCTCCCGAGCTTGAATGACACACAGAGACCAATCGAGGGCGTTTAGTGTATGATCTGTATGAAAGTCGCCATGCCGGCGGGCCACATCATGTAGACAGCCAGTCACCCTCTGTGAGGCAGAGTCCTAGACCCACATGTCCACCCACATTTGCGCAGCGTTGCGTTCACTATACATGCATAACAAAAATAATCCTCAGGCCAGCAGTCCACTTAGCAGGCCAGGCCATCGGGAAACCTCCCGGTCCTCCCGATGGCCAGTCCGGGCCTGATTGATCGTGGTGTTGATGTGCAGAAGCTTAGGAAGATTGTTAAAATATATTTGTGTCTGGTCACTTTAGTACTTTAAACAAATAACTCAACAATGAATTAATGAAAATGAAGGTTGTTTTACTTTTGTTATCACATGGCCAACACGCAGGAGAACACGCCGACGCACAGCGTGAGCAGAGATAGACTGTGCAAAATATACAGATAGCAGGAGACAGAGGACAGCCATGGTCAGATAGGAAAACATTCAGGATCTGGATCGGTCTTATGCGACAATGGAAACTGAACTAAAGAGAACATTTGAAACTTTAGCAGTCTGCGTGATCTGCCTGCAGGGAGGGGCGGGCCGGCCCTGCGAGTAAAGTAACAAGTAAAGTAACGAGACTTTATGCAGAGAGTAACGAAGTAGTGTAATAGATATATATATATTTTTTAAAGTAATATGTAATATATTAACAACCCCATCTCTGAATATTAGATACCTAATTTGGTAACACTTTAGATTAAGGTACACATATTCACCATCAAGTAGTTGTTAATTAACATTCATATGAGAGTGAAACTACTAGCTTATTGGTTCTGAACAAGACTTCACTTTTAACTGGGAACATATTCTGAGTAAGAAATACCTCATTCTGACACAATTAACACGTGTAAGAATTACCCTGCTAAGAATAGACCGTGGGTGTTTCTCAATGTCGAGGACGCTTCCTTGGTAGGAAATGTCTTCTGAGTCAGGTCCTTCAGAAGCGAGGCAAGAACCCTTGCTAGCCTCGGAACACGAAGAATGGTGGAACAGGCTAACAGGTGTGCGTCATATGCGAGGCCCCCCCGCCTTAAATGGAGCGCGATTTCAGCCAAAGATTTGGGAAATTGGTCCGTGCGCAAAGCATTGTGGGGATTTTAAGACCGCGGAGGATACGCATGTGCAGCCTCGCAATTTCACGCAACGAAGGACGCCGGCCTCGGTAGAATTCCAAGGGTCCTGGACATTTGAACAGTGCTTCGGCGGCACTCGATGACGTAGTATGCGCGACATAGTGGCTCTGGAGCATCCTTCCTCGACATTGAGAAACACCCCATGTTTGTGTGGTGTTATTATGAGAGAAGGCCTTATTAGGCCCAGCTTGAGCATATCAAGAACCACTCAATGTACAACAACGTTACAATAAATAAGCTCTAATTAGAGGGTTATTGACGAACTAATGGCCTCGTACTTGTACAATATGGTCATGTAGAACAAGGCATTCATACATGTTTTATAATCACTAATAAAGAGCCAATAATAGCTAATAGCAGATGGTGAATACGTGTACCTTAATATAAAGTGTTACCAATCATTTGTAAGTTGAAAACAGGTGAATGTCTTCTTACCTCTGATGTTGTGCAAATGGATGTGTATTGAGTGCATATAGGGGGAGATGTGAGAGAGTGGGGGGGTGGGGGGTGGGGGTTCAGAGCAGTAATCTGGTTTGGAGTCACGGCTGGTCCGTACACTCCCGGTGAATTTCCTGCTGTAAATGGGGGCTAATGGGGGAGAGGTCTGTGTAATGCTCTCTCCATTAGCTGCTCTGCCTGGCCTAATTGCCCGGCCGAGCCTGAACAATTTTGTTTGACGTTGCCCGGGTAATTATGGGCTGCTTTGGCTAAAAATAACAGGCTCCCCAGAAACAGAGGCATCAGGCAGCGGTTTCCCTCTTTGTCTCTGAACCCGAGGGGACGGAGCAAGCGGTAAGTAAGAGGAAGATGGAGGCCACGCTGCGAGGATGGCGAGGGAATCGAACCGGCGGCGGGATGCTTCTGAAGCTGAAGGACCGTGAGGAGATCAGAGGGAAAATCCTGCTTCCACTGACAGCAAGCGGCAATTTACACCCACAGAAAGGGACGTTATCAGGGACATTTGCAAACTGATCTTTTAAATCAAATTGGTGACCAATTAACCTGCTGCTCAATAACCCCAATTAGAGCATCGGGTTTAAAACATACAGGTGCAAGTAATAAGGCCAGGCGAGACGATTAGGAGGTAAAACAAAACAGATTCCCCCAAAACTATGGTCATGACAATCATCAACAACCGCTAGGGTACATTTACAATTACAGTCTGTTACAAAAGTTACTGTAATAAATTGTAATCAGTATCTTATCTCAGTATCACAATATAAAAGTAAAGTAACCTGATTACTTGACGTTACTTTTGGATTACGTCAATATCAAATATAATGCAAACAAATATATCAATAACATTTTTTCAGTGTGTTTAAGTGTATACTGTAAGACAGGGGTGTACAACTAAATTTCATCGCGGGCCACATTAGCATTATGGTTGCACTCAAAGGGTCGGTTGTAACTATATAAATAAAATATACATATATAAATATATAATTATATAAAATAATGTATTATGTTATATTATTGCCTCTGAATTGGATTATTATCGGTAGGGTAATAACTAACTACGTCTGAAAGCAGAAGTCCAGGGCAAATAATTGCAAGTCTTTTCAGTGCACATGTCACAAAACAAGATGCATTGTGGGACATGTAGTTTATGGGCAACCTGCTTCTGTAAAGTGGCATGTAACCATATAATAAACGTATTATATTCTTTGCATGCTCTTGCGGGCCACATGAAATGAAGTCGAGGGCCTGATTTGGCCCCCGGGCCTTGAGTTTGACAAGAGAACAATGTAAAATTGGAACTAATATAACAAATATTTAAAAAACGATAATAATATTTGAAATAATACGAAGAACTGTCACCAAGAAATGGAAGTACAATAGGAATATGATATGACAAATAACTCAAAACTAAAATATATACGTGGAGGTGTTTTGTAATCGCCTGCTGACGGGGCGTTTAAGGAAGTTGTGAAAGGAAAGTTTCACGCTGCATCTCTCTCTCTTCCTCGCCCTGTCACGGGGAGGACTTCTTTAAATGAAGATTCGTGTTTTAATCTGCGCTCTCTCCCTCCTTCTCTTTCCCCCATCTCTCTTCCCCCCGAAAGATTTACCTCCCGCTCCGTCAGTATTTCTCCCAGCAGCCCTTTCTGCTGGCCTGGCACTTGTGTTTATGTAGTGCTCTGATTGTTGATTTATATTTTGACAGCATGCATCTGTGTATTTTGCTGATGTGTGTATTTTTTTATTTGTGTGCACTGCTGCTGGAAGTGTATTTCTCTGCCAGTGTGTGTGTGTGTGTGTGTGTGTGTGTGTGTTGCCAAGAGAAGCTATTGACTTGTTGTAAAGCCGCGGTCCTTGAGAGTATTTATGACCGTGGAAGCAGTGGCATTTCCCCGTCGCTGAAGCAGAACGACTCTCTCCGGCTCTGACACCCTCTGCTGAGCAAAGAGACAAAGTTTCCCAGAGTTCATAGCTCTTCCCCTCTCCTCTCTATCCATCCACGGCTATCTGACAAATCCATATGGAAGCTTATTGACGACAAAAGTATTGAACGAGCAGCGAGATGAGCTGCAATCGATCTGGAAGTTAGGCCACAGTGTGTATATCTCCTGTGCAAACCAAACGATTATACCGGATTATATTTTAATAAAAGTGACAGCCACTGTCAAATACATTGTCATATAACACGAGATAAGAGCTGCCATGTATGTAAAAGGTAGATTTTGCTTCATGTCGTCAAGAATAAGAGAAGGAAAGATTAAAAAGACAGAGAGACGGATGTCAGGGAATTCTACGGAAGCAGAGAGACAGGAAGTACACGCTAAAGGGAACAGTAGAAGACAGACAGGAAGTAAACATTAACAGGAACAGAAGAAGAAGACAGACAGGAAGTAAACACTAACGGGAACAGCTGAAGAAGACAGACATGAAGTAAACACTAACAGGAACAGAAGAAGAAGACAGACAGGAAGTAAACACTAACGGGAACAGAAGAAGAAGACAGACAGGAAGTAAACACTAAAGGGAACAGAAGAAGACAGACAGGAAGTAAACACTAACAGGAACAGAAGAAGACAGATAGACAGGAAGTGAACACTAAAGGGAACAGAAGAAGACAGACAGGAAGTAAACACTAACAGGAACAGAAGAAGAAGACAGACAGGAAGTAAACACTAAAGGGAACAGAAGAAGACAGACAGGAAGTCAACACTAAAGGGAACAGCATAAGACAGACAGACAGACAGACAGACAGGAAGTAAACACTAAAGGGAACAACAGAAGAAGACAGACAGGAAGTGAACACTAACAGGAACAGCTGGAGAAGACAGACAGGAAGTAAGCACTTAAGGGAACAACAGAAGAAGACAGACAGGAAGTAAACACTAAAGGGAACAACAGAAGAAGACAGACAGGAAACAAACACTAAAGGGAACTTGGATTTGTCCACATTGACGAAACTCATGAACACACAGAAGAAAGACTTTACAACCCCAGAGTGTAATGGGATAATTAATATTGTTCTCGTCTGTTGTGATATGCACTTTGCCTTTAGGCTTCCTGTTGGTTAATGTATTGAATAAACTACAGATTGCATGTGTAGTTGTGTTGTTGCTCTTGTAGTTAATGAACCTGCGTGCTCCTCTGAGTGCAGCGCTGTGATTGGACGACAGATCCAGCCCTGACCTGCAGCAGATGCTCAGCTTAATCCCCTCTGCAGACTCTAATGGAGACAAATGGACGAGGCAGGAGCGACAGAAGGTGAATCTATATTCATCTATGTTTCTAAAATGTCTGTTTGTGGATTCGTTTCGACTCGGGGCAGAAAGCTGCTGCTGCTGCTGCTGTCTGGAAAAGGCTTCTCTATTTGGAGTGAAAACACATTGTGGTTCAGCTTGAGACTTTCTCTATTTTTTTGTATTTTGATTATTTTTTTAAACCGAGAAATTGTATTAAAAAACATTTAGAAATGACATATACATGTGAGAAAAAGATATGCAACGAATGCAAACATGGTGGTAAATTATTTAATTATATATAAATGGTAGAAACATGTTTAAGACTACATGTGTATTGTAGAAACATTTATTAAACATTGTTGAAAAAAAAATGCATATTTCAATTTTCTTTCAATTTATTCAACTTATTTCAATATTTACGTATTTAAAAATATATAATACATTTAACAGTTGTGCAAAAATAATTTAACACATATTTACCATTCCTAGAAAGATTTATGAAAAACATAGATTGTGAAAATAAATTGTATATAAAGAAACAGCTCCATGTTTTCCACATTTGACCCTTCCCTCTCCCCGTCCAGCCCATCTTTAGAAAACACATCTGCGTTTCCTTTGAGATGATTAGTGGGCAGTTCAGACTTTAATTACTTCGGCCCTTTCTAATGACCCTGTCTGCAATTATTCCTTTGAATACTAAATGAGGATTGGCTCTCACACAAACAAACAACAATAAAATATATCAAACAGTAATTGTCTGGCAGAAACAAAAGACGGTGACATTTGGGAGCGTCGCCGCCGCTAATTGAGCTCTGTCGAACCTGAAGATGTACGGAGGACCGTCCTCTGCAAGGACACTCACTGAGAGACCGCACGACGACTGAACAAAGTGAAGGTTGTTTCTTTAATCTGCTGGTACCTGGAAAAACAAATCACAGTTACAGGAAATTAGCTTAAAAAAAGCCGCCTCTCCAGCTCCTCTGAACTGGACTCATTTAAAAAGAAAAGACGGGTTTTTCAGCACAGATAAAATACTCTCCACTTCTTTAGAAACTCACAGGTCACACACCCTCCGCTCCGCTTTTTCTCCCATCCTTTTCATTATTTACACCGCCAAAGATCTTTAAGATGCCGTGAAAAATGACCTCTATTCAGTGACGGTGAAGGTGAATGTGTGTCTGTAATTCTGGATACATGTGGCTGAGTCTGAAGGTGGAGTATCTCTGAGAGTGCGGGTAAACATTAGCTTTTAGGAAGCTGTTAGAGAAGGCGAAGGGGATGTGAGGCCGTGAGTTTACGTTCAGTCTGCTCAACAGATGGGTCATATCCAGTCGCATTTAAACTGAGTTTAACAGCTTTATTTACTGAGCGTCCTTCACATTACAGGCAGCTGGGCAAGGAGTGTCACACAGTGAGCACTGCGGCTCATAAAGACCATCGCAAAGTCAATTAGACTGATGAGGATATTATCTAGGAAAGAATGAAAACCCAAAAAGGCATTAAAAAAACTCCGGCATAACAAGCTGCTATGTAATAGGCCCACTGTGGGATGAATGCTTAAAGGTGGGGTAGGTAAGTTTGAGAAACTGGCTCGAGATACACTTTTTGTTATATTCCATGGAATGCTCTTAACATCCCGATAGCAATGAATATCTGAAGTGCTTTGACAACAAATCCATAAAAACATGTCATCTGTGGAAACTGTAGCACTGTAAAAAGTACAACCAATCCGATTGGTCGGCCTACCTGCCTGTCAGCCTTCCATCGGGGCACACACTTATCTCGTGCCCTCATTGGTCATGTGCGCGTTCGTGTGTGTTGGAGGAGGGGCTCTGTGAGGAAGTGGCAGAATTTCTCCGGGGTTGTGTATTTTCAAATTCGAGCGATCTCGAGCCGGTTTCTCAAACTTACCTACCCCACCTTTAATGCAAAAGTCCTGTGTAAAAAAATTGTTTAACATTGTTTTTCATTGTTGTTTTGAATGTCTTTGTAAATGTAATAACGCACCCTGAGCTTTTATTATTAATGCGCTTTCGGTTGCAGACACCAGGGGGCGCACAAACCAGCTATTCTTTGTAAGAAAAGTGTTTACAGAAGATTGTAAGAAACTATTGAGTAGTGCAGGAATGAGTCCTAAAACCCGAAAATGAGTCAGCATGTTATCATATCCTGTTCCCCTTTCTGGAAGTCAATGGTTTTGGGAAATGTATTTTAGTTAGTAGTTTGAATGAGACGCCTAAACGTCATCACGCCGAACGTTAGCCACCGTTATCTTAGCGGTGGTGATGTGAAGTCGTGTGACCGCGCTGTAGTTCCTTTATAGCCCAACATTAGCCACCTTTAGCTTAGCAGTGGTGACGTGAAGTCATGTGACCGTGCTGTAGTTCCTTTATAGCCCAACATTAGCCACCTTTAGCTTAGCGGTGGTGACGTGAAGTCATGTGACCGTGCTGTAGTTCCTTTATAGCCCAACATTAGCCACCTTTAGCTTAACGGTGGTGACGTGAAGTCATGTGACCATGCTGTAGTTCCTTTATAGCCCAACATTAGCCTCCTTTAGCTTAGCGGTGGTGACGTGAAGTCATGTGACCGTGCTGTAGTTCCTTTATAGCCCAACATTAGCCACCTTTAGCTTAGCGGTGGTGACGTGAAGTCATGTGACCGTGCTGTAGTTCCTTTATAGCTCAACATTAGCCGCCGTTACTTAGCGGTGGTGATGTGAAGTCTGTGACCGCGCTGTAGTTTCTTTATAGCCCAACATTAGCCGCCTTTAGCTTAGCGGTGGTGACGTGAAGTCATGTGACCATGCTGTAGTTCCTTGATAGCCCAACATTAGCCGCCTTTAGCTTAGCGGTGGTGATGTGAAGTCATGTGACCGTGCTGTAGTTCCTTTATAGCCCAACATTAGCCTCATTTAGCTTAGCGGTGGTGACGTGAAGTCATGTGACCGTGCTGTAGTTCCTTTATAGCCCAACACTAGCCACCTTTAGCTTAGCGGTGGTGACGTGAAGTCATGTGACCGTGCTGTAGTTCCTTTATAGCTCAACATTAGCCGCCGTTATCTAGCGGTGGTGACGTGAAGTCATGTGACCGTGCTGTAGTTCCTTTTTAGCTCAACATTAGCCGCCATTATCTTAGCGGTGGTGATGTGAAGTCGTGTGACCGCGCTGTAGTTACTTTATAGGCTAATGTTGGCTTTTTACCGGTTACTGCAATTGCATTAAGCTTAAAAAATACAAAAATATGTTTCAATATTTACATTTACATGCCCGACCATTTCAGAGTCGTTTTTCAGACTTTGGTGTGTTCTTGAGCTTAAAGTCGTAATGTGGAAACAACAGGGACGTTATAATATGTTTGTGTTACATGTCAGGTTATATCAGTTTGAGGGTGTATTTCATTTTACCCATGAATCGCACACATGCCATATTTCACCAAATTGATGATACAATTAAACAACATTCACAGTGTGATTCAAATCTGCTGTTTTTGTTGTCGCTCCTACTTGGTCATGGAAACGCCCTTCCACCAAGTTTCATGGAAATTGAGCTAGTCGTTTTTTCGTCAGAACAGAGAGACAAACCAGTTTAAAGTAACTTACTCGAAGAAGGTCATAATGAACCTTTAAAAGTACAAACAGCAATCACAAAATGGCTGTAAGAAAGCACCTGCAGCTAATGCTCCAACAAGAGCGTTCAGTAGAATAGATAAAAGATAATTCAGGTCAAAAGGCAAATGCTGTGAATCTTCAGAGTGTTTCTATTGGCAACACTGTTCAACAACAGCAGAACAAATCATATTCTGTACAGTTTAAGTGCCGGCTAAATGAGAGTTGACCCGGTCTTACCTGAGCTTCAGATCTGGTCCCTGTTTGATTAAATATTGCTGCAGTGTCAGTGGTGAAGGTTCAGTGCTCACACCATCAAAGCTGCTCATTTAGCCTATTGGATTGAAACTTAAAGCCAAAAGCGAATAAATGAAAATGAGTAAATCAGAAAGTGATGACACCGGCAGTTAGACAGAACTTCCTGGGACTCAGCTGGGAATCATAACGTTCCAGTGAATTACAGAAATGTCCTTTTCCGGGTTTTATGGCCTTCCTGCTTTACAGCTCCGGCCCCACAGGAACGGTTTGGAAAATTAAAAGTGCTCAGGGAAGAAAGGTGTGGAGACTGCAGAGTGAATGAGAAGTGATGAGAGTCGGAGAAGTTTTCTTTCTTTCAATGTCCTAGTTTGCTCTTACGAAGGATAAAGTCTCCGGGAACAAAGTCTAAACTTCCTAAATGGTTAGATGTCTAGAAATATCAAGGTAAAGCTTTTATATATGAAGATATGAAAACCTTTCAAATGTAAGTAATATTTGTGGCCTTACAATGGTGGTGCAGTAATAACGTATTTATGTAGGCTGACCGCTTCCTGGTGTCCTCCACAAGTGCCAATGGGATTTTTCAATTGGATTTGGAGACATTTCTGAAAATAATCTCTATGGCTAACACACGTTTATGATGCTTAAACGTTTTGTTTAGTAGGACACTAGTTCCTTTATGGGATGTCACCACCGCTAAGCTAAAGGCGGCTAATGTTGGGCTATAAATGAACTACAGCACGGTCACATGACTTCACGTCACCACCGCTAAGCTAAAGGCGGCTAATGTTGGGACTAAAGGAACTACTGCACGGTCACATGACTTCACGTCACCACCGCTAAGCTAAAGGCGGCTAATGTTGGGCTATAAAGGAACTACAGCACGGTCACATGACTTCACGTCACCACCGCTAAGCTAAAGGCGGCTAATGTTGGGCTATAAAGGAACTACAGCACGGTCACATGACTTCACGTCCCCACCGCTAAGCTAAAGGTGGCTAATGTTGGGCTATAAAGGAACTACTGCACGGTCACATGACTTCACGTCACCACCGCTAAGCTAAAGGTGGCTAATGTTGGGCGTGATGACGTTTAGTCGTCTCATTTAACCCATTTTAAGACCTTTTAAATTCACCAGTTGGAAAATTACTTACATATTTAATGTCATAGAACAAAACATTAAAATCTCTCCAGCTTATTTCAGCCTTCTTACCAAAACAACATTAGCAAAATGATTGACTTCCAGACGAGGGAACTGGAATTGATAAAATGTTGTCTAATTTCAGGGTTTAAGGACTCATTTCTGCTCCAATATTCCATATATATTTGTTATATATATATTTTCTAAACTAGTAATCATAGACTTGAATAACTGAAAAGGCCAATCATCATTTATGAAACCCTAACTATCATTTAAGTTAATTGGTTATTTGCACACATAATAACCTGCATTTCTCCCGTGGTACATTAAGTCTGCTGCAAGTTCACAAAAAAACACATCAAACCTCAACGTTAAAAACATTTTCGTTAACCTTTTTGATCATGTCTTAACCTTTACAATACTCTCTTCAGTTTCTTTCTTTCTTTTACTCGACTTTACTTTCTTATGTGATCATGAAAATCTGTTTAATTACAGGTTAAATTGTAAAATATTTACAATTATATTGTTTGTGTTTCACTGCCAAGGTTTGTGCTTGTCTCTCTTTATTATCACTGACTCATGGAGGCATTAAACGCCCAATAAAATGAAGTGCTTTCCTCCTAATTGGGTGTTTTTCCACTGTGGTTTTGCCCGTTTTACTTCAGTAAAGAGTTTAATTAGTTCTTCCACTACTGACTGAACAAAATAAAACTCTCTGTAAACTGCCAAAGAGGATTTGATTGATTTCTGGAGGCTGATTCCAGTTAAAGTAAACAACATTTTCTACCCATAATATCTTAATACTGAAGTGTAAAGAGACAAAAATACTCTGGAACAGGATGATTATGTTATATTAAGTGTGTGTGTGTGTGTGTGTGTGTGTGTGTGTGTGTGTGTGTGTGTGTATGCGTGTGTGTGTGTGTTCTGATGACTGTGTTTCATTAGTCAGGTTAATGTGTTTTATTCATCAGTTCTTCAATCGATCATTTGTAAATCAGATCAGTGCTTCAGGTTAATAATATCAGCGGCGGACGTCGATCAACGTCATTATGTGCTTCGTACACAAGCAAACGCTGTAGTCTGATTGGCCGGCTGTAGGCATCCCTGTCCTATGATTGGCCGGTTGTGACCCGCCCCTCCCCTCCCCTCACTGTGTCACAGCTTTCATTATGCCTCTCATTGATCTGCAGGAGAAAGACAGAGCGGGGTAATAATGGCCGACGACTGGCAGCATGTCGGCCATTATAGTCCTCCTCCTCCTCCTCCTCCTCCTCCTCCTCCTCCTCCTCCTCCTCCTCCTCCTTTTCCCCCTCCCCTTCCTGTGACAAAGGGAGAAGGATGAATGGAGGATGGGAAGGAGGAACAAAAATAAGAGGATGACATAATAATAATTAAACGTCTGTCCAGAATGTGAGATCAAAACAGGAAGTGGACAGAGCTTTTGTTTTTCAGAAAACTATCAGTAGCTTTTCCTAGGTAGTAGAAATGGCTGAGAGTGGCTACTTCAAATAAAATGAAAGGTCTATGTGAACAGTTGATTACATGTAAATGTACAATAAAGGTTGTCACGAAAGCTCCAAGTATCAAAATGCTTTTATTAGAAATATGAAATTGTGACATAACAATTCAATTAAATTCAAAACCTTTATTTATCCAGGAAGAATCCCATTGAGATCAATGATCTCCTTTTCAATGGAGACCTGCAGTTTAACAGTTTAAATTATGAGTTTAGAGCAGATATGTTACCAATCACACAATTGATCTTAAACCAGGTGGCTTTTCCCTGACTACAGAGGGGTCAACACTTAGAATATGTATTATTATTATTATTGGTTTTATTGGTTTAATTAGTTCTATGTCCTATATTCATGTTGGAGCCTGGGACTTAAGTTTAATATCTACACTGTAGCTACTATATCACAGTAAAGCCTTGAATCTTGAATATAAAAAAAAACTAACAACAATGAATATTACAGGTAACATGTCACAATAGAAATTAGGGATTCTTAACCAGTTAAACCCCACGGGGGCAAAACGCAACATCTTGCAAGAAACAGCGAGGGCTTCTTAACATGTAATGAATTATGAATGTGTCATACTCACTTAACGGGAAGAAACCCAACTTTCAGACAATATTAACCATGTTTAGCTCAACGAAACTAAAGGGTAAAAACAAAGGCTCTGAATTAGCCCTGAGCAAAAAAATGCTAACGCAATTAGCACAAAACTCAAGGTAAAATACCCTTATTACTTATCGTTTCTGCACAAACAAGATATTGATTAGCAAGCTGAGATTCCACAGATTCCAGACATTGGAGACATTGGAGTTTCAGGCTCTGCACTTTCCCTCCTCACCTCATACCTCAAAGACCGTACCTACAGGGTAACTTGGAGAAGGTCAGATTCCGTCGCTTGTCAATTAACTACAGGGGTCCCTCAGGGCTCTGTTCTTGGTCCCCTCCTCTTCTCCTTGTACACAAACTCGCTCACATCAGTCATTAGCCCGCATGGTTTTTCATACCACTGCTACGCTGACGACACCCAATTAATTCTGTCCTTTCCCCGCTCAGAGACCCAGGTCGTCGCACGCATCTCTGCTTGTCTAGCTGACATCTCTCAGTGGATGTCTGATCATCACCTCAAGCTTAACCTTGACAAGACTGAACTGCTTTTCCTTCCGGGAAAAGATTGTCCCACTCTTGACCTGACAATCAACATCGGCACCTCTGTTGTTTCCCCGACTCAGACTGCAAGGAATCTGGGCGTGATCCTAGATAACAAACTGTCCTTCACTGCAAACATCGCTGCTACAACCCGCTGCTGCAGATACACGCTTTACAACATCAGGAGGATGCGTCCCCAGCTGACCCAGAAAGCCATGCAGGTTCTGGTCCAGGCTCTCGTCATCTCACGCCTAGACTACTGCAACTCCCTCCTGGCTGGTCTACCTGCATGTGCCATCCATCCTCTGCAGCTCATCCAGAATGCAGCGGCTCGTCTGGTCTTCAACCTTCCTAAATGTTCCCACACCACGCCGCTCCTCCGCTCCCTTCACTGGCTTCCGGTAACTGCTAGAATCCACTTCAAGACACTGGTGCTTGCGTACCATGCTGCGAATGGATCTGGCCCTTCCTACATCCAGGACAGGGTTAAACCGTACACCCCAGCGCGTGCACTACGCTCTGCATCAGCCAAACAGCTCGCTGCACCCGCACTGCGAGGGGGACCCAAGTTCCCATCAGCAAAAACACGTAGTTTGATATCCTGGCTCCAAAATGGTGGAATGAGCTCCCATTGAAATCAGGACAGCAGAAAGCTTACAAACCTTCCGGCGCAGACTGAAAACTCATCTCTTTCGACTCCACCGCGAGAGATAGAATTACTAACAAAGAATTACTAACAGAGCACTTATATACTAATAAAGGGCTGGCTTATCTAAAGCCAGTTGAGTAGCACTTGAAATGCTTTGCTCTATGAAACCTGATGTACTTTATGATTCTGTTTTCTTCAAGGTTTTATCTTCCTGGTGGAATGTACTTATTGTAAGTCGCTTTGGATAAATGCGTCAGCTAAATGCAATGTAATGTAATAAGTATCATCACTAAGTGATCAGAACTCGTGACATGGGAAGCAAAACCAGTCATAACACCACGTAGCATTACGGAGCAAACACGGGAGAAATTCTTACCGTAGCTGTTGTTCTGATCCAAAGTTGTATGGCGTTAAAACGATAAAAACGCTGCTGAAGGTTAATCCATAGGTTAATCGAATGTGTCACTTTGAAATGATTGCTGATAATCCATCTTCATATTCATGTCAATAACGGAGATTTCATATATAGCTGCTATGATAGCTACGAGAGTGTATGACAGCTTCCGGTTTTGGGCATTCTGGCTACGCATCACTCATTCACCAATGGGTAATGTTTAGATGGATTTTAGGAACTTCCCCTCGATTCTATTGACTCTAACGGTTCAGAAGAGATGTCAATCATCAAAACCGACCGAGGGGGGCCAGAGAAATGGAAAATGCACCCAAATGACCCCAGAAGTGTTTTTTTTCTTCTAAATCTCTCTAAAAAGGTCAAATGTCACTTTTGTTGCATCGATCTTGGTACAGGGTAATTATTATATGTCATAGTTTGGATTCCTAAAGCTTTTAGTCTTGGATCCCATCATTCAAGGGTGGTTTTCACTATAAGTCATGTTTTGTTTTTGGACGGACACAATCATTTACATTTTTTTACTATATTCAATCTGAATTTACTTTAAAATAAGAATAATCTATATTAATTCTGACTTTTCTACATCCGACTCACAGGTTTATCATTGCTTTGAGAAAGAAGATTATTAATGTACCCCTTTTAGAAGTCAAGATATTGCCATTTGTTCTGGGAATGTCATTTTCGAGGCCTGAAAAACAGGTTAAGGCACTTAGACACAAAAACAGGGGGTACAACCACACATATTGATAATCAAAAACCTGTTTACTTTAATGGGTTAAAGGTTTGCTCCGTGGGACCTTTTGATATTGAAAGGGAATATAATTAGAGCAGGAGTTCAGGAGGTGAGCTGCTTTACGCTGCTGTCAGAGCCTGAGGTTTTCCAGGTCACTCTTTATTGAATCTCGCTGAAAGATTATCTCTGAAACGAAGCTGCAGCGCACCTGAAACTGGATTACTGCTTCCTGCTTCCTCTCTGCCTGCCATCTCTCATTCGCTCTGCTCTAAATCCGAAACAACCAGCGTCATGTTACAGCTTCGGCTTTATTTACCCTGATCTTTATTTCAAAAAACGAGCTTTGTGTTATAGATTTAACTGCAGATCTAGATGTCGTGTTTGTCTGCATTGGACAGTTTCTCTCTCTCACCTCCTACATCTTCCTCACTTCTCTCTGTCCTCCTTTCTTTCCCTCCTCCTTACTTAATTGCCATTCCTTTCCTTACTTCTTTGTTTCCTTTCCTTCCTCCTTACTTGCCGTTCTTCATCTATTCCTCACGTCTTTTCTTCCGTCCCTTCTACCTTTCCCTGTATAAACCCTTTTCCTTCTTTTCTTACCTTGTTGTCTTCCTCCTTTCCTTCCTCCTTAATTCATTCCCATCTTCCATTACTCACTTATGTCCCTCCTTGCTCCTTCCTTGTCTTCTGTCTTTCCCTCCTCCTTACTTAATTGCCATATTCCTTTCCTTATTTCTTTCCTTGTGTTCTTCCTTTCCTTCCTCCTTACGTCCCGTTCTTCGTCTATTCCTCACGTCTTTCCTTCCTTCCCTTCTACTTTTCCCTGTATAAACCCTTTCCCTTCTTTTCTTACCTTGTTGTCTTCCTCCTTTCCTTCCTCCTTACTTCATTCCCATCTTCCATTACTCACTTATGTCCCTACTTGCTCCTTCCTTGTCTTCTGTCTTTCTATCCTCCTTAATAATTGTTGTAAAGCACTTTTAATTGCGTTGTGTTGAAAGGGGCTGTACAAATAAACGTGCCTTACTTAATTTACTTTCCTCCCTTCTCTCAATCCTTATATCCTGCCTGTCCTTCATCCTTTCCTTGCTCCTTACTTCCTTTTCTCACTTCTTACTTAATTGCCTTCCTTAGCCAGAAGCATGCTGTTATGTCTGAATGCTCCTTTAAAAACTGCCCTGAAGCTGAAGGTAACGTTATTGAGGATCTCATGCAACATTCCTTCTAACATTCAGAAACAGAAAGACTCTCGGCAACAGCGAACAGATTTGAGGACGGCAGAAGTTGTTGAATGTGACCGTGGAGCGACTCTCTGGAGGGTTAACACGAAGCCAGAAGAAAGGCCGTGCTCTGGAGGTCCCTTGTTGATTTATCCGTGGATGAAGACAACTCTAAGTACTCTGGACCTGCATGCAATCGACAAGTTCTGTGTGGAGGCGTGTGGCGCAATGGAGTGTGCGTAGGTGTTTGGATCAGGGGAGCACAGGTTCAAACCCCACTGCAGGTAGCATGTCGTTGTGTCCTTTCACCCCAAATCGCTCCTGTGGGGATCGCCCACAGTATTGAGTACGTAAGTCGCTTTGGATTAAAACATCTAATGTCTGTAGTGTAACATCTGGTCAACGAAGCTACTAGCTCGAGCCAAAGCATCATAGTGTGTGTTAGCTTACTGCTCAAGGACATGATGTTGTATTGACACCAGAATGGAAATCAACATGTCTTGTGCATAATTGTATTGAAAAACAGGACAATTAATGAAATAGGAAAATGTAGAGAACTGTTCCCGTCTGATCCCCCATGATGCACGCTGTTTTGTTCTATCAGAAAGTTGCTGTAGTTTAGTCAAATCTGTTTTAGTGACAGTTCTCTTTTGTGCTCTATTCTGAATTCAGAGTCCTTGGAAGTTATTTGTGTTCCCATAATGATGAATCCACTTGAGTTGCTTTTTGGTGTCAGAATGATCTGAGGTTCATTTGAGTTCCTTTCAGCTGATTCTCTCACAAGACTTGAATGAAAAGTGATAATGGATGTGTCTGAAGGGCAAAAGGAGACCTTCAGCAGCCAAACAGGAAACAAAAGCACCATGACACACACACACACACACACAGAGGCAGAGTAATTAAGAGAAGCCATCAGTCATTGGTCCAATTTCAAACGTTCCGAGGCGTAGATCCCATCTGTTTCGCTGCCGCTCGCTGAGCTTCACTCCGGGTCAGAAACTCACTCTTTGGTTTCTAGAGACTCGCCAAATCCAATTCTGACGATAACATAATCCGACTGATATGTGGCCATTTGATGTTCTTTGGACAGTCTGTCTAACGATGAGGCATTTCTACTCGCAGCAGGCTGGAATGGAAATTACATTTTACCCGCCCATTTGAAGATGATATCGAAGTCTGAAGATCACAAGAACTTCGCTCTCCGAACAACACAAGGGGTTGGTGGAGATCATCATTATTCTCTTAGGAAGGTTTCCAACGCAGTGTAATGACCTGGAAGCACCTCTGTGGCAGCCATCATAAGATCTGTTTGATCTTTAGTATCTCCTTTAGGATACAATGGATCCGTTTTTACGAATGGACGGAGATAATGGCGTCACAATTCAGCCGTTCACGGAAACAACGGATACTTTTTTATGAATATTATTTGTATCATTTCATACGTCATGCCGACATATGGTAAAGTGCCTATACTGTATGCTTTGAATGTTCAACGATATGTTAAACTAAAATAAGAACTATGAGCGTTACGTGAATTGCTGTAAATTGTTAAAATAAAGTTTGAAGGTGTTTGCTGAGTCTTCGTCTTAATACTCTCAATTTTGTTATGAACCACTTTTAATGGTTTTTAATGGTCACTTTTAATCTCATTAGGATTCATGACGATTAACAGGAATGGCCCATCCTTGGTAATTCAGTCATATCACTGTGACGACGTTTATAAAGCCTGAAACAACACGATGAAAAATCACAGGGCGAGGTATGCTTTCAGTCCGTCTACGGTACATTCTAGTTTCCCCACGGCAGACTCCGTTACATCCTAACACCTCCCAGTCTCTTTTCCTACATCCTGATGACCATCCAACGTGCCGACAGCACACTTCCACACATCCACACACTGCTGACATGCCTGACAATCTCATTCTTACAAACCCAACTTACTGAGAGGTACTTTAAGTGTTAAATAAACAACTTATTGACATACTTCGGTGTGGCCAGCCTCTTTGTTGCCAGCCTTAAGGAAGGTTGCAACAATACTTCTTTCCTCAACCCCAAATTGTTTCACTGAGGTTAAAGACACGAGGTGAGGAGAAGACATAGGGCTTGTGTGCTTTCAGTAAAACTCATCCCAGGAATCAGTCCGGTTGTAATTCCTCTGAACCGCCATGAGATAATCTGTCTTCTCTTTCTCTGCAGCACTGATCGGTTTCAGAGTCTGACAGGAACTTGGCAGCCTACTTCTCTCCTCGCCGGAGTTTTCTCTGTTTCCCCCACGATGCACCTGGCTGACTTGATCAGGATCAACTTGAACCCTCTGAAGGTTTCTCTGTTCCTGTACGAGGGAGAGTTTAATGTGATATCCGTGCTGACCTCATATTCAACTGAATTAGAACAAGGCTTTAAAAACTGTGCATCACTCTCAGGTTCCTCATGCTGTTTTTATTCAGAGCCCCCTAGGGGACATGGAGAAGAAAAAAAAATAATTTGAAAAAAATAAATAAATAAAGTGTTTTGCGAGATCTCGCAAAACCCCGTTGCAGTTTGTGGACAGTCCCTAAGCACTCCTCCTCTCCCTCCTCCAGCTGCAGATTGTGACCAATTCTTGATGTTTAGCTCGGATGACGGCGCGTATCGAACTGCTCTGATAGAAACGACACTGTAGCTCGTTGTCTACCTTGCTATGATTGTAAAGTCATGTTGTTTGTATTTTTACAACATTATGTTCATGAGTTCTTGATCCGCGAAATTCAAATCTGTCAATAACTCGGCTCAGAGGAACGTGCATGTCCCTCGCTCTAAGTGTTCTCTTGAGGTGTCTTCACTTATGTGAAACCCTTTATATATACAGTCTATGTGTGAAACGCGTGCCTATTGCCAAGCACTGATGTTATATCTGTATATTTAAGGCCAAGCTCAAAGTAAAATCGATGAACCACTCCATTGTTGTGGTTTCTGTGTTTCCGTAGCAGCCAAACTGACCAGGAAGTACATTGAGCTAAATGAAAAGTATTATTATTATTTTTTTCAAATACTTTTTCTTTTCTTCTCCATGTCCCCTAGGGGGCTCCGTAGTTTTTATGACACATAGAAGGTTCGGATATTTACGAGTTGAGTGTTATCTAACGTATCTTATGTAGCAGATCAACATGTAAACATCTCTTCAGCTTCTGGTAACCACTTATTTCAGGTTCTGAACAACAACACATTTCAGAGAACCATTGACTTCGACGGATTCATTTCCGGGTTTTAGGACTAATTCCTGATTTCTGCTCACTGACAGTCAGCTGGGTAAACAAATATTGTGAAATTGATAACAAGGCATGACAACCTGGCACATCGATTACACAACATGTAATCGTTATATTGGCTAAAACAAATCCAATGAATATAATGACGTGTGTACACATATCCTTCATCTTCAGCGGCTTGCGTTGTAGCATGCTTTATTATCTAAATATGTATTATGATCTTCACGAGACTGTTTAACCCCGAGCCTCTTCTGATGTATTTCTCTCTGCAGAGGAAGAGCTGGCGGCTGGCACCAAAAGTCCATCCATTTTCTTCTGGAGAGCGCTCTTTAGGCCGCCTCCACCTCTGCCGTTGTTAATTCCTGAGATCTGTCCTTTTCTCTGACATTTGCACAAATGCTAAAGGGCCCGGGCTGTTTGCCTTCCTGCGTGATGGAGGACGAGGAGTCTGGCAGCCGCTCAGAGCTCCACATATGAATTCAGCCACATCCACGAGGCCCGGGGACCGAATCCATCTCTGTGTGATGAGACAATGATTTGCTGAGCTCCATTGTGGCCGAGGAGAGGCAGCAGAGGTGAGAATTTGCATGTAAATGCACGAGGAAATGATTCTGCTGCGACAGCGAGGCGTCGTGGCCCTTCTTTACCTTCTGATGTGTTTGCTCTCATGCCACAAAACACACACACACACACACACACACTCAGAGGAAAAAAGCATTTACATTTTAGATTTCAATTCCACCTCAAGTGCTGCTCACAGGGCTCCAACCTAACCACAGCGGACAAAAGAAACAGATGGGACAAATGTGGTCGTGATCATGGTGATGAAGGGGAGGTGAAGAAGAGAGGGGAGGGGAAAACCTCCGAGGGACACGTTTATTCCTACAGGTGTGAAGTTGGATCGCCTGTTTTTTTTTGCACCTATCATGTCTATCAGAAAAGGTTTCAATGTTCTTTGGGTCTCTGTTTTCAGGAGATGAGTTTACATTATAATAGCAAACATGTGTCAACCGGTGACGTGAAGATAC
The DNA here is from genome assembly GCA_036324585.1 of Champsocephalus esox. Classification (NCBI taxonomy): domain Eukaryota; kingdom Metazoa; phylum Chordata; class Actinopteri; order Perciformes; family Channichthyidae; genus Champsocephalus; species Champsocephalus esox. The sequence goes on along the minus strand of CM070498.1, from coordinate 6,187,806 downwards.
ACAATAAGGTCCGTTTTGTGGTTTTCCAAGCTTCTACAACATCAACACGAGAACAATGAAACAATAGTCCAACCGTAGTGCATGGACTCAAACACATGTTCTTATCATTTGGTTAAAATGTGAGAAACCTGGCCCAGAACTGTGTGGAAGCTTCTGGAAGACTTCACCTCTCTTTAGGCAGACACTGCTGATCCCAGTGGATCAGGGTCTTTCTCTCGGCTGCCGGGGCGAAGAAAACTGTGACAGAACAAAGGCATAAATTAAAAGTCTCTTTAAAGAATCCCTTAAGTCTCTGTCTGAGGAGAGTTATCCAAAGTTCAGTGAGAAAGTCGCAAAGTAAGTGTTTTTGGAGATCTTCCCACGTTGTTACACCAAACATAGGCAACTTTTTGTATTTAGAGCTGTTACTTTCATAGCTAAAAGACAATATAATATTCATCTGTATGTTGCCCAGAGTTGGGCAAGGTACTCAGATATACCACAGTGTAGAAATACTCTATAGGAAAAGGAAAGGAAAGTAATTGAGTAAAAGTACTAGCGTTAAAGTAAAAGTAATCGTATTCCAGATTAATATATATTATATTATTACATTTATAGACTCGATAATGTTTTCGTCACTTTCATGTTGCAGTTTACTCACTTAATGTATATTTAATACCCTGCTTTATATTTAGTTTACTGTAAATTGGTATGTCATCATGTATATTTTCTACTTTTTTAATGCTATTTTATTTCTATTTGAGATGTTTACATTTTGAATTGTTTATTTCCATTCTTTTAATTTCTTTAATGTACAATGCCTTGTCTTTTTATGCTTCTGCACCGCAAAATATTCCCTTATTGGGATCAATAAAGTACATCTTATCTTCTATTATTTACAATAAGGTACTTGAATTTTGTACTACTCCCTACTCCAAGTAGGGAATGAGTCCTTACCCCAAGAGAAGGAGTTCAAGTATCTCGGGGTCTTGTTCTCGAGTGAGGGAACAATGGAGCGTGAGATGGGCCGGAGAATCGGAGCAGCGGGAGCGGTACTGCAGTCGCTTTACCGCACCGTTGTGACGAAAAGGGAGCTGAGCCAGAAGGCAAAGCTCTCTGTCTACCGGGCCGTGTTCGTTCCTACCCTCACCTACGGTCATGAAGGACGGGTCATGACCGAAAGAACGAGATCGCGGATACAAGCGGCCGAGATGGGTTTCCTCCGCAGGGTGGCTGGTGTCTCCCTTAGGGATAAGGTGAGAAGTTCAGTCATCAGGGAGGGACTCGGAGTAGAGCCGCTCCTCCTTCGCGTCGAAAGGAGTCAGTTGAGGTGGTTCGGGCACCTAGTTAGGATGCCACCTGGGCGCCTCTCTAGGGAGGCGTTCCAGGCACGTCCAGCTGGGAGGAGACCAAGGGGTAGACCTAGGACCAGGTGGAGGGATCATATCTCTTCGCTGGCCTGGGAGCGCCTTGGGACCCCCCAGTCAGAGCTGGTTGATGAGGGGGAAGGACGTTTGGGGCTCTCTGCTGGAACTGATACCCCCGAGACCCGACCACGGAGAAGCGGGAGAAGATGGATGGATGGATGGATAGTTGCATTTTTACAGAGGAATACAGTCGGCTAATCTGAACCTTTAGCAATACAAGTTGTTTTTTGTAATTGTATCTGAATCTTTACTAAAATAATCAAATGGGTGAAAAGTGCAATAACTTCCTTTGAACCGTACAGGAGATAAATCAGGTCGCAGGATAGAATAACTTAAAGGGTCCCTATTCTGCTTGTTTTCAGGTTCATATGTATATATCTTCTGCCTCGAATGTGACACGTTAACATGCTTAAATATTCAAAGGGCCCCTTTTAGTAACTAGAAATACCTTTGAATTGTATTTAAGATTGAGTAAATCTACCAAGCAACAAATGAAGTATTGTCAAAATCAGAAGTCATTACATAATTAAGGATCTTTTATGATGACTTTATATTTCGAGCTTGAAAGCGCCCAAAACGTCCGCTACACTAACCTCAAAAGGCTGCATCTGAACGACGTGTATATGCAGCTCGACATCACATGAGTCAGAGGGTATACACACTTCACTTCATAGACTCCCTGCTGGGAACCTTTATGTCCAACAGACAGAGCAAACCTCCTCTTTTGTCTCTCTGCGGCAGGAAATAAACGACACGTTCATCTCCGAGCCGCGAGAAGGTCAGGGAGAATGACAGGCCTCCGTTAAAGCCCCTGTGTCAATGTTTAATTACACCACAATTACACGCATCAAGCCAAACAGCTCCATCAAGGAATGCTCCGTGATAATCAATGCTTTCAACCAGTCTTACGCTCGCTCCCTGCCAGCTCGGGGGTCGCTGCGCTATTAGCAGAAGAGACGATGATAACAGCAGGGGAGGAAAGCCTGGTGGAGTTTTAGAGGAGGGTAGAGAAGACAGCAGGAAGAGAAAATCCTCTGACACGTCCCTAAAGTGTCTCAGAGCGCCTCAGAGTTGGTAATTACCCGCAGTTTCCATATTCATTGCTGTATTAATTCACCTTAATGCCAAGTTGCCAACATACTACAGCCCTAATCTCTTGCAAATACCTACCTGTCATGGCGGGCTTGCCGGTGATAGTGACAGCGAGAGGAGGAGGGGGGAAGGCAGAATCACAGCTGCCGTGTTGATGAAGGAAGGCGAAATCTTACAGTAGAAAACTGACGGAGGTGAGAAACGAGACTCTTCCACCTCCTGAGAAATATCTCACGGAGTCTTCAGCTTTGTGAGATACGACTTTTTAGTTATTGATGACAACTTATCCTGAAAATAGTTTCTGTAAAGAAGATCAAAGGCTTTTCAATTGGATTCATATGTCCTATCCGTCGATGAGATTCAGGTATGCAAACAAACTCAAAGAAAAAGTTGTAAGTACATTTTTTTATCTCTTTAGAAATGGAGCTACGCCGACAGATGTAACGGCGCGATTTTAAAACTGCTCCGATTTCTCCCTTACATTATGCTTTTGGAGTTTGGAAAATATAAATGGCTTTAAGCATGAATCCAAACCAACTAAGTCGAGATGAATCGCGACCTTAAAAAGTTAGATTTGCCGCAAAGCCACTTGGAAAAACGGAAACACAGATCTAAGATAAAGACTGTACACATTTTTATAAAGAGTTAAGGAACTAATAAACCCCATAAACAATTGGGAATGACAACTCACCACCTCCCCAAAGACTTGAACTGTTGTCAATGTGAAATGAAGATGGAGTCAGCATCTGAATTCTTTAACAAACAAAGAGAAGGTTGCCAAACGAGCCGCCATGTTTGTGAGGCACTCTCTGTTCAAATAGTTAGCTAACAAGCTAGCTAGCGAATGTTATCTGATCGCTATCGCTAAATGTGTGGCTCTCATAATTTCAATTGGAGATATTATTTAACATCCTATGGTTAGACTTAAAGTGCAGACATGTGTCTACGGTGCAGGCAGTGAGAGCTAATATAGAAACACTGTAGATGAAATACTTCAAAGTGTCCTAGCTCAGTTTATTCCCACTTCCTGCTACTGGTGTCAAACCTAAAGGAGTCAGAGGATGTGAACATCTCGCTTTGACCATTAGCTCTGCGGGGAGATGGCACAAAACTATATTTTAATAATAGCTATAATAAAGCTTAAGCAGTATTTCTGCTGTTTGAATTTACCACAAAAAACGAAAAACACTTCCATTATTTAGTGTTTTGACTAATGCTGTCAAAATTATCGCGTTAACGGCGGTAATTAACTTTTTTAATTAATTGTGTTTAAATATTTAACGCATTTAATGCATGTGCAGAATGGCCCGCCCCATACATCCCACCAGTGGCAGCGCCAGGGTGTGGCTGGGAGTAGGCTACACCCATACCAACAAATGGCTTAGCCCCACCATGAACAATGATGTTAAAGTAAGCAAAATAAAGTCTGCCAACTCGCGCGGAGTTGCACAGACAGCAGTTAGTAAGATTGATTTCAGCCACTTGTCTGGAAATACCGAAGACCAGAAACGGTTTTGAAAACTTTTGTCCGTAGTGATCGTCTTCTCAAGAGAACATCTTCGATAATGTCTTCTGGCCAATCAGAATCAAGATAACGGCGTGGTGATGTTGCAGGAAGTCCGGACGGAGAATACTTTTGCTGTAGTACAGGTAACACATAACTGGTACGCAGGTTATGTGCGTAATCTGAAATGCGTACCGTCACTTGTGTCACAAAGCGCATTTGCGTACCGACGTACTTGTGAAGCTTTTCCAGAAGGCGGTTAGATCACCGGACGACAGAGTCGGTCTCCGTGTGCACAGACAGGCTGCTGTTAACGTCGGTCTGTACAACGGAACTGAGCCAAAACTAGGCCAACCGGCTGCGGAGGGAGACTCCCCCCTCCCCTTCACTGGAGAACAACGGCAGATGTGTAATATTTAATGCAGCCGAACCGTGTATTACAATGCCGTTATGTGATGACCTCCAAAGAGAAAAGCAAGAATACTCGGAATAAAGTATTATTTTGTTTTTAAAAAACGTTTTCAGATTTCACGTCACATAAACCCCAAATCCCAGCATGCATTGCGGCTAAACCATCCAATCATCGAGCTGAGGATCTTGCCTACGTCAGTTTCCGGTTTCATTATCACCGAAGTATTTTGTTATACACACATTCCTTCACATTTACATTTTAATTTGCATTAAAGTATTTAGTGAGGCCTTCTAACATGTTTTTAAATACAACTACGGTTGTAGTTGAAGAGTTTGTAAATTAACATGAACCGAAGCTGTTGCCTGGCAACTCAATCGCACAAAGTCACGTCCGTTCATTCCACATCCACACACATGGATTAACTTTGATTTAATACATTAATGTAGCCTTTGTTTCTGCTTGAAGAGGTGTCGACCAGCTGGGGCAACAAGAACATCGGCGTAATCGAGTGTGACTATTAAAATATAAATCATTATTATATTAATATTGACAATAACAACCGACCGTCGGGGGAGCGTTTGCTTGGCATTTCCGGTTATTTCTCCACTGGTTAACATGGGTTAACAATACCGTGTAACTGTCACGTTTGAAGGGACGAAATCGTGACATCTTCACGTCTCCCAGCATTGTAAATCGTCACATGTTGACGTCTTGCCGTGATATCGGGTTGAAATCAACACGTAATGAATTAAGACCCCACGGTTTGATGATTGATAGGTGTGTGGGCTGTCTTTCATTTTAACACACAGAACAATGTTATAATAAACATACATACTGTATGTTAAATGGATATATCCGCCTTCTTTCATTTATCTTTCCATTCCCACAACAATATACTAAAGAAATGGTATATTTTGGACATAGTTCGAATGGTGATTAATCATGATTAATTAATTTTTAAGCTGTGATTAATCTGATTACAAATGGTAATCGTCTGACAGCCCTAATTTTGACCCATGGTATCGTTTGGTCACGAATGGCCATTTTGGAGTCTCCAAATGGCTCTTTAGGTGTCGGCCAGGACAAACCTCCAGAAAAGCCAATTATAAAATGCTTATTTTACTGCTTTCTTCAGCAAACTTTGAATACAAATTGTCCAGCCTTGTGGTTGTGGCTCCGTGGGGTTTTAAAGGTTGACCGGGCACACCTACAGGCAAACATTATATTAATAAAAACAAGAAGTTCTGACTTACTCACAACTATAACGAGTGACCCTTCAAAAGCAACCGTTGATATGATTAATTCAGGTGACAAAATAGTAACCATTTATTTTTCGTCACGTCAAAAGGGATACTCGTTTACAGGTACGTTCTAAACGGTAAATGTTAAGAAAGCTGCTTTGCTGTGAGAAAAACATTTTTATTTGAAATTCAACAAATACAATTGGTTTCTCTTCCTGAAAACAACAACTGTCAACAACATATTATGCTTTGTGTGTGTGTGTGTGTGTGTGTGTGTGTCCATGAATACATGTTTTGAGATAATGCGGGCATTTCCAGGGATTTGAACCCGGGACCTCTCGCATTTCATTCTGACTTACTCACAACTATAACGAGTGACCCTTTAAAAGAAACCGTTGATACGATGAATTCATACAGTACAGTAGGTGTCAAGAATAGTAACCGTCTATTTTTGGTCATGTCCAAAGGGAATGCTTGTTTACAGGTACGTCCTAAACCTGGGAAATTGAGAGAGCTGCTTTTGTCTGAGGGACAAAAACAAGTTTTATTTGAAATTCAACACAAATGAAATTGGTTTCTCTTCCTGAAAACAACAAATCTCAACAACATATTATGTGTGTGTGTGTGTGTGTGTGTGTGTGTCCATGAATACATTTGTTTTAAAGCACAAAGCAGATTGAGTTGACCAAGTGTTGACAAATCCTGTTTACCATCAAAAAGAATGAATGGGTTTTTCTCCATATTTCAACAACCATCAGCCCTTTTTTTAAAGCTGCACTTTCCCACACAGCGCTGAGGAAATATGAAAGCATAACGCCATTAAATCAGAGAGTGAAGAAGAAGAAGACGTACTTTATTAATCCCTCACAGGGAAATTTCTTTTTACACACATTACACACACACGTGGAAGGATAAACAGGAGTGCAGAGATACCAGCATGTGAGACTTCCTGTTTCTTCTATCATTGATCGATCTGATTGATGAGCGTTGGTGATCGTTGGCCAAACCTCCGTCTGATTAACCAGCAGAGTGGAGGACGGCCAATCCCCGCGCTGCTCTCCAGTTGCAGTTAAAGGCCTCTTATAGATTTTTCCGTTGCGTCTTCTCTCTTCAATCACGGAGCTACTTCATCAAGAGGCATCAATCAGCGCGCAGCGGAGCGTCGGGTAATTACAGAGGGGTCGCTTCCAGACTCTGATTTCTCCCGGGGGTTTTGGTGGTGGCGGCCAAAAGCCCTGGGTCAGAGACGGTAAGATTCTCTCAGAGCTGGCCACGCACTTTAGCTGCTTTCAGGAGCCAGGGGGGGGGGTCTTTTAACACTGAAAATGGTGCACTAATGTACATTTCCCAAAGATATTGAAGTCACTGTTATTTTGTATATATTGATTGTTGTGCTTTTATGTATGTATTAATGTGTGCATATGTATACATGTGTCTGTTGATTGTGTATATAATGTATAGGTACATATATTTTTGTATACATATTTTTATATATATTTGTATTTGTATTTTTGTATTCGGGATTGTGGGAAACGTTATTTCGATCTCTCTGCCTGTACACACAAACTGAAATCATTATCATCATTATATTATATTATCATAATATAAGTATCTCTGTTGAATGTTGTTTTACTGATTGTATTTACCTGTTATTTGAAGTGAATTTTAGTTTTTAGGATGACTTTCAACATCTGTCCAGGGACTACAGACGACAAATAGCCTGTTGGCTAACTCTGGCGCATTTACAGAAATATCAATCAATGTGCGCTGTCCCTGTCAAATAAATATATAAATACATTTTTTTTTAAATGAGGACAAAATGGCCTGAGATTTTCCTGAGATTACCCATCATGCCTTGCTGTCAGAGCAGAAGTACCCCTATGTAGCTCATAGAGCAGCATAGTTGAGTTTACCCTTAAGCCCCTGTCACTAAGCACCACCTTTGTCTTTCCGAAGTCATAAATATAATTTGTATACAGTTTAAGGCCACATTAACAACATATACCTTTTGGATCTTGGTGCTTTTTATCGCTAGCAATTAACTGTATGAAGGATTTTAGTCATGGGAAATCTAGATATGAAGTTATCAGAACAACAAGCTGAGCTTTAGCCTTTAGCTCGTAGCCACTCTCTACCCGCCAAACTGCAGAAAACAAACACTGTTTTTTTAACTTAAAGCTGCTTATATTTAAAAATGTTATCAGTTAAATGCAACATGTTACTTTGGACGGGAGGAGAACTTTGTAGGAAATGTGGCTCCTGGTAAAAGCCTCCCGAAGGTCTGGTTCTTAATCATCAGAGAAACGAACATTACAGCAGCTGAACCGCATGCAATAACAAACAACACTGAATAAAGCCGTTTCGGTCAATGAAAATAAAATGAGGGGAGGAGAAGGTTACAACCCACAACTGAAAAAACAGGATGAAGCTGAAACTACAACTCCCATGATGCCAAGTTGCTTCCCGCCACACAACAGGCTTGTTTGAGACAAGTGAGACCTGCGCAGTTGCGATCAACGTCTTGCTAGTGCGTTGCATGAAGTCATTTTGCCCGACTTGCTCTGGAGGCTCGCCCACATGAGACGTTGAAATCTCGCGGGACAAAAACGCCCGCAGCCTTGAGAGCGAGGCGAGGCGGCGCAGTTGCTCTCCACGGGTTGCGGAAGCGAAGTGCTTGATGGGAAACGACTCGCTGGTATCTCGAGCTGAGCGCTCATTGGTGGGTTTTACCCCGTGCTGCTGATGAAGCTCTCCCATTAAAGTTTGTTGTTGTTTTGTGTCAGTTTTACGTCGCCACATCCATTCCCATTTTTCATCATTGTTCCACAATGTTTATCATCATGAAATTAATATCTATATGTTTTATACTATACTTGCACTGCTTACCGTTTTCATACTTTATATATCTTAGCATATTCATACACACTGTTCATACTGCTCACAGGCTGATATCAAGTGTATTCATACACACTGTTCACACTGCTCTCAGGCTGATATCTAGTGTATTCACACACACTGTTCATACTGCTCTCAGGCTGATATCTAGTGTATTCATACACACTGTTCATACTGCTCACAGGCTGATATCTAGTGTATTCATACCTCACTGTTTATTCATCATTCAATTCATTCTATCTTTTATTCTGTAGATTGTGAACATTAATTTTCACTTCTCTGCTTGTTGCACCTGGTTAGAAGCTAAACTGCATTTTGTTGTCTCAGTACCTGTAATCTGTGCGATAACAATAAAGTTGATGGATGGACTTTTATTAATCCCCGTGGGGAAATTGTTTCTCTGCATTTGACCCATCCTAGTGTTAGGAGCAGAGGGCTGCCACTTTGAACGGCGCCCGGGGAGCAGTGTGGGGAACGGTGCCTTGCTCAGGGACACCTCGGTAGCAGTTAGTCTTGCCGGGACTTGAACTGGTGACCTTCCAGTTGCCAAGCCAAGTCCCTATCGACTTCGCCACCACCGATTAAGTTGAATTTAATCATGAGCAGGAACAAATGTATTTACCTCGTACATATCTGAAATTAACGATTAAACACATGTGTGCATTCTTTATAAATGCAAACCGAGTCAAGCCGACTCCGGAGGCGGCGGTACACACCTTCAAGTTGTTTGCAATCCGTCAAAAAAACCGATAGAAGAATAAGACGATGCCGACTCCGAGCTGTCTGACTTCAGGCGAGCTTTTTGAGACCTCCCCCGGCTGCGATCGGCTATTCTCGTCTACTTTCAAGGCGAGCCGCAACGCATCTCAAACAAGCCTAGTGACTCCTGGGCTGCAGTCGAATAGTCCAAAAATCAGCTCCTAAGTTCTAACCCTATCGTCTATTCCTTGACCTCTGAGTGAAACGTCACGGGGTTAAGGGATAGTGGATAGGAGAATTCAAAAGGACTTAGGAGAAGAGACTGCTGTACTTTAGAGAATCCGAATGCACTTTCACTATCCGACGTGTTTCTGATGCGCCAGCGGACGTCATTGTGTGCGTCTGCTGCTGTGGGGAAACCATGGAAACCACAGTTTTCTATACAGCGGACTACAACATGGATGCTCAATAAGAACGAGGGACTGCTGTAAACTCATCTAGAGACTCTGCACCGTGCTCTGATGCTGCTGCTTTGCTTTATGAACGTGGACAACAGAGAAACATATTCTTCAGGACCAAAGTTGGAACTGAAATAAAAAAGGAAAGTGAAACTTATGCTCATCACCCTCTCCCTCCGGTCCACATTAATACAAATGATCCCAATACGTATGATTGTATGAACTATGAAAAGATCTTAAAATCAATACAGATGTATTTATTATAAACGTGAGTCCTTAACATCTATCACTGTGTATATCACCATTCAAACATCTTTTAGAAGTTGAACAAACCCCTACACAGCTCAGTGAAGACTGAGATGTTGACTTTATTTGATCATTTCAGTAAAAACTAACGTTCATATTTCTCTTTTGATTATAATACTGATGAACGTTCAAAACAAAGCACTTTATCAACTTACCCACTAAGGCACTTCCGGGTCATGTCACTCCGTTAGGAAGGTTCCTGAGCTAAACGGACTATTCGACTGCAGCCCATATTTTAATTGTTATCGTTTAGAGACCCCTAGTGGCAGACAACGTAATATTGTGACGTTAACAGTGATGAAAATAATTGTAAAGTTTCACATCATCATTTAAAAGACTTTGAGATGTCTTAGTTTGCTGCTGTATATATAATTATTAAACTGGTCAATAGCTAAGCAACACTCACTCAGCACTTTAAATTGGGAAGAGAGCAAACAGTGTGTTGTTGTAATGGGGTCAGGCTAGTCTCTGGAGAGGTCATCAGCACTGTGTGTGTGTGTGTGTGTGTGTATTAAAACTACGCTGACTCAGCAGGTCATGTGACAGTGTGGCCCAATCCCAGAGCAGCCGACCAATCAAACGCCTGGAAGAGAAAGTGTAAAAAAGAAAAAAAGCCCACCAGAGAGGTTATTAATATTTAAACAAAAAATTAAAAAAACTGGGTGACAGAGGGGATTCTGGGTAATGAGGGTGCAGTAGCCTACATTTAAATCAGCAACAACGACGAGCCTCAGTACTAGTTTGGATGTCCAGATGAAAAGATGGATCAAAAGGAGGACATTTTGCCAGAAACCTTATTAATCATTAACACATGTCCAGGTTCTACACATGAACTGATATCATCATTATCCTACTTATAATGCCAGGACTAACTAGCACATGTTATTCCTTTGATGCATGCTCGGCAGGCATAATGAACTGGTTAGGATGCTGGGTTTTAGTGATATGATTTGGCCTCAGTCCTTCAGTATAATATCGTGTGTGTAGCCAGCCATCACGTGCATATGTAACCCTTTTAAAAGCTTCTTATTTTAAAACAATCCAACCGGAAACCAAACATGACAGCAAAAGAAAATCCATCCACAATCATCACCTCTCCTACCATTGAGATGACTTTCACTCGGAAACACATTTCCATCACCGACCATTCACACATCTCTCCGACCCAACCCAAAATATCACAGTTGGACCAACATCCTCAAAATATAATCATTAAAGACAGACAGGCCCTACGAACATTGAGGCAACCCACCAACCCCATAATAAATATATACATAATAAAGAAACCAGCCGATAAGTGATCTAAAATGGTCATTACGGACCGCCATCAATATCTACCAGAAGCCTACACACTCTGTGGCAGCCCCGAAGCTCTGGAACTCCCTATCCCAAGACCTCCGTGAGTCTGAGTCCCTCACCCTGTTCCAGTCCCGCCTCAAAACCCACCTCTTCAACTCTGTATCCATAAGCCCTACCCCCCCCCTCTCAACCAACTTCCTCCTGACTGCTTTTCTGTTTTCTTTTGTTTCTTTTTGGTTTTTGGTCTCCCCTCCCTCCCAAATGTAAAGCGTCTTTGGGTTCAAGAAAAGCGCGACAGACATAAAATGCATTATTATTATTATTACAAACAAACAACAACTCGTCATCATAAACCTATAAAGAACAGCATTGAAACACAGATTTAACTAGAACTTACAACTATAATTCGATCCCTTAATAATCATAAATTAATCACTGCTAAACGGTGGAACTTTCTTTTCGACCGACACATCCCTGCCTATGTTACCTTCTACCCTAAAACCCACTAAACCTGGACCATACCGTTTGGCGTTCTGGTTTCCTCAATTGTTTTCCACTTCAACAGCAATGCCAACCACCCCCAGGTCCACCATGGGGCAGGTATGCTCTGTCGTGGACATTTGTATTATATCCTTATATGTTTAAACCAAATGCTTCTCATTTCCTGAGGTGTGCTGTTTTCTTCCATCTACTCCACTGTGGGTTTATTCCCAAGCGCTTCAAGGCCACAGAGCTGCTTTGGCTACTGGCTTGAGACTCACACACAGTCACACGAGAACTTCCCTACTCTGAGAACCGGTATGCGATCTACCGCTCACGGCCAGGTGTCTGATACCGTGAGAAGACAGATTGCTGAGCTTCCCTCCCTTTGCTGTAGACAAGCTTTGCTACCATATCGTACTGCGCACACTCAAGCAGACTATCCTATGCTCTGTGAGACCTGTGTCTATTTGATTGTATCTTATGTGTTCAAATAAATAACCAGAAAGACAACTCTGTCTGTTTCACCATGTATCTGTTTGATCACTTTGACCTGGACTCTCCACAGTGCTGGGTCTCAGATTTCCATACCAGCGCCTTCCAACGCCCTCCAGAGTAAACGCTCACCATTACTCTCCTTCCGTTATCGACGCCATCATCGACATCTAACTCCAACGCAGTAAGGCAAGGCAAGTTTATGTATAAAGCACCTTTCAAATAAAGGCAATTAAAAGTTCTTTACAGAGACATTAAGAGAAATATTATACAATGGCATTTAAAAACACTCGTTTAAAAGCAAAGATAATAAAACATGAAAGCAAAGTAACTTTAATTAAAGTCACAGCGCAGTGCGAGATACGCACATCTGGAATGTTTAGCTCTGACTCAATCATTGCTAACTTTTTAGCAGAAACCGTGTTCTATGACTTCACTTTCTTTCTACTTTGTTAAATAACTTATCCTTTAGTTATTCCAAGTGTTTCATGCTGAACGAACCCCCCTTGGAAAATTGTAATTTGCAACCGAGTATTCCGAAAACTCAACGGATCCTGGCCGGATTTGTGTAGCATATAAAGTCAATTGCTCCCATACATTCATGTGGCTTGCTGTGTTTGGATGTGTAACCCCGATACACGTAACAGTACACTCTTTATCAGCACCCTTACACCCACGTTACGAGACCCTCTGCTCAATCACACTGCAAACAGACATGTGCACATTCACGGTACAAAAGCTCTCTGTGAATAAACTAAAGGATGAAACTCACGGCGTACAACACAAGATCAAATAGAATACTTCAACAACTGCTTAGAATGGGTCTTGACGCTAACAGCTATTGATGACGTAAACTGTTGTTCCCGTCGATCAGGAAGTGGCCTGACGGACACGATCACGTCTTTCCACGCATACTTTCTGGACCTTTGCCAAAAAACGTGTGAAGCATTCGGATCATTCGCACATACTTGGTGAGCACAGGTGATGGAGGAATTTATAACCGCTTTATTTCCACATGTTTGTGGTATAAAACACACACACACACACACACACACACACGCCCACTGAGTCATATGGTGACAGTAATGAGGCCCCGGGTGGCGGTGCAGGTGACGTGGCGTCACAAAGAGCCACAGAAACATGCACCGGATTAGATTCAGCCCAACAGAGTCTCCTTCCACTTCAACCAGCCACTTATTCCTGTTTCATAAGACGAGTAGAGAGGATGACACTTCAGAGGGAGCGAGCGTCTCTCCCCTCTCACTCCCTTTTCCTCTCTCTTTCTTTCATGCACAAAGAGACGGAGAGGAGAGAGGAGAGATCTTCCTCTTTTAACTTATTCTGATGGCGTATCTTCTCCCCATCAGTCACGCATGGCTGCTAATCCTTTGCTATGCTTCCTTGGGATGTAAAAAAAAAGGGAAAAGAGGGATGGAGAAAGACAGGGATGGAGGGGGGAGTCAAAAAGATGTGACGGAGTGTATTTGCATTTAGGGGGAAAGTTATAGAACGAGGGATGAATCATCGATGGGAGAAGCCATTACCAGTCGCAGGTTATTCAGAGAGAATGAAGGAGAAGGCAAAGAGAAATATGTAGCTGCTGCTCTCGGCTGCGTTCAGCTCACAAGGTGAACCGTCACCTGAGCCCATTAGAGAGGAGACAGCTGTGCTTTTCCACCGTCCTTTTCCTTCTTCAGGATGACAGACGCAGAGTCAGATCAGAGTCTGTCAGAGGGGGCGGCACGATGGGGATGGCGATTAGAATAAGTGGCGGCGGCGCTTTGGAGAGCAGGTCACGCGGCTTTTTAAAATGTAAGCGTCCGAGCGCTGGCTGCCACTCGTCTGACGGTCTGATTGTCTTTAGAATAATCTCTTCCACATTGCCGCCTAATGGCCGGCGTCACCGCTTCGTTTCCTCCGCCCAGAGCTCCATGTGCACTTCAGAATTTACATCCTGACGTCTTGATGTATTCCTATTTAGTGTAACACGTCTAAGATGTGTTATCCGAGAGTATCACACATCTAAAACTTGTCCGGCTTATTGTGTTGTCCCTCAACTGGAACGCTGTGTCAGCACAAAGCCACAGAAACACATCCTGCCAACATTCAGGACTGATTACATTATTAGTCACAAGTCAATTCAGATATATCACACAGTGTGGTTTACAAACTGGATCAAAGTATCACTTTAAAGAGTCCTCTTCTGCTGATGTTCAGGTGTATATCAGTATGTAGTGTCTCTACTTTAAAGAGTCCTCTCCTGCAGATGTTCAGGTGTATATCAGTATGTAGTGTCTCTACTTTAAAGAGTCCTCTCCTGCTGATGTTCAGGTGTATATCAGTATGTAGTGTCTCTACTTTAAAGAGTCCTCTCCTGCTGATGTTCAGGTGTATATCAGTGTGTAGTGTCTCTACTTTAAAGAGTCCTCTCCTGCTGATGTTCAGGTGTTTTAAAGAGTCCTCTCCTGCTGATGTTCAGGTGTATATCAGTATGTAGTGTCTCTACTTTAAAGAGTCCTCTCCTGCTGATGTTCAGGTGTATATCAGTGTGTAGTGTCTCTACTTTAAAGAGTCCTCTCCTGCTGATGTTCAGGTGTATATCAGTATGTAGTGTCTCTACTTTAAAGAGTCCTCTCCTGCTGATGTTCAGGTGTATATCAGTATGTAGTGTCTCTACTTTAAGGAGTCCTCTCCTGCTGATGTTCAGGTGTATATCAGTATGTAGTATCTCTACTTTAAAGAGTCCTCTCCTGCTGAATCAATTATTCAAAGATAAAAGTCCACATTTTAATGTAAGTAATCTAGACGGCATGGTTCAGGGACCTGCTGGTCTCGTGTGCCCACTGTTGAGAGATCGAATCGCTCCAGAAAGGATCCCATCTGCATAAGTAGTTTTAACACAGCTGCAGACTCTTTGGTGTGTGTCATAATAAGTGGACATTGTAATGCAGTGTGAGTGTCCTAATGTTCTCTAATGGATCAGGACCTGTCCTTCTACCTGACAGCGCTCCTCTCTGGTTAAAATGTTGACAGCCTTTCTCACAAATTGAAATAATAAAACAGAATGAACTCCCTGAAACCTCCCCACCTTTTATTTAAGCCCCGAACAGGACCGAGGCTTGTTTTGGTGACGCAGGACGGCAATTAAACCCCATTCCGTCTCCTCGGTGGCAGCGGGACAAATGGATTTCAGTACAGTTCATGAATCCATAGATGATGAAATTGCCAATAATTGCTTCAGCGCGAGCAGAAATATTCGTCTCAGCTCGGAGACAATGCTGCTCTCTTTCTCTCCCTTTTTTTTTATTATTCGCTCTCAAATGAAAACGGCTGCAGATTGTTTCCCTAACGAGGCCGGGCGAGACGAGACATCTGCGTCCGTCTGATGTTCTCTCTCCTTCGTTGGTTGCCTTGGAAACCGCGATAAGCCCCGCTTCCTCTTGACCACCGAGCCACTTAGGAGCACCTCCATCATTATCCCAAGGTGCTTTTCAATGAGCAGCGTATTGTGGAGGCTGACTGTCTCTGACCACTTCTTCTTCTTCTCTCCTCTTTGTTGCATGTGGCTGATGCTGCTGGGTGGCGTACGATTGAATGGAAGTCAATGAGGGCTGACACTCAAGCTCTGAATAACAAGTGCTGTGACGATACCACTGCCTTTAACATGATTACATAACATCTGATGCTGCGACACATCCACCATTAATGCACACAAAGACCATCCATATCCGTTTTCTTTTTCTATTACTGCCGATTTTCATTGCAGAATTTATTCCATTTTATATCTATGTAAATACTGCTATATTTTACTATATATTTTTAAATATTTGTCTAGTTCTCTATCTATCTTTTATATATGCATCATGACATCAAGTCAAATTCTCCGTACGTGTAAACCTACCTGATAATAAACCTGATTCTGATCCGGTTTTTCTTCTGCTTTCGTGATGGCCTCAGTGAAAGTGAATGGAAGTCAATGGAGCTAACACTGAAGCTCTGAATAACAAGTAACCACTGCATGATGTCATAGCATCTGATGCGGCGACACATCCACCCTCATTCTTGTACAGCATCTTGAGTTATGATTCCCATGTTGAATCGTGCAGATTGTGGAACATAAATGGGGGTTGACACGTGCCATATACTTTATGGCACGTTCCCAAAGGGGCGTTTTTCTTCTGCTTTTGTGATGGTCTCAGGGAAAGTGAATGGAAGTCAATGGGGCTGACAATAAATGGCTGAATAACGAGTTGTGTTACGATACCACTGCCTTTAACATGATTTCATAGCATCCGATGCTGCGACACATCCACTTTCTTTCTCATTCGGGCTGTCTTTTGTTTGAGATTTGAATGGATAACTCGTCCGCATTTTCAAATCTCCGCGCGTCCCTAAACAAGCTGATATCTTACAGGAAGGAAATCCAGAGCATACAAGTAACCGTTTAACAATAATCTACTTTAATGGTAATATGACAATGCAATACAATCAAATACAGTACAAATTAAATACAGTACAAATTCAATACAATTATCTGTGGGATCCTACATTTACCTGATACTCACGTGGGCCAGCCAGAGGAAAGAGAGCGAAATACAGCGTGGCTCCTGTATTTAATACCTTGCTCACAATGGGAGGAGTTATCTGATCCTCCCTTCCAGACCTCCGTGATTGGCTGCCCAAATATCATCAACACCTCACATCTTAAGTTTCTCCAATCCCAGTAGCTCAGCTTCATTATCTCCTAGATCTGAGTTGACTGTATGTCAACTCCTCACCTTCCCCCATCTTCCTTTGTCCTCAAAAAACACATGTTAGCAGGCCCAAAACCATCTCACAGTTTTCTACACAAATCATTTTCCCCTTTTAAGCTTCTTCACAGTTTGCATGAATACATCCAAATATTTCCTTACACTTTCCAAACTAAAGCAGTCTTCACTTCCTTTACAGTGGACATACTGTACCATTTAAAAATGAAATACAGTTTTAAAAAGTCTAAATTGCAAGATAATAATATAAATAGTAAATAAAGATGATTGGAAACACTTTTCTCGGTTCGATATACACATCATCTTGTGTTATGAGTGGTTACATGTTGCAGATCGCGTGGGTCCACGTGTGTTATATAGCATATGGAGCGTTCCCAAAGGGGTGTTTTTCTTCTGCTTTGAAGAGTGTGTGCTTCTTGAGGGCTTCATTGACTTCCATCCACTTCACCCGAGTCCCACAACAAAGCTCAGTGTTTGATATCAAGGCCGTAACAATATGTTCCCCATATGTCTTATATATACTATATTGTATTGAAGCGGAGTCGTTTTAGCTAGAAAAGTAAAGATATGTTTTAATTATGCGGGTTGGAGAAATCAATGGGGATTGATTTGTGCCCCTCAGCTTCTGTTACATTCCCTAAAAGGGCGTTTTACTTCCTCTTTGACTGCTACAAAATGGTATCAGTTAAAGTGAATGGAAGTCAATGGAGCCAACAATGAATCCGAGTCATTTCGGTTGGATAAAGAAGAAACATGTTGAATCGTCAAATCGGGGAAGTACATCGGGGTTGACGTGTGCCATTAAGCTTATGTTATACGTCCACAGGGACGTGTTGCTTTTGAATGGAAGTCAATGAGGCCTGAAACTCTGCATATCAAGAAGTGACTGCCTGTATCATGCCAACACACTCACCTGTTCTAATAACTTTTAAATTCTATTTTATCATGTTTTATCACCACTGTAAAGCGTCTTTGAGCACCTGGAAAAGCGCTTTGAAATGCCATGTACTATTATTATTATTATTATTTACCTGTATACACACCATCTTGTGTTAGGAGTCATCTGTTGAATTGTGCAGATTGTGGACATTCCCAAAGGGGCGCTTTCTTTTGCTTTTGAGGTGGTCTCAGTGAAAGTGAATGCAAGTCAATGGAGCTGACACCGAAGCTCTGAATAACAAGTAGTGTTACGACACCACTGCCACTCTTCATTGTAAGGGTTTGAAAGCATCTGCAGACACATGTGTAACGTCAGCACGGACAATTACTTTAACAGCTTTACAATCACTGAAGGCGACCGTTTCAACACCCTTATAATGAACATTTGACTGACGGTGATTACCCCACATTATTTCTGTTTGAATGAAGAAAACATTTTGAATCGTGTGGATTGGGGAAAGAAATGAGGGTTGATATTATGGGATGTTTTTCTTATGCTTTGAGCAATCCTGCTGTAATGCTGTACTGACAACAAACATGGACCTCGATGCTGGCAGGCCTTAATAAACCTGAAAGTTGAAAAATAATAGATACATTATTCAAACTTATGATGGCTTTTGTGGATTCAGAATGTGATAAATCATAATATGTAATACAACGTTAAATCTTGTTCATTTAATGATAGAAATGAGAAGTTTTTCTTAGAGATGCTCCATTGTTCTGTTTGTTTATAAGTCCGGTGAGTTTCACACCTTCACACTTTAACGAGCAGATCGTAAATCATTTATCCTTTTCTCCCACAGTTTTACAGCGTTTCATTAATATTTGATTACTATCATAAAGACATACATTTTAATACGAGTTTATTTGTATTCATAGCGTTCATTACACACATACACACACACACACACACACACACGTGCGCACATACACACACACACACACACACACACACACACACACACACACACACACCTCATTGCTGCTGTTAACAAACCAATTTCCCCTCTGGGTTTAATAACAACTGAAGTGCCAGAAACAGGTGAACAGCAAAACACACATTCAGATTCTCCTGGAGTGTGAGCGTAGAAAACACAAAGGATTAACATTGCAGGCATGTTTCTAATATGCCTTCATTGCCACATCAGAACACAGGTCATGTCTTGGCTTGAGGGGTTGCAGATACACAACAAATAAAACAGTGATTCAAAAGGCTCCAAATACAATAAGTACTCGGTCCAAGGTGCTCGCTCTGCTTCTATGGCTTGGCAGTAACCCTTAGCATTGACCTGTTTGCTGCGCCTCGACTCGTTTTACAGACTGAGGTTGACAGTCGAGAAGTTCCCTGAGAGTTGCTTGATTCCCCCGAATGCTAAATTAAAGGTGCTTCAATGCTTCCTTTCTTATCTCTGCTGCCCGGATCCTCACCCGCACCAACTCATCCGACCCCCATTCTCACTCAGCTACACTAGCTTCCTGGACGCTACCGTATTGACTACTACTGTCCATAACCTTGCCCCCATCTACATCTCTGACCTCCTTCAGGAGTACACCCCCTCCCGCACCCTCCGCTCTTCGTCCGTAGGACTTCTCACCGTCCCAAGCTCTCGCCTCAGCACCACGGGTGCTCGAGCTTTCAGCTGCTCGGCTCCCAGACTCCGGAGCTCCCTGCCACGACGCATCCGACAGTCTGATTCCTTAACAACATTCAAAACCCAACTCAAAACCCACCTGTTCAAACTGGCATTTCCTCTATAATCTGTACCCTGTGTCCTTTTGTGTCCTTTTGTAGTCAACTTCCTGTTGTTTGTCTTGTCTTACCCCGGCTGATACTTCACTAAATCCACTGTTTTAATTTGTAAGGTAAAATTGTAAATGTAAATTGTAAATCTGTAACCCTGTAAGTTGTCCTTGGGTGTTTTGAAAGGCGCCCCCCAAAATAAATGTATTATTATTATTATTATTATTATTATATATTATATATTATTATAATATATATTATTATATTATACTCCTTTAGCATAGCATAAACTTGGCCATCCTTAATGAATGAAAAGTCACATCCCAACTGTAGCTCTAATATCACTCAGGATTTAAAACCGGACCAACACGGAGGGCTGTTTGGAAAGTCTCATATATCACCAACATGCCTTTGAGAAAACACTGGAGGGCATGCAGTGAGTGAACCTATCTTCACTTTCAGAAGATAACTCTCAGTTGAAATGTTTTTTCGGGGAGTATTCAAGAGTCCCATGAAGTAGCTTACACCTGAACCTGATCAAATCCTCCACATTGTGAAAGGAAAGGAGTTTAAATGCATCCGTTTGCAATTTCTTTATCGATATATCATATTCCAATTACGTGTAGTTAGACTCTCTTGCACTACTTGTATCTTGCAAAAATATTATTGTGCGCTATTTTATGTATATTGTTATTTATATTATTCAGCTTATGGTACATTCCCAAAGGTGCGTTTGTCTTTCTTCTGCTTTTGAGATGGTCTCAGTGAAAGTGAATGGAAGTCAATGGAGCTGACACCGAAGCTCTGAATAACAAGTGGTGTTACGACACCACTGCCACTCTTCATTTCAAGGGCTTGAAAGCATCGCCCTCTTTCTCATACTTTTAGATGTAGTGTGTGTAGGTCATTTGAGTACATAGTAGCTACAGCAAGCATGTGTTAGCTAATGCTAATGTTTGCATTGAGTTTAAAGTATATTTGAAGCCGTAACAGTCAGCAGAGTGTGATGATGGATATGTCAGGGTTTCATATGTAACAACCACAACTGTCTTTTCTGTCAAACCAAGTAAGCTACAGCTCCTAAGCTACAGCTAGTAAGCTACAGCTCCTAAGCTACAGCTCCTAAGCTACAGCTCCTAAGCTACAGCTAGTAAGCTACAGTTCTCATATACTAGCTAATGCTAATGTTTGCATTGATTTTAAAGGACAGTTGAAGCTGTGAAAGTCAGCACAGAAAATATAGTTGGACATATCCCTATATGTTTGCTCCAAAAGATAATAGTGAATTCAGCTCTTCAGTTTTCATTATCCAACACTTTATTTCCTGTCATATGTTGAGCACAAAGCCAGACAATCATTTTGTGCTTTTCCTTTTTCATTAAGAGGCGAGACATTTGTACATCTGAGTTGAAAAACAAGACACACACACACACACACACACACACACACACACACAGTGACCCTGAACGCTCTTGTTTCCTATTAGTTTTAATTGACTCCCCCCACCATGTGTCGCCCCCCCTCTTCCTCGCTGACAGTGACAGTTGTGTACAAGTCGGTGTTAGTTAGAAAAATATCTCTCATCACCGGATTGAGCTTCAACCTCAGGACCCGTGTATCTGTGATCCTCTCCAGAACGGAAGCAGTCATCACACACAGAGCATCAAGTAGTTCCTGAACAGTGCTGATATCCAAGAGAGGGAGCTACACAGTCACAAGATGGAGGGGTACCGGTTGTCATGTACAAAATACTGAGTTGTTTCTAAAAATGTTGGCTTTTTCTCAAAATCTAAAAATTCTGCATTTTTCTCAAAATTCTCACTTTTTCTAAAAATCAAAAATATTATCACTTTCTCTCAGAATCTCAAAATGCTGACTTTCCAAAAATTCTCACT
Source organism: Champsocephalus esox (assembly GCA_036324585.1). NCBI lineage: Eukaryota > Metazoa > Chordata > Actinopteri > Perciformes > Channichthyidae > Champsocephalus > Champsocephalus esox. The sequence continues at coordinate 6,166,175 of CM070498.1, read as the reverse complement.
TTTTCTCAAAATTCTCACTTTTTCTCAAAAATCTCAAAATTCTCACTTTTTCTCAACATTTGGACTTTTCTCAAAATCTCAAACATTCTCACTTTTATCTAAAAATCTCAAAATTCTCACTTTATCTGAATACTTCAAAATGTTAACTCTCCCTGGTCCCCGGCTTCAGCTTCAGCCTCAGGATCCATGTGTCTGTGATCCTCTCCAGAACGGAAGGAGTCATCACATACAGAGCATCAGCTAGTTCCTGAGCAGTGTCCTTCACAGGCTGATATCCCAGAGAGGGAGTTACACAGTCACAAGATGGAGGAACAGAAAGCAGTATTCAATGTTTACTTCAGATTAGCTCCACGTCAGAAATGAGCATGCTTGATGTCTCTCTCCATAGAGGCTGAATCATCATGTTCATCACATAGCTATCATCTGCCTCAAACAGTCCTGATGCTCTTCTACACATCCTGTCATGTTCACAGCTGCAGTTGGGATGCCTTTGTTATCATGTTGCTCTCAGACTGGAAGAGGACATTCAGTATTTTCCCAACAGTGTTCTAGGAAGAGGATGAAGGTGACTCGTCAGGCTGAGCGGCCGACAGGATACCTGACCCCCCCCCCACCCACCCCAACATACATGACAGGAGGACGGCTGAGTGTCAGACGAACTGCTCCACCTGTCATGTCTGTCACGCCCGGCGATACAGGAAGTCATGTTTTCTGAGCGGGGCAGTCGAAGCATTATTTTTTTATCCGTGGGAAGAGAGGAAGTGAAGGACATCCTGTTTCATCCAGGATTCAACTTTCCCCCTTCCATTCAAAGCTTCAACATTCAAAGGTGTTACTGTCATAGGCACAAAGCGACAGTGTAGACATGGCAGTGGAATTCTTCTGACCTGAACAATGTGTACTTCAACATGTATGTTTTCTACTTTTTGTATTGCTATTTTAGTGCTATTGAGACGTTGACAATTTTAAATGTTTATTTCTTGTCTTTTAATTTAAATGTACGATGCCATGTCTTGTCATGCTGCTGCAACACACACATGCACTTGGGATCAATAAAGTACTTCTTATCTCATTGTAGGATATCATTGGGCAATAATCTCCTCTTTCCAACAGTGTGTGTCCGACTCAAAATGTCTGTCGGGTTCGATGCGACTGATTTTGACAGAGCAGGTCACGATTATGTCTCGAGGAAAATGTTTTCTTCCATACTTCGGTAAAAACTGAAAAAGTACTTGTGGTTTAAAACGTATTTTAAGACTGAAAACTCACCTGTTTTGTTTCAAATATTTGCATTGAGAAGAAGCATACAAGTACTTTGGGGTGGAAATCAAGCTTCTCTTGTTCAACATAGAACAGAACAGCCAACAAGAAATAATAAAGAAAAAATATAGCATAGCAGGAATACCATACGTAATGATATACATAGTCATAGCGAGAAAGAACATACAAAATACTATAATGCAAATAAATAAATAAATAAACTTAAAGGGGAAAACCCACCTGTTTAAAAGGCTTGTAGTCGAAGCATTATATACTTTTTTTTAAATCTGTGGGAAAAGACGAAGTGAGGGACGTCCAGGATTCATCGTTTCCCCCTGCCAGGTTCTCTGCACCTCGTAAAGCTTTTATAGGCACAAGATGAGTTTTGACAGACAGCAATAACCCCAAAAGCGTATTCCATCTTATTATTTATGTTGCTTAACATTGTGCGCAATCATTCACGCTCATTAATATCTCACACGACCGTCACTGTCACAGTTAATGAGTTCCTCCTCTCCAATGTTCTGGACAATTCAACCTTCATTTCTCGGTGCAGTCAGGCGGCTGTGGGGCCTCGGCGAGAGCAGACATTGAGAGAGGAACGTCTCATCAACACATCAAGTCTTCGCTAGGGGGTTCACCAACTACTCAACTATCCATTAACCTGCAAGGGGGCTCCAGGCAGAACTGAGCTGTATGCATTTGACTTGGGTATGCATTAGTGCTTTTAATGGTTGCATAGATCTAAAAAGTGCTATATGAATGCAGCCTAAACATTGTAGGTGGCAAATAAGTCATTTATCAAAAGACACCAGCGGTAATGTCCAACTTGCAATGCATTGAGATTCTGAAGCTTGGGCTAGGGGTTTGGTCGATCGATTAACAACCAGATCCCTAAAGGCAAGGCAAGGCAAGGCAAGGCAAGGCAAGGCAAGGCAAGGCAAGGCAAGGCAAGGCAAGGCAAGGCAAGGCAAGGCAAGGCAAGGCAAGGCAAGGCAAGGCAAGGCAAGGCAAGGCAAGGCAAGGCAAGGCAAGGCAAGGCAAGGCAAGGCAAGGCAAGTTTATTTATAAAGCACTTTTCAACACAAGGAAATTCAAAGTGCTTTACAAAAAATGAAAGACATTAAGCATTAAAAAAGAAAAGCTAATAGAATAAACATTAAAAGCAAAAATACATGGATACAAGTTACAGTGCAGTTTAAGATATGAATAGTTCAATTAAAAGCAGCGACAAAAAGAAAAGTCTTTAGTCTGGATTGAAACCAAAACAAGAATATTTCCAGACATGTCCTGTTGTTCAAGGCATTGTTGACATGTGCACCTTTTATTCTTCAGATATGGTCATGGCCCATATATGAGAACAACAGCAAGAGAGGATTGTAGCAGCACATGCTAACCACACAACCCAAGTCTTCAAGACCAGTTCCTTCACTTTTAATATCTAAATTCAAAACAATTGTGCACCTCATAAGATTTCTACAAACCCTGAAGTTGGAAGACTATGGAGACAGCTTCCTGGCATTAGTATATTTACTATTGGGTGGTTTTATGTGTTAGAGTCTTCAACTTCATAGTTTTTAATATTGTCACAAGAAATCACCATATCTTCAATTGTGAGAGTGCAGTTTCAGCATTCGACTGCAACTTTATACAATATATTGTGTCCTGCAGATTAAAGCTTTGGTTCTCTGCTTTGGTTGAGTCCATCAGGTTCTGAAATTAAAGTAAATGTAGTCAGAAATGTAAATATTATTAAATACACCATAGGGAAACCACCTGTAAGCCAGAAATAATGAAAACCCTTCATTCGAGGCCAGAACACAGGAAGGCTTCTCATAAGTCATTCATCTCTCTTCATCTATTCACATTATTGGATGCTTCATGTTTTATGAGTCCCTCTCCCGATGCAGGTAATATTTTCAGTGTTGATACAATGCAGTGATTTGCATTTCTTAATTTGCTTTCATTTGTTGTGAGTTAAACAGAGAATTTATATTTTTCCCCGACAGCACTTCAGAGAAATGTTTTATATATTTTGGCTTTCAGCTATTCAGAGCGAGTTCTCCTTCCTCTATTATGCGTAATGGGGTTTTAATGACGCTGTTGGTGAGGTTTGAGGAGAGCAGAATTAAGTGCACACCTGAGGTGTATTGAGTGCTGGTTGTATACCAAGGAGGCTGAAACTTCTTAATGAAGACACATTCGGTTGTGGTGGTGGCTTTGTCAGAGCGTACATTAGAAAGTTAATCTTCTCTATAGCTGTGAAACATTAGCAGCGAACCGAAGGAGTTAACTTTCACTGAGACACTTAAATGATTTCTACCCCTGCAGGGAAAATCAGCAGAAAGGAAACATGTTTCTTCAAATCCTCACAGCTTCCACCAAACTATGAAACTGGATTTCCATCTTATCTCATTTGGCATGTTGACTCCTGAACATGTCATCTTCTTGAAATAATAAAACCATGAAGTGGCAAAGAGAGCAGCCATTCATTGCCTATTGTGTCTGAAACAAGTCGAGTTACAGTATGTCTGTCCATATGAATCCTCGATGGGCCGATAATACTTTGGGGGGTGTAATGTAGGTTTAAGTGCATGTAAATGGTTTGCAAAGGCTAACATCTCTGTGTTCCCTCCAGAGGAAGTGTCTCTCCCAGCCTAACCCTAACGCTAACCCTAACGCTAACCCTAACCCAAACGCTAACCCTAACCCTAACCACACTACAGTAAAGGTAAAACCCCCCAAAACCAATCATAGGGCATAGGGGTGTAACGGTTCACAGAAGTCACGGTTCTGTACGGTTTCGGTAAAACAAGGAAAAGTAAAAAAAAGTCCCAAATGCATAATTTCTTTTCCTGTTATTTATTTTTAACAGTCGTACAAGTTTTGGTATGAATATAAGGAACATTTGGAATCATTAACTGTATTACAGTTAAAAACAAACCACAAACAGTAACACACAGATGGCCATATTATGTATAATGACTGATGTCAAACAAAAAGGTTCAATAAGCTGAACAACGAAAAATAATGTCTTGATAATAAGAAGTGTTTGAATCACAATCAATAAAAGGCAATACAGAACTGTATAACATCTCCTGATGTCAAAATACAAAATAAATACAATGATAAATAGAAAACAAATACAATCGTTACCTTTCGGAGCAATGTCTAACATGTGTACTTAACTTGTGAGTGTGTGAGGCCATTATGCCTAAACAAAGTTACTCAAGCTTTACTCTATTTCCCAGTTGTTCTTCAGAAACACGAGTTAGTCTACGTTGTCAGCAGTGAGGATCTGTTGGCGGTAACTATGGCACCTGCCGTCGAGAAAACCCTCTCGCTGGGGACTGAGACTGACTCGGAGGTGATTGAGCATGCTTGACGTGTTACCACTAGCATACCGCACCGCTGTCGAACAACGCCGACACACCGTCCTCGTCCGATCCACAACTCGCACCCCATCGTTGTTGAAGTCCACAGGGAACCCAAAATGTTCCCACACAGCTGATTTAAAGAAGCAGGTGGGTCTTCTATCTCCCGTGTGTTGAGTGAACTCGCCGTAGCTACTAACTGTTCTTCTTCATGTATTGTGTTCGTTTTGTTGTGTTGTGTTCTTGTTTTTCATTTGTTATTTACGGGCGGCTGGCTTTTAGTCGCAATACCGCCCCCTGGATTATATATAGTGTAATGCTGCCCTGAGTGACAGACTTTTTTCCCACTCGTAAAAAAAGGCGTATTCGCCGTGTGACTGCATGTGCCGAACCGTGACGTCCGAACCGTGACGGTACGGGACGAATAAGGATACCGTTACACCCGATATAAATATAAATACGACATTAGACATTAGACATTAGACATAAATCTTTAAATGTTGTTCTAAAGTCTTATTTTGATTGTATTTTCCTCTACTTTCTTACAGACTAACTTCCAATTGAGTCCACAGTGAACATAACTTCATACAGTGTGTTTTATAGAGCTATACGTGTCTATAAATTGGGACACAGTGTATAAATAATGTGTTGTTTGGCAGTGCAGGGCTTGTTTTTCACTGAGTAAAAACTCCACTTTTGGAAGGACGTTTGTGTTTGGGAAAATCTCAGCGTGATTGATGAAACATCAAGGGGATAAATCCGTCACTGTTATCATTTCCAACGTATCAGCTCGACTTTGAACACAACACGGTGCAACCTGCCAAGGAGAAATGCTAATTATACTAATTACAAAACATAGATGTTATCCTCCGTGTGATGGAAGCACAAATGGAAGTGGATTGAGGTGCCATTTCGGCATCGATAATTGCGTGTTACCATTTTTACTGCGGATGAGTGCATTAGATGGAGAACTCTTTGAAGCTGTTTTTCTGCACAGAGGTGTCTTCCATAAAACCTATTACCTTCTGAGTGATAGTGGAATGAGAGCGGACGCTAAAATCAGATGCTGCTTTTTCTCGCGTTGACCCTGAATGTAGCCTGAGAGCGAGCGGGGTTTTCAGATGAGGGGCTGTCGCTGAGCAGTAATTACAGAACAACCTTTAAATAACTGCAGCCTATACTATAGCTGCCATTTGATAATGTGTCAGTGCTGAATATGGTTGCGAGTGTGTGAGGCTGGAACGGAGCGAGAGCAATTCATCACAGGAAAAATAGACCCATAAGGCCTGAGAACGGACATTATATCTCCGCCGTTAGCTGGAAATGATTATTTTTCAAATTCGGGGAATTTCACAATTTTGTATCTGCTGGAGAATTTGTTAAACCATCACTACTATAAGGTTATTACTGTCTTTAAAATAGTGATGCAGGGAAGCATTTTCTGAAGCTAGCATCGCCATGGCTCCATCTGCAAAAATGATATTTCCATTTGATTTTGGATTATTGTAAAATATTACGCAAAAGCACGTCGGTTTGCTATCCTGGCTCCAAAATGGTGACAGCAGAAAGCTTTCACATCTTCCGGCGCAGACTGAAAACTCATCTCTTTCGACTCCACTTCGAGCAATACAATTACTAACAAAGCACTGGCTTACCTAAAGCCAGTTGAGCAGCACTTGGAATGTTTTGGCTCGATGAAACCTGATGTACTTATGATTCTGTTTTCTTCAAGGTTGTATCTTCTTGGTCGAATGCACTTTTTGTAAGTCGCTTTTGATAAAAGTGTCAGCTAAATGCAATGTAATGTAATGTTGGGCTATAAAGGAACTACAGCACGGTCACATGACTTCACGTCACCACCGCTAAGCTAAAGGAGGCTAATGTTGGGCTATAAAGGAACTACAGCACGGTCACATAACTTCACGTCACCACCGCTAAGCTAAAGGTGGCTAATGTTTGGCTATAAAGAAACTACAGCACGGTCACATGACTTCACATCACCACCGCTAAGCTAAAGGTGGCTAATGTTGGGCTATAAAGGAACTACAGCACGGTCACATGACTTCACGTCACCACCGCTAAGCTAAAGGTGCTTAATGTTGGGCTATAAAGGAACTACAGCACGGTCACATGACTTCACGTCACCACCGCTAAGCTAAAGGAGGCTAATGTTGGGCTATAAAGGAACTACAGCACGGTCACATGACTTCACGTCACCACCGCTAAGCTAAAGGTGCTTAATGTTGGGCTATAGAGGAACTACAGCACGGTCACATGACTCCACGTCACCACCGCTAAGCTAAAGGTGCTTAATGTTGGGCTATAAAGGAACTACAGCACGGTCACATGACTTCACGTCACCACGCTAAGCTAAAGGTGCTTAATGTTTGGCGTAATGACATTTAGTCCTCTCATTTAGAAAATTGTGAGCAAACACTGTTTTTAAACTCACCAGTTGGGGTTTCTACTGATCTTTTTTATGTTGTAGATCTATTCATCATGTTGTTAACCACCGACCTTTATTTCAAGGCTTTTAACTATAAACAAAAAAACATGGCTACTATGGTAAACGCGATTTTGTTAATGTTAATATGTGGAGATTCTCTTGCTGACCAAACGTGTAAGTACCATAAACATGTGTTAGACACATAGCTACATTTCTGCAATATACAATATTGTGGAGGGAGCCTTTGCGATGCTTACTTTAGGGTTGGCCTACACAACTACATTATCACTCCACCACTTTGGAAAAAGTGGTGGAGTTGAATAAAAAAATAAAAAAAATTAAAATAAAGTTGAAAGTTCAATAAAGTTGAATCAAATAAAATCAAGTTTTATTTATATAGCACATTTATAAACGATTTTTGTTCGAGCCAAAGTGCTGTATATATATTTAAAATAGCCTACATTAGAGACACTTTACAGAAAATGCACAGATTGTTCAGAATATCAGTATGAAACAAAGGTAAATCGAAGGACTTACAAGAAACAGATTTCAAAATGAATGGGCAATTTCTGCCATTGAGGCTGGGATAATACATCATATTTCATCAGCACTTTCAGTCTTCATATTATTATCTTCTGCTTTTTCCAAATGTATTCAGAAATCATGATTCATATCTCTTATAAAAAGAAAAATAACTTTGTTCACCTGTTTCTTTGACCTTTTCCTCGGGGCTGAATCACCTTCATGTCTACTGTCTGAAGAACAAAGATGAGATCTAATGCTAAATGTCATTAAAATGTCATGCTACAGGATTAGCCACAATATTATTTTTGATGATCTGTGATTCATTTCTTCAGCAATGTTTTGTAGATTTAATTACAAGGGCATATCATGAAATGTTGATCATTAATTGGAAAAATGTGTGCCGTTTTCACACATTAATTGGCATTTTAAAAGGTTACAATAGGTCGTTAAAGTTAATAGAGATGCTTGATGTATTCCAACAATTAAAACATAACTTAATTAATATAAAACACAAACATAAACACATGACTTCTGTCACGATTCACATGTTATGTCACGTTGGTAGTTTTGTCTGTGTTGGTGTTTTTCTTGTCTTTGGGTTTCCTGTCTCATTGTGTTAAGTGTTCACCCCCGTTTCCTGCCTGTCTGCTTTCTGTCTGTTTCCCTCCCTGATTTCCCGATTGTGTTCACCTGTTGTCCTTGTGTTTCTCCTCCCCTGCCCGGCTGTTTCTCGTTGTCATGATGTCTTGTATTTAGTCTTGTCTCTTTCTGTGTTCAGTGTTGGGTCATTGTTTGTTGGTGACGGAGTTCACCGGTGAGTGTTCTGGTCGTTATTTCTCATTTATCCTTGAAATAAAGGGTTTCTCAAAGGTTATCTGCATTTGGGTCCTGCTTCCTTCACTCATCCGTGACAACTTCCAGTGTTCAATATATGTTGAAGGGGCCCATTTCTGCTCATCTTCAAGTTCATATTAATATTTAGTGTCACATGTTTCCATTTGTTAATGTTCAAAAAGGTCTATATTGTCTCTGCCGGTGCTGCAGGACCTATTTTCACCCTCTGTCTAAAACCAGGCTCTGTTGTGATTGGTCAACTGCTCAGAGATGTCCCGCCCCTTAGCCTATCACATAGCTATTGTCCGGAAGTAAACAAAGGACTCCAACAGAGGCATTTCAGGGAGGGAGTGTGTGGGAGAGAAACTCCCTCTGGAAGGACCACAGGGATTTTAGGCTTTGCAGACCATTTACATGCACTAAAACCTATAACACAGTACAAGAAATGGAAAACCCATAAAGCCTAATAAGGCCTCTTTAGATAAAATGTCTCCTCATTAAGTATTTTTCAGTCTAGTCAGTTCCTCTTAAAACACAGTAGAGAAGTAAAGTGGCAGTTGCAGATGAGAACTGACAGATATCTCCATGGTAACAGAAACATTAACACACGTCTTTCTTTTATCTGCCGCTGAAAGAAGGCCAGAGTTTAGTTTTCTCCTCGCTCTGCGTCTGGTTAACAGTTTCTCTCAGGCAGGTGGAGAGCATTCCTGCTGATAGTGGGTCTCGCTGTCCTCTCTTCTCCGTTAAGTGCCTCCTCTCCTGCTCTTCCATTTTCATATTTCCACGCATGGCTGCCTTGACATTTAGTACCGAGAAATTGACTGTTTTCAGGGACTCTCGGGGGAGCGCTGTATTACTTTGTCCTGTCAGAAAAAGATGTCATGGAAGGAAGGTGATGTCAGTTCCGCCGGGTTGTTTATTGAATTTACGGCGCCATTATTTCGCCACTCAGCATGATTGTATTCATATTATACCCCATCCCAGCAAGGTCGCCTGCACACCACTCGCCTGGCGACCTTGAGCTCGGGCCTCCGGGGGGATCTGGGTTTAACCGGAGAGACGGCGACCCTTCAGCTATGATGGACGGTCGAATAAAGCCGCGAGCTCAATGACACACACCAATCAGCCGTGTCGCAGCCGGAGGAGGCGGGGTGTTAGACACAGGCTGACTCGTGACCTCACACAATACACACAAGCTAAGTCCCAGATCAAATGCACGCTAAAGGGTCATTGACAATGTGTTCCCTCAGTGATTGTGCTGTTATGTTTAATGTTTGTTGTTTGTTTTTGAAGTGTTGTGTCTTGATATTTGTCTATGTTTCTGGTATCGGTACTTTACTCCACTACTTATTTTTCTGACGACTTCTTACATGTTGACACAAGACAAAACATCGTTATGACATCACAAAGTGGCCAAAATCTGATCAGCTCATTTTCAGACAGGTTTTTAAATGGATCAGGACAAAAAGAGAGAGAATCTTTGTTCCTGAAACTTTCAGAGTCTCTTCACCCCGAGGTGACACATGTTAAAGTAGAAAATACATAACAAATTGGATGATCCATAATAGGTCCCCTTTAAAGCATTATCGTATCGTTTCGTATCACACAGCAGCCCGAGCTGAGGTCACACTGCCGAGAATTGAGGCATTGATCGGCGGCGAGGAGGACAATGGGCGTGTTTTCATTGTCTGAACAACAATCACAGTAACACGTTAGGGGGAGAGGGGGTCATGCGGTCATGGTTCCTGTTGGACATATCCTGTTCTATTTACATGTATAGACTTTTTGCACTACTTTTTATTTTGTATTTTGTTATATTTGTTGGATTGTTGGAGGAGCTCAGGTCAGAACATTTGTATTGCCAATTCTACTCTGTAGCTTTGTGCATATGACAATACAACCTTTGAATCTTGAATATTTGAACTCTGCAGATATGAGAGTCCTGGGTATGATTATCTTCTTGACTGGATGTTTACATGTAACAACAACAACAACAACAACAACGAGCATCATTTTGGAAAATGTTGATACCAGTACCTTTACAAATACCATTTAAAGAGATACCGATACCAATAGACTTCTTAATTTGATACACGTTGAACTTTCGAACCATTGCTGCCATTTTGATTATGTCAATTGGAATATTCAGTTGTGTAAATTGCCACCAAATGTTTTTAAGCCAAATTACTTTTTACAATAAAGTATTTACATAAAACCTGCACGCCAGAGACTGTTTGGGTATTAGCTGCTGTGGCAATGGGCTTATAATCAAACAAACAAATGTGTTTTAATGCGGATCAGGGTACAAAACAGATGGTATGTCTTTTTTGACTGAAAATGTTTCCATACTACTTTGAACCAAATTATTTTGGGAGACGATACCCAGCTCTAGTAACAGGGTTACAAAATAAAATAGATTTGTATGTCCTGAACTCATCGGCAGTTTCATTTATGTATAGATCAACAGAGTTCTGCCTACAGTTTCATTTATTTTTCTACAATATGTGTTAATCAAATTTTCAAAGCACGAAACATGTTTATTTACAATTATTTTCGATGATGTTATTTTTTTTTCCAAGATTTGGGTACAGAAAGATGTTATACAGGTATTCTTTGACTGGAGAAGTGGCGATAATACTTGTACTGGATTATTTCAGGGTACAGATACCCGATGTATTCCCTGAACTCGACGCCAGTTTCTGTTATGCAAGAGTTCTTCGTAGCATGTGATAATTTACCTCATCACACGCAGAACACACATCTTATCTATAATTATTTCCCTGCTCATAATGCACTGTGACCCTGATAAGTACATGATGATAATGAAGTGTTGCCGGTGTATCGCCCCGGGTGTCGGTGTGATTCCTGCAGCAGCTCGGTCGTAAAGCTCTCAGGAAACCTCCAGCGCTGATGGACATCCTCTGATGAAGGTAAAGCCGCTCTCACGGCTTTAAAGGACACTTCCATCACCACATTTACATTTAAAGGGTCAGTTCACCCGCATCACACAACATCTATTCATCCACTTACCCAGGGCTATCTCTTCATGCACGAAGCTCAGGGTATATGTGCAGAGGTTTTTAAATACCGGCCACTTCTGCAGCTACCTGAATGCATAAACAGATAGTGGCTGTGTGTCTTTACACAAACAATGTCCCAGGTATTCTAAAAAATCAATAGACTTCCCTGAGGACAGTTTCCACAAAGATGTTCATTCGGATCTGTTTCTGGTTCAAATATTTAGGCGTTGACCTCACATAGCTCAGGAAGTCTCTGAAATTAAATTTCTGTTTAATTTCACTGTGACCTGAACGATACCTTGATAGTCTGAACACATTGATCTCCAATCTATTTGGGCCTAAATCATGAATGTATTTTGAGACACCAATAGAGTGGTGCAGTAAAGAATCCTAAAACCTGGAAAAGACTTAGCATTTTACAATTCCTTCGTCTCCAAGTCTGTTAACGAGATGTCAATGTTATTTTCTCGACATGAAATACATTAATAACTTTCCGAGGCTTCTTTGTGTCATAAAATGGCGCCACCACCGCTAAGCTAAAGGCGGCTAATGATGACGTTAAGTCGTCTGATTTTGACACTTAGCAACCTCCATTTTAAATTCACCAGTGGGGTATTCACAGACGTATTATATTTCATAGAAAGAAACGTGAAAATCTTATTTCAGGCTTCTAACCAGGACCAATATCGAAAAACCATAGACCTCCAGACGACGGGACAGGAAGTGCAAAAATGCTGACTCATTTCCAGTTCTTAGGACACTTTGTTGCTCCAGTAGACTGCACCACAGTGACTTACAGTATTCCAGAACATGAGCAGACTCTGACCCGGTGACTTTCGGTGATCTGTGTGTTGTGACATATCTGCGGTGTGTTTGCATGTATCCATGACTCAGGGAGACTTTTTAAGACCTTCCTGGCGTTCTCTGTTATCTCAGCGATGCATTAATCCCCATGTTTTCTCCGGTAGATCTGCAGACCCCCCCCTCTTTCTCCTCCGCTGCGTCCAGACTTGTCAGAGCAGATTCTCGTCAAATTACTGATGTCCTGCATCGGGGTAATTGCTTGCCAAACCCACTCCACTGATGCAAATGTAAGGGGTCGTCCGTGATGGAGATAATGCCAAATTGGTTTTTGAGATTTTGAGATATCTACTCAGCATAGATAGATAGATATGTGGAACCTTACAAGAATAAATGAAGGTTCTGCATGGAGAATGCTGATTTGGCATTACTCAACTCTCTGAGATAGATTTCTCCTCCCTGCAGCTTGCTTCTCACGCATCAATAAAATATATCTAGAAGGCTCATAGTGCCACATAACAGACTCACAGTCATAACACCTTCTCTGCTGTCCCGTAATGTTCAATTGCCTCGGTTAAGTAGCCATTAATCGGGCCGGGCTAATGGCTGGAGTCCAACTCGGCTGCGGTGTGACCCGACTTTTAATGAGGCGGAAAAGCGGATCAAACCGGCTGCTCTGATGCTGATGTCACCTGACGGGAGTGTTGTAGAAAAGCTTCCTTTATGAAGAGCTCTGTATTATGAAACAGTAAAGAATAATCCAGCATATCAACTGAACCCATATAGGGTGTAAATACGATACAATGATACTTTGTCCATTCAAGACTGATCACAGCAGCTCAATTTACGACATCAACAAAGACACATATTTAATACACAAACACAGAAACAGCTATCATAACATTCAATAATGTATATTAGATTTAATTGATCCAACTCTGTTTGACTACCGCATGAAAGAGTGATTAAATCTAACCTAAGAAAATTATTGGGCCCTATCTATTCGCTGAGCTAAAGGTCGCTAATGTTGGGCTGTAAAGGAACTACAGCACGGTCACATGACTTCACGTCACCACCGCTAAGCTAAAGGTGGCTAACGTTGGGCTACAAAGGAACTACAGCATGGTCACATGACTTCACGTCACCACCGCTAAGCTAAAGGCGGCTAATGTTGGGCTATAAAGGAACAACAGCACGGTCACATGACTGAATGTCACCACGCTAAGCTAAAGGTGGCTAACGTTGGGCTATAAAGGAACTACAGCACGGTCACATGACTTCACGTCACCACCGCTAAGCTAAAGGCGGCTAATGTTGGGCTACAAAGGAACTACAGCACGCTCACATGACTTAATGTCACCACCGCTAAGCTATTTCCTGACGTATTTTATGTCGTAGAACAAAACATTCAAATCTGTTCAGTTGATGTTAACCACAGACCTTATTTCAAGGCTTCTAACCAAAACAACTGGGAACTGGAATTGGTAAAATCCTGACTAATTTCCAGGTTTTAGCGCTCATTCCTGAACTTCTCTGTAGTTACTCCGCTGTGCTGAAGTATCACTGAAGGTCCAGCCTGCCGTTCGTTGGTTGGTTGGCTCATTCAGGGGGGATATCACAGCTCGCAGCTCATTTCATGAGAATTCAACTCTGGAGGCTTTGAGGAGTGACGTCCTTTGGGGAAGAACCCCGTGTCTCTGGTGATGCAGGGCTTTTAATTTCAGAGTGGCTAAGTTGGTGGTAGTGGTAATGAAACCGGAGGGAGGGGGAGGGGGTGGTCATGTGTAAACTAGCAATGACAATTAAGCAGTGATAATTAACGGGGTTAGGAGGAGAGCAGCCTCATGAGAGCTGGGCTGCAGAAGAGAGACGTCAGAATAACAAGATGTCTTCAGGAGGCGACTGTGCTCGTTCTTCACCATCAGTTCTCTGGTTTTGCATGTTTAGTTCGAGCCACTAAATCTGCACAGGCCCCATCGGAAATATACTGTTATCCTTTCACATAGACTCTTCATGTAACAGTAACATTGTTGTGTTCCCTAAAGAGTTACGGATTACGTGTAATGGGATTGTGAAACTGTGCAAAACAAAAGAGGCCCTATTATGCTATTGGGGTTATCCCTTTCCTGTAGTGTGTTATGTGTTATTGCATGTAAATGGTCTGCAAAGGATAAAATCCCTGTGTTCCCTTCAGAGCGAGTTTCTCCCCCTGCCTGAAACGCCTCCATTGGACTCGTCTGTTTACTTCAGGAACATAGTGACATCACTATATAACACACGCTCTTCTATCGGCTAGCGCTCCAACACATTGTACCTGATAGGCTAAGGGGCGGGACATCTCTAAGCGGTGAACCAATCGCAACAATATTTGATAAAGTGTGACGGCCCCAGAGCCTGGGGCCTGTGAGTATGTGAATGGTGCAGGTCCTGCAAAGGGGTGGAGCTGAGGAGGCCAATCAGCGTGATCGGGGACACCTGGCCGGAGGTGCTAGCCCAGCTGCCCGGAGTCACAGCCCCGTCATGACTCTCTCCAAGCCTGCTGCGGAGGCCTCGCCGTGATCCTTTCCCCTCGTCCACCCTCTGCTGTTTTTGGTGTTGCCGAATAAAGTGCCGAGATTATTGGAAACTTTGAGCGTCTCTCCTGGTTTTTCTGTTGTGGCCAACGGGCCGGTCAGTAGTGGTGGCAAAATGAAGCTTTGAATGAAGCATCGAACCACTTGGACAATTGTGTCGGAAATAGGTTCATTTCTCGAAGCTTCAGTTACAGCGACCTCTCCTGGCGAAGTGCAAGGCTGCAGTGGGTTTAACGTATCTTTGTCTTGAAAAATATTCGATGCACACACACACTAAGACTGAATATCATGTTCTATTTGCAATTAAAGATTGATAATTGTGTGTATTGGGTTATTGAGAAGAGACTAGAGAGTGCTGGACACTTCTTTGGGAGGAGACGGCCTTTTATCAGTTATTAAAGTATTAAAGTTGAAAAGCAAAGATTAAAATTCATCTATTCCGGGCTTTGAACCAGCTGCGCGGAGGACGCATTCGGGCCGCCGGCTCGACCCACTGGGCTATCTATTCCTTGAAATATTTAACTGTTTTTATATTACTGATAATTGTCTTTTTGTTCACAGCTTCTCCACATTTCGAAGTGTTTCCCGAGCCAGAACGACCTATCTTTCTTCCTGGCTTGCTCTATAATGATATAAAATGCAATACCAACAGCAACAACAATGCAAACTACGACAACAACCCACACATTGTGCATTGTTTAGAGCGGTCATAAAGTGTTGAAGCGCTCACATTTGATTTGTTTCAACCTGCCACCTGTCAGAATCGAGACGAGGCAGTGCATTGAATCGTGTGAATGGACCGCGAACCAGTAGTGATTCATTCAGGAAATGAAGCAGTTGCTGCTTCGGACGTCACATGTCACGTGATTTGAAGCAAGCTTCGAAGCACTGCTTCTATGGAATAGGAAGTCCAGGGTTGAAGCTCCGTTCGAAGCTTCAGTGTCAAACTGCCATCACTACCGGTCATAACATAAAGAGTTAGGGCTAGGTTTGGTTAAGGTTAAGGCAATGGTTTCACAAAGTATGAGATATCCTTTTATTTTTGCTCCATAAGATAAGTGAAGTTGGTTCTTTATCACTATCCAACACTTTATTTCCCGAAATGTTATCAGAATTACAGCAGCACAAACCCTTTCCTTTTTTATTAGAAACTGGGCATCAATGCATCAATCTGTGCCGCATGATATTTGATGAAGAGTTAGGGCAAGGGTTAGCAATGGTTGCTAGCAAGAAAGGTAAATCAGCTTGAAACCCGTCTAGATCATCATTTGAAAAGTACACCAGTGTATTAGCAGCTGGGATAAAGTAATTATGTGCAGATTTGTCCTGCGGATGTGCAGAGTCGAGGTCCGTGGCCTCGGTCAGACCTCGAGCAGTGGAAGGTGATTTCTGGATGTTTGACTGAGCCAACATTTCAGTGGCTAATGAAATATGTTGTCATCTGCCTTCTCCCTGTGGTCTTCCCTTCATACCTTTGTCACTTCACTTCCTCTTCCTTCACAGCCAATGCTCAACGCTGCCGCTGCGGGACTTAACAAGCCTGGAAAATAATTAAAATTCAACCAAATGATGAAACACTTGCAGCAAAGCGTCCTTGAAGGGTCGGCAGGTCCCGTTCTGCGAGGAGAGCTTTTTTTTTACTCTTCACAGAGAATAATGTTAAGCTGCTGCTCCCAGCTTAAGGGCCTCTTAAATTGGAAAGGCACTGGCCTATAGAGACGTGTACCTGTCAAACAAATACCACACGCCTCTGATTCTCGCTCGTCTTTCTCTCCCGCCTCCCTTTAAACGCTCAGATGGTATTCGAGTCAGACGCCGGGTGCCGGGGAGATTGTCAGGTTTGAGAACAGAGACGGGGATTGGCCTCCGAGAGAAATCACAGCGACGCGGCTGTCGGAGGAATTAGGAGGCGAGCTCAGAGGTGATCCGCTCAGAAAATGTTTCTCACGGCTCGCAGAGAGGTTGGCGTGTGGATATGAACATGTTCACAGACGGGAAATAAAAAGTCAGGCTTTTGAAAGTCATTTTAGAGCTAAATCCTATCGATTAGTTTATACAGACATTTTTTATTCCAACATCACCTTTCACCTTTGACCTCTTGCTTCTCTCTTTTCTTTGCACTCGTCCCGTACATGCATGTTACTCAAATCTCATCATCCAGGAGTTTAGTGTTTCTCACCTGGCAGGTATTACAGGTTACGTCTGGATCGTGAGTGGTGGTCCTGCCTGACGCCAAGCTGATTATTTTATGGCGCCAAATGGAAGCTTTTGACATTCTTCTGGATTCCCGTGAAAACAAAATATACGCTCAGATTATCATTTGGATTTTCAATGTTGTTAGTGTTTTCTTCTTTAATCTATACACTCATAACACGCTGCACCTCTGTCCGAGCAACAGAGGAGGGATCTCTTTCCTGTTGCTCTCCCCGAGGTTTTTTCAGAACAGTTTTTACCGTGGGGTTTCTTTGAGAGTTGTTATCCTTGTTTCTGTGAGGAGAGAAAGTGTAGTATTCTGTATAAACTGTTAAGCCTCTTTAATTGCTTGATTGATGTTACGTGCCGCAGTTGGTGCTTGTGTGTGTGTGCTTGTGTGTGTGTGCTTTTGTGTGGGTGTCTCTCTCTCTCCCTCTGATTGTCTCCAAGTGCAGCCTCTCCCCAGGTGCTCCCAATCCCAATCAGCGCCCCCATAAAGGACCCGAGGAAGGCTGCAGTCATTCTCGCCGTCTCCTCTGGCTGCATGTGTGCAGCCTGTGTCACGTGCTGTAGTGTAAGTTTGTTTTGCAATTTGGCTGGTGAGCCTCTTTACTTTTTTATTAATTAAAACCTCACTTTGTGGCTTCAGCATTCGGTTTCCTCTCCTTTTTCTCTCGGCCGGTTGTGTGTTGTACTTCCCTTTGTGCCCCGAGATATAGAAGGGAACGTAACAATTGACATTAGACTTTATACATATTTTGATATGAGAATGTCATTTTTCATGTAAGGAATCATTGAGATATGACATGAATGCAGAAGGGAAAGTGGCAATACATCCATCCTTTCAAAATAGGAAATACATAAAATAATAATAACAATACAAAATGTAATATAATATAATACGTTAAAACATACAAATATATAGGTCTATGTCAGTTGTTGATATCAAATTGGGAAATTATTTTAAAGAATAAAAACCGACTTTCGTGGGCGTCCAGATGAAGAAAGTATAATTTTAGCTATTGTAATGCCTCGGCACCAAGTGCGTATTAGTCCACTGAAGAAAATAGTCCCCTAATACATGCAATATATTCAGCTGTACAACTTACGTGTGCTACGGTGACCAGCTTATTGGGATGTTTGTAAGCCCTTATAAGCCATTTTTAAATAAATGAAACCATATATGTGTGAGCATTTATTTCCTGTCAGACAGTGTTGAGATGAAATATAAAATAGGACAGTATATTGACAGATATCATATTATGTGTAACATGGAAGAATGTGTAATAAAACAGGTCCGTCTCAGTTATCAGTTCAAACACGGATATTACCTCAGCCTGCCTTATTGTTTCTCCTTTTTGTTTTTGCGGAGCAACAATAGCAGTTTCACAAACCATAAATATATTTGTTTCCGTATCGTACATTCCCCCGCTGCCCCCCCCCCTTCTTCTTCTTCAGGGGAATTGATCTGTTTGCTCCCCTGACACTCCCTGTTAGCATTGATTAGCCGCCGAGTCACACTACCTCAGTAAAGACAACGTTTCAAGCTTTCATTTTCCCCTTTAATTATTGAGAGGCACAGCGAGGTGCACGCTCATACATCATGCAAAGCACTGCGACTGACAGCCGCACTGCTTATTTCCCTCTTTTGCCGGTGTTTGTTTTAGCGGCGGGCTTCGGGGCCAGAGGTGCGGTTAGTGTGTGCTGTGATGGGAAGCTGAGAGCTGAATTACCGCTAATGGCTGCGGCTGAGAGGAGTGAGGGATGATTTTATGGATGAAGTCATGTGTTTTTGCTCAGATTTAAAGTTCTCGCTGAGAGGCCGTTAGCTGCTCTCTGCGGCTCGTTGTGCTCCTCTCGTCGGACTCCGTCTGTGTGCGTGGTTATAAAACAACGGAGTGATTAAACTGCCGTGATAAAAAGCAGGAGAACTAGAAAGCCGCAGCACTGCATGTTTATATGACTGTAGAGATTTATTAATGTGTGTGGGGAGGGACACACGTTTGTTCTCGATGTTTCACAGATCTCACAGCCGTATTAATCAATGCTTTTTTTAAGAACTTGAATCAGATGAGTCATCCACCTTGAACGCATTAATTTAGAAACTTTTCACAAAATGAATAGAGTTTGGATTCAAAGCCAGTAGCATACTAATAGTATATAGTACAACGCGTGGAGTTACATACTAAACTCACCGCCTCCAACTCTCACTCATCGACGCTGCATTACCACTATTAGTATGTGTTTATGACCAGGAAACATTCGAAGAACTGTATGACCATTGCATGTATGTGTAATGTGTATTTGTGAAGCGCTTTGAGCATCTGGAAAAGCGCTATAATAAATATAAGGTATTATTATTATTATAATATTGTAAGAAATGCGCCATGGCCATAGAAGACCCGCCCCCGTCAACGTCAGCCAATCGATGAAGACTAACAGCCCGTCCACACACAGGCATGAAACAAATCTTGAAAAATCTTGATGCTGGGCGTGTCTGAGGCTTTGGCGATTTCACGCGCCCATGCGACCAACAACCAATCAGGAATCTCCCGCCCCCGACATACTAAGCAATAGCAACGTTACAACGAAGTAAACTGGATATAAACTCCCCAAACAGGCGAAAACCTACCGGTTTCACCCACTGTCTCTGCCTCCTCCCTCCATGCTGGTTCCTCCGGTTTGTATCCTGGTAAATAGTTCTGGTCGTAAAGAACCGGGTGAATTGCTACCGTCATTTCTCATTTGGAATATGAGGAAATGAACTGCGGTCTGGCTCTCCCAGCTGGGACGCGGTTTGATTGACTAGCGCTTGTACTGGCGGAATTTGCATAAACGGGATTTGATTGCAGCTTCGAAAGCATCACAAGTTGAACATTGCTCAACTTTTGATGCTCACGATGCTTGCAAAGCCAGGCTCCACTCCCCACAATGCAGTTCGGCGAAGATTACAAATCTTCTACGTCACCCCATTCAAGTGAATGGGCGAAGCTTTGAAAGATGTTGCTCATGCCTGTGTGGACGGGCCGTGAGATATGACTATATGAGCGGATGTTAGTTAGAGAAACTATCTTTCATGCATGTCTACTGCAAACAGCTAACTGCGCTAAGTGGACCGTGGACCAGTGCATTGCATATTAGAACCAGAGCTGTGTTCCCTTGTAAACCTACTGTATTAATGCATTCATAAATACTGTTAGACTTTCCGAGAAGCTTCCTGGTCTTCTTTAGACTAACTCTTGGTCTTCAGACAAAAGAACACAACAGTATGCAATATAACACAACCAGTGAATTCACATGTTCAGGCTTCATCTCAAGCATATTGTTTACATCCACCAATTAGTGTTCAGATATTTCTGACGTAGAACCCGTCCTGAGATGTTTGAGTTTTCATCTGGATCCTCGCCGGACGGGTCGGGGCAGGATCCGCTCTCCGTCTCTTAATTGGCGCCTGTTCGTGTTCGTTAGTCCATAAAGCACTTTCAATTTGGCGGTGGCGTAAAGGACCGGCCCCTCCGAACAAGACGAGGACCTGATAATGCTGTCAGTAACTAATTAGCGTTGATTACATCTGTCAGGACAATGCATGCAGGGGCAATTAAAAATGATGCACTATTGATTACGCCAACCCAGCTGACCCATTTTGAGCGAGGTTGGGAGGGGTCTGGGCGGGCGTAGTGGGCGGGGCTTAGGAGCAATCGTCCTTTGAGCGGCATTCACTTCACGTTTGATGTTTTTCATTTGTTTTTCTCATGCTCATAATTTGGCAGGAATGGATGCCACACACACACGCACACGCACACGCACACGCACACGCACACATATGCAGCAGAAGAAAGCAGGAAGTCAGGAAAACGCAGAGGAACACAGCATTCAAATCGCTAAACCAACGTCTTGCTGTCATGGAAACCTGAAGCACAAATAGATGCAAGAAATGCCAGAAGAAAACAGGAAGTAGCAGATGCCAAACTCTCATATCTGATGTATACTCGTGATCTCCAGAGGATGATCCCTATTGATTGTGATGACTTCCTGGCCTTTTCTTCTAGCACCACCATTGAGTCATAAAGCTCTTTTGTACACACATAAACTCTGGGGTTATTGTCTTTCCTTTGAGGATGAACCGTTTAGATTGCATGACCCTGTGACCTTTTCATAATGCCGCCTTCAGATGCAAATTAGCCGAATGTCGAAAATATAAAAGCTCTCGAGGATCTTGGGAATTCGCCTGCAGGCTAAAATATCACATTATTGTTCCTTGGAGGACTGTCCCCTTCCTTCTATTGACTCTCTGACCTTTTGGCAAAGCCCTACCATCAGGTCAAACATGCGCATATCAGATTAAAATGTATTTCTCTCCCCACTTGTTGGCGAGATCATTCTGTGGTTTCATGTAGTTCAGACGAAGGACCTTTAACTCGAAAAGTACTTTCCCAAACTGTAAACCCCATGGGTTCTGTCTTCTACAGTCAACATGGTTGGGCCTTGTTGACCGATTCAGCTAAATAATATAACATTTACCGTATTTAATGTTGTCTTAATTTAATATTCTGTTCTTGTACATATATTACAATATATTGTTGACATGTCTAACCCTGGACATTGTCAAAAAAGCCCTCAAAACGCACCTTTTTACCAAGGCTTTCCCCACTGTATAGTTAGTTTAATAGGTTTATTTTTCCGCTACTCTACCCGACTTGTAAAGCGACCTTGGGTTTCCTGAAAGGCGCTATAAAAATATTATATATTATTATTATAGACTTTTTGCACAATTTATTATTTAGCATTTTATTATAGGCTATGTGTTGCATTGTTGGAGGAGCTCAGGTCAGATGTTCATTGCCATTTCTACACTGCTTTGTGCAAATGACAATAAAACGTTCTGGTTGGTTAGATGTACTTATCGCTTCTGTTGGTTTGATGCTGAATGACCGGCAACTCTGTCAGAGACTTGCAAAGCTTCGACCTCACATGGTTTCTGACAACATTAATGATTTCAACGTTTTATTTCGAGATCCGAGGACAACACACCTTGAAAATGAAAAACAGCGATAGCAAAAGACGCCACTCTGCTCTCCTGTCTTCCGCTTGTCAGGGTTCAGTTCGGTGATCGGTCCTCTGGTGACTCTCTCCCGAACGCCCACTCCCTCACCTCCGCTCACTGATCACGGCACGCTCCTTTTATTGTTTGTTTGTTTGTTTGTTTGCTAATTACAGACTTTTTTGACACCTGTGCCAACTCAGTGGTGGTGTGAAAGATGCAGCTCTGTGCACACACACACACACACACACACACACACGCAGGTCCCCTAGTGTGCAATTACCTCTTCTTTACTATTTACCTCACTCTGCACGCTAGCTGTTTTCGAAAGGTTGCATGTAAACAAAACATTTGCACTCATAACACACACACACACACACACACACACACACACACACACACACACACACACACACAAGCACACTGGAGGTTCCTCATGGCGTGACCTGAACCAACGGCCCGTCCACACGGCGGCGTGCGTTGACGCTTGGCGGTGGGCGTGTCTGAGAGCTTGGAGATTTTTTGCGAGCAACGCGACCAACAACCAATCACATGAATCTCCCGCCCCCGACATCCAAAGCAATAGCAATGTTAAAACGAAGTAAACTGGATATAAACTCCCCAAACAGGCGAAAACCTACCAGTTTCACCCACTGTCTCTGCCCCCTCCCTCCATGCCTCGCTCCTCCGGTTTGTATCCCGGTAGATCAGTGTTTCTCAAAAAATGTCATACCAAGGACAAAACACACCTAACTCCACAAATATCCAAAAACACATAGTTTTTTACAAATCGCCTGAAGATGGTACAAACAAGTGGCAACATGTGTGATGAAGGTGCTTATCTGGGCTTTATCATGCAATCAAAGTGAAACTTGAGCTTGCTCCATTGCGGAGATATTCCCGCGAGAGTGCGAAAAACTTAAATACATTTATTTATTTCAAATGTGAAATGATACCAATATACTCACGGACCACCAGTGGCCCGCGGACCACACTTTGAGAAGCACTGCGGTAGATGAACAGAGACTGATCATTCAGCACCGGGTGATTCACTACCGCTGTAATGAATTTTCCCTCAATTTTTTTTAATATGAGGAACATACCTGCGTAGTCTCTCCCAGCATACAAGCGGCTTGATTGGCTAGACCTTACAGTTCGATTGGCTGACGCCTCAAAAAGTTGCTCAACTTTTGAAGCAAGCAACGCCAGCAACGCTCCACGTCGCTTCCCAAAATGCATTTCGGCTAAAAGTGACGTCACCCCATTCAAAGTGAATGTGCAGAAGCGTGGACGCTTCAACGCACGCCGCTGTGTGGACTCTCAAGCACTCAAGCACACACACACACACACACACACACACACACACACACACACACACATGCACACGCACAGTGACGTCCCGTTCTGTCAGAAACGTCATGTTAGGAGCCTGACAGCAGCAGGGGTTAAACGTGCGTTAACAAACCAAAAGAGAAACCCCTGAACGCTGCTCTGCTGGTGGTTGTTTAGTTGTTGTTGTAGTTGTTGTTGTTGTTGTTGTTGTTGTCCCCGGCGTGATGCGTTCGCTGTCGTCACAGATGGAGGCGTGAAGACGAGCGTCCTGCACAGAGAGACGTGTGGATCTGAGGAGAGAAGCAGCTTCAGTGACCTCCACACTCACTGACTTTATTTATCTGCCTCCGAAGCGGCGTGGTGCCTTCAGGGACCGTCAATCCTTCCGGTCGCGACGATGCATCATCATCTGGGACTCTCAGCAGAAGGTGCGACAAGTGTCGGGCTCAGACGTTCTGATTTATGTCGACGGCCGGGCGGTTACACTTTCGGATGTTGTGAAAAGCAGCAGAGCGTTTGAGGTTCTGTCGGTCTACGAGGCAGCTGACGAGCGTGTACGTTGCGTTTCTGTTAACTTTATTTTTTATTGTATAGCTTTTAGCGGGTTTATTTATAAGTATTCATGTTATAGTTTTATTAGCAAGATCCCCTTTGAATTGGTCTAATAGTCTTATTTACTTTTTATCATTTGTATTTTATTACACACAAGGCACAACTGTATGTACCTTGTTGATACAGTTGTGTGTCTTAATCCTTATCAATGCATCATTCAGTAATAGATTACGTTGTTGTATTAATATTGTTGACCTGCAAAGGAGCCAGCCCTGTTACATGTAGAAGTATAAAGAACCATATAATGGAAAAACTGAAGTAAAGTACCTCAAAATGTAATTAAGTACAGTACTTGAATACATGTACTTAGTTACTTTCCACCACTGCACATATTTCATCTAGAGAGTAAGCCACTTTTTCTCTGTATATTCCAGCACTACTCTCTCCTTGTCTGGCTCATATCTGATGTTCAGGAACATCGGGGATCAGATGTGACAGGAAGTGGAGCTCTCGGTCTGATAATTCCACTTCCTGTTCACCATCGGCGTAGTTCCTGCAGGAAGCTTTCGACTCGACCTCCCGGATAAAAAGCCTCTGTCGTCGCTTTCGTATCCCTCCGGCAACTGGGGAGAGAAAGTCGTCCGCTCTTACAAATATTGACCCTGGGCTCACGGTCTGACAACACGCTGACTCACCGACACACGGATTTTCTACCCTGACAAAAAAGCTCACGGCGAGCTCGTTAAGGCGCCTCATGAAATACGCAGGGCGGCTCTGCTCGTCCCCGAGATGGAAGATGAATCTGAGCCTAATGACCTTCACTGACAGCCGTAATTCTATCAGGACCCAATCAGCTGCAGCAATTAGGTGGTCTTTGTGAGCCGGGGACAGGGTGTGAGGATCCTAACCAGGGTCAATTAGAGAGGATAGAGTCTCCCACTACATCGCTCCGTCTGTCAGCCTCCTCTTCCCCTTTAATCACATAATATAAATGTATCTCACTCGCCCTGCTTTCATCTCGCTTCCTCTCCGTCCCCAGGCAGCCATGGTCAGACACTTTCTTTTTTTTCTAATCAGTCCAGGGTTTTCTCCAGGAAAAGGCTTTGTGGCCTGGAGGTTATCAGCGACGCCTCTGACGGGTCACAGTCTCTCTGTGGTTGATCTTTATTTGCATGTCTCTTTTATTACAGGCCATGTGTCGAGGGGCCACATTTGCGTATTCATGTTTAGCTTTGATTGTGACCGCTGACCTCAGTTCAGTCTGAGCTCCGTCTGATACACGTCGTTCTCATTACGATTAAAAACATGTTTGACACCAAAGAGGACATATTGTGCTCATTTTCAGGTTTGTATCAGTATGTAGCGTCTCTACTTTAAAGAGTCCTCTCCTGCTGATGTTCAGGTGTATATCAGTATGTAGTGTCTCTACTTTAAAGAGTGCTCTCCTGCTGATGTTCAGGTGTATATCAGTATGTAGTGTCTCTACATTAAAGAGTCCTCTCCTGCTGATGTTCAGGTGTATATCAGTATGTAGTGTCTCTACTTTAAAGAGTCCTCTCCTGCTGATGTTCAGGTGTATATCAGTATGTAGTGTCTCTACTTTAAAGAGTGCTCTCCTGCTGACGTTCAGGTGTATATCAGTATGTAGTGTCTCTACTTTAAAGAGTCCTCTCCTGATGATGTTCAGGTGTATATCAGTATGTAGTGTCTCTACTTTAAAGAGTCCTCTCCTGCTGATGTTCAGGTGCATATCAGTATGTAGTGTCTCTACTTTAAAGAGTCCTCTCCTGCTGATGTTCAGGTGTATATCAGTATGTAGTGTCTCTACTTTAAAGAGTCCTCTCCTGCTGATGTTCAGGTGTATATCAGTATGTAGTGTCTCTACTTTAAAGAGTCCTCTCCTGCTGATGTTCAGGTGTATATCAGTATGTAGTGTCTCTACTTTAAAGAGTCCTCTCCTGCTGGTGGTCAGGTGTATATCAGTATGTAGTGTCTCTACTTTAAAGAGTGCTCTCCTGCTGATGTTCAGGTGTATATCAGTATGTAGTGTCTCTACTTTAAAGAGTCCTCTCCTGCTGATGTTCTGGTGTATATCAGTATGTAGTGTCTCTACTTTAAAGAGTCCTCTCCTGCTGATGTTCATGTGTATATCAGTATGTAGTGTCTCTACTTTAAAGAGTCCTCTCCTGCTGATGTTCAGGTGTATATCAGTATGTAGTGTCTCTACTTTAAAGAGTCCTCTCCTGCTGATGTTCAGGTGTATATCAGCATGTAGTGTCTCTACTTTAAAGAGTCCTCTCCTGCTGATGTTCAGGTGTATATCAGTATGTAGTGTCTCTACTTTAAAGAGTCCTCTCCTGCTGATGTTCAGGTGTATATCAGTATGTAGTGTCTCTACTTTAAAGAGTGCTCTCCTGCTGATGTTCAGGTGTATATCAGTATGTAGTGTCTCTACTTTAAAGAGTCCTCTCCTGCTGATGTTCAGGTGTATATCAGCATGTAGTTAAATTAAACACAACAAAATAATATTCGGGCAATTTTAAGGTATCCCTGTGGCTATATAATGTGATGCTAGTTTTTTTTTAATAACCAAGCATTACCGCAATATTTGATTTGATTTCAGAATATTATGCCGTCTGTTTTGTTGGCGTAGTTTTCTCCGAGAGACAGGTTGTGTGTGTGGGGGAAGTTCCACACACACAACCTGTTTGGTAAGAAGTGAACACTAATAGAAGTTATTTAATAAAGTCAATACAAGTCAAACCATTTAACACAGTTAACTATTAAACCCCGTGCCTATTTTTCGGCAAAGACATGCCCAGAATGAATGACTATATCGTCACTACAAAAAGGGGTATATGAATAATCCTTTTTCAAAGCAATGATACCTGATGATACATACTTGCATACATGTTAATAACAAACCAACGGTTGAAGAGACAGCCATTGTCTGTTCTGAGGAAGTGAGAATTAGAGGCTGGGTGTGAATTCAAACCGCGGGAAAATCAAAACCAGAGAAGGAAGTTATACCTAAATGCGTCTTAATGATGAATGTACTATAACGGTGTGCGCGATATCAAAGTCAGAGATGTTTCTGGGTCCGGAGGTTTCTGAACGGCTCCAATGATTTCCTCTGCCTGACTGTCCGCTCTGTCTGTTCGACCCGCTCGATCCAAACCAGACAGTGACGGATGTGCAGAGAGCTGAGCGGGTGATTGCAGAACTGGATGTTAATTTCAAGGCTTCAAGGTTCCCAGAGCACACGCTGAGGTTCAGTTTGAGTCCTTGTTCGGGTGGCGAGTGGAGGTTATTCACTTTGACCATTCATTGGATGTTTCCTGACTTGTTTTGGTATATATATATTTAGCTTCATAACTGGAGAAAAAGGCAGGTGTTTTATTTAATCTAGAACTCTACACTTTTAGACATTCTCTCTTTGTCAGCCAACTGCTTTGTTTCATATGGAATTAACTTTTTCATATGAATAACCATTAAATACTTTATCCGGCAGAACCAGGACGTCAACAATATAATTTGGCCAAAACCTTTGTTTATGACCAAATAAAGTGGTGCAGTGATGAGGTGTAGGAAGTTAGCATGTATTTAAACAAGGACCATGTATACGCATACCTTAATATCAGCTAAGATAAGAGATGATTTATGCCTGACTCTAGCTAGTAGCTCATTTCATTCTGCAGTCCTTGGGCAGGTACCTAACAATCAACGAACACTAAAACATTGCATCATCTCTATCACACAATCAATTATAAAACAAGTAGGTCTTTAAAATAGTGCAGTTAAATACTACAAGGAGTCCATCGACCAAAACATTGGGACTTTTACATTGGATTACGAAATAGGTTCTGTGGCAAACACATGTTTTTGATACTTGAATGATTCTTAAAGCGTATGCAATCACCTAAGCTCAAAAGCTAATGTTAGGCATCACCACCGCTAAGCTAAAGGCGTGATCACCATATTCGATGTCGTAGAACAAATCAAGAGCACTTGGAAACTTGTGTATACAGACACAATCAAACCAAAAAAAAGCCATTCAAAAGACATCCAGGCGAAATAACCAAAAGTGGTAAAAGGGAGGACTCATCCCTGCACCACTTTACACCTGCAGAACTAAAGAGATGTCCGTATTGTTGTGTGTGTATTCCTTGTTCACTGCCCTGACAGTGCTTACATGTATTCATGAGGACCTGTTGGCAGGGTTAGTATCCCTCCTGCAGACATGTGTTTCAACCCAAACCCTTCTGCAGTTGCTTTACAGTGTGTTGAGTGTTTTTGCAGATATCACACGTGGATCAGTCCGTATGTTCTCCCTCAGATTCCCCCGACGAGACAAAGCTGATAACAGGACGTGTGAAACCTGCTGATCCCTCACAGCGCAAAACAAGGTCTGTGTGGAGGAGGGAGAAAATAAAACAGAGAAGGGGAGAGGGAGAAATACAATGTACGATGGATTTAGTTCTTAGCGGGAGAAGCGGAACATCGATGATGTCGGCTGTCTCTGCCGTGTCT
This sequence comes from Champsocephalus esox, assembly GCA_036324585.1. Classification (NCBI taxonomy): domain Eukaryota; kingdom Metazoa; phylum Chordata; class Actinopteri; order Perciformes; family Channichthyidae; genus Champsocephalus; species Champsocephalus esox. Next base: position 6,137,694 of record CM070498.1, on the reverse strand, counting down.
GCTCAACTGCGAGAGAGAGAGAGAGAGAGAGAGAGAGAGAGAGAGAGAGAGAGAGAGAGAGAGAGAGAGAGAGAGAGAGGAGAGAGAGAGAGAGAGAGAGAGAGAGAGAGAGAGAGAGAGAGAGAGAGAGAGAGAGAGAGAGAGAGAGAGAGAGAGAGAGAGAGAGAGACGAGAGAGAGAGAGAGAGAGAGAGACAGAGAGAGAGAGAGATTAAAAACACGTCCAAAGAGATGAGACGAATCCCACAGATGTTATACACTCCGTTTAGTTTACACAACACATATACCTTTAGAGACCGTACATAATCACATGTTACCAACACCTATGCTCAATAACACGTTGCTCAACACGAGTATATTTGAGAGAGAGAGAGAGAGAGAGAGAGAGAGAGAGAGAGAGAGAGGAGAGAGAGAGAGGAGAGAGAGAGAGAGAGAGAGAGAGAGAGAGAGAGAGAGCGAGAGAGAGGAGAGAGAGAGAGAGAGAGATGCAGCTCTCGCTCCGTCGCTCCACATCTGAGCTGTCAAAACCAAACCCACAAAACGTCTTCACTTCTGAAAGAATAAAATGCAAAAACTTTCTCAGACTTTTATTCTTAAGTCACAAAAGTGTATTAAATGGCATTTACAAGAGGTTGTATTCATTAATATCAAATGCATTGCAAATAAATACAATAAAAAATACAATATACATAAGTTTCAATAGTTTAAAGAGTCCACATGTTGAATGAACTCCACTTGGTCTGGGCCATTTTACAGATGTACTGATACTGACACATAAACAAGTCAACATATGCAGATTGGAAAATGTAAAGCAACATTAATAATGTTTACCGTACGAAAAACAATATATGTATATATACAAATATATACACACTGTATAAACAATATGCATATATTTGCATATGAAGGACATGTTGTATCAACTTCATTATCAAGCTCAAACTCCGGACATTTGAGAAAAACTGCACAAAACCTATTTGATCAATTGTCTTTGAATTCGTGACATCCCCCTTTAATTGGCTTTTAAATGGGTATTGCTCTTTATTTTTTGTTTTACATTTTATTGTTTTAATTGTGTCTTATGTCTTCATTTTTAGTGAGTGGGGTTTGAGCACCCTGAGTATGAAAAGTGCTTTACAAATAAACCTTGATATCAATTTGGTATTATGTTCATTTAATTTATTTTTTTAAATCGTTGATTATTGTTCTGCTCATTGCAAAGTTAAACAACTTTTTATTTGTCTCATTAAAGTAACATAATTATACAATCTTTCTTTTGAGTTCATTATGGAACTTGGTCTGAAGTAAATCTTGTTCCAGGACCACAATAGCCCAAAGGAGAGGTTATGTTATGTAGCCTATAGATGAGAGTGTCGGGATGAATGTGAGTTTAAAGGGCGGCTGTAGCTCTGCGGTGTGTGTGTGTGTGTGTGTGTGTGTGTGTGTGCATGTATATGTTGCTGCAGAGAGACGGAGGTCCAGCTCTTCAGTACATTAAAGCCCTGCAGCTGTCCATTAGCGCACCTTTGTCATGTTTAAGAGCTGCAGGTGGGAGTTGCGCATTAGCTAAAAGCTAACTCGAATAATATATATGAGCAGGATTTAACCTCTGACCTCTGTTCGCGCGCCCACGCTGCCACTAACGCGCCGGCAGGGAATCCAAACAAACGAGCCAGTGAAGGGATCGGGAACCAGGGCCGTGAGCCGAGTGCTAATGACGGCTAATATTAGCATAACCTTATATGCTTGTTGATCAAGGGTACACTTTTGGGGGAGGCGATGCTAGGTGCCGGATAAACAAAAGCAGCTGCTGCCAAGGCTCCTTTTGTTTCAGAGAGAGGAGGAAGACGAAGAGGGAGGAGGAAGACGAAGAGGCCATCCTTAATGTGGGTTGATAGTCTCGAGGCAATCTGTTAACCAGAGATGTCAAAAGTACACACATCCTTTACTGAAGATGAATTACAGATAATCGTGTTTAAAAATACTCTGGAGGAAAGACTATTTTCTCTTTTGCTTACATGTTTAAACTCTGACACGCAATTCTGACATGAATTCAGAGAGGGCAAACGTTCACACCTCCTTTACTCCAGTAGAAGTTCAGAGACTCGTGTTTAAAAATACTCTGGTGAAAGTAGAAGTGACTAAACGTCTTTACTCGAGTAAAAGTAAAGAGGCTTTGAAGTGTGCTTCAGTAGAAAGTACCCATAACTAGCAGATGCTTTAAAGAGTACCTGACCTCCCTTTATATCAACAGAACAATAATGTCATTGTTAGCTAATGAATGTTTCCATGCTGAACAATGGCAACATGACAACGTTTCCATTGGTCCCTCTTCTTTAGAGAAGACCAGGAAGTGATGGATACACGGATCGTGTTCAAATCAATAGGCACGCAACGACTAAAGAATAATGATCACGCACCAACACACATTCAGACTAAAGGAACCAGCCTGTTTTGAAAATTCAAGAAATAGAAAGTACAGGTATTTGTTTTCAAAATGTAAGAATTAAAAGTAAAAAAATAAATAAGTAGTGGAGTAAAGTACTGATACCAGAACAATGTACTTAAGTACAGTAACAAAGTATCTGTACTCCTTCCCAGCTCTGCAGTTAACACTTATCACCTCCAGTTTTGTTTCTGAAAGGCTGCAATTAGATACAAAGAGAGAACAATGGCATTCATATATTTATTTTCCTGATTTTACCAAACATTGCTGTTCTTTGTTTCGCCCTCCCCCGGCCGTTCATTGCACGAAACTCCTCCGTGCTTTCGGTTACAAGGCCTGCTGCACTTGTCCTTTAAATATTATATGAAGACCTAAGTAATAATTGTTGTTCTTTTGTCCATCAAGTATGCATGCGCTCTAAGTGAGGTGCACCGTGGGAGAGCAGTGTGGGAGAAACATTGGATGGGGACCTGTTTGGGAGGCATTTTAGGGGGGACGTAAAAGCAAACACTGCAACAAGAAAAAAGGGTTTATTTTGAGTCGCTCTCGCGTTCAGCGCTCAAACGGGATTCCTTATAAAACCAGAGAGGAGTTGATTCATCTGAACAGAGTCCTGCTGTGCAGCCGAGCTTTCATTAAACTCCACAGAACCTTAGTTACATTATAATGGAGATCTCTAAGTCTAAGGCTGAAGCGCAGTCTTAGGTTTCACTATTTGACTCAACGCGACGAACCAGCTTTCTACTTTATATTTGTCATGTTTTTCATTGGCTCACGCTGAGCGCTGCTGCTCATCACACAAATGCATGTTCCTCACAAATGTGGCACCATTCGAAAGGGAAATAAACAAGCTTTCCTTCGGTATAAGACATATTGCCAAGAAGCATTGTTTCACAAAAGAAATCATCTACCAAACACACATTCCCTTACTTGTTGTGTAAGCTTATATGTGTTTCTACTCTAAGCCCCAGATTCAAGGTTCAAGGCTGTTATCGTCATAGCTACTGTACATGGCTACAGTGTAGTTATGTCAATGAACATCTTCGGGCGCAGGCTCCTCCCACAGAGCAACACAATACAACTGATGTAAATAGTGCAAGTAAAACTAATAAAATAGAATAGAAATAGTGCGTCTGCAAGTAATTGGAATATGGTATATTAGATAAACAAATGAAAGAAAGAGCTGTGTCTGGGATTCCCCGGCTGTACCTAGTTTGAGCCAAACTATATATTTTCTTCAACCAACCGAGTAGTGTTAGTGTTTCTGTTTAGGAGCACAACATTTTAGGATTTGTTATTATTGTTATGTAAATATTGAAGATTTAAGGGCTCTACCGAAACTGGAATAAATGTGACGACGATGTACGTTAACCTTCAGACCTTAAGGATAACAGTTATACGCCTTCGCGGATACCTTTGCCACGATGGAAATAAAGCCTCTCCGGATGTACAACAGGAAGTTGAGCGTACATACTGGCAACAGGAAGTTACAGTTTTAAGCTAAGAAATGGAACCCAACCATTTCTGACCAGGTAGATGTTTTTTTTGCCTGGTTTGTGTTGTTACGTTTCAAATTACTGTTTTAACTATATGTTTAAATTCCTCACTTAATTGATATTGGGTTTTTTGAGGTGAGTCAAGACACTTTCGGTCCCAAAAATGACCCCAAAACTGCAAAAAAACAATACTTTTGAAGAATGAAACACAAAGTAATTGTAAGTAAGTCAAGTACATGGATATAGAAGCTTTACAAACCAGAGTAACAAGGTGCTGTGCAATGCAAACGTTGAAGATAAAAGTATACTGCACCGTGAGTTATCACACAAACTGACGAACCAGAGTTATGACCCAATGAGAAGCTAGAGTTTTGATTCACACGCGGGTTTTTTTGAAAACGTATTTACAGTGTATGCAAGCACAAGATGCACCATCACTCTCAGTGCAACACACACACTCACTCACACACACACACACACACACACACACACACACACACACACACACACACACACACACACACACTAATATCACAGAGTAATACGTCAAACCGCATGCAGAGCAGGCAGCCCATGAATACCAACCGCAGCCTAATTGATGACCTAATTTATGCAATAACCAGTACTTTTTAATTATAGTTATTTATTACCCAAATGTTTACCAGCCTCAGCTGATTCATGGGCGCTGTGTCGAGCCACGGGTCAGACTCAGCGGACCCTGTTTATAACGCTGACAGCAACATTATCACAGCGTCACTTCATCACCGCTGCTGCAGAGAGGAAACTGGAAGCAACTCGCAGACTCTGGGAGAAGCAGACGGTGGGTTTTCAGAAAGTCACACACTGTTTCTCTCACACGGAAAAAGCATAGCTCACGATCTCCAAAAGTCTTATAGCACTTTCCTTTCAACATGTGTTACAGACTTGTTTTTGGTTTAATTTGATTTGAGGCCCGCAGAGGTGTGAATCCGCTGCAGGTGACTGATCCATCGCGCTGACTACAGCCTGCTTTATTTCCTTCAGTGATTGTATCAGGGAGGTGATCCAGCTGAAGTGCTGAAGTGTGAACCCTTTAGAGGAGTCCTCTGCTCCAGCGCCCGCTGAGTGACACGCCGACGCCGAGACACGTCTGAGGAATCCTGCACTCTTAAAACTTATTTTCGTAGTTTCTCCACAGGAGCCTCACACTCTGCATGAAGAGGTGTTTTTACCCATAAAACCTTGCATGTAAGGTTGAATGAATGTGTTAATGAGATACACTTTGAGTACTACCAGAGCAACAGGTAGTTTAGCGCTGACTTCTAAAATAACCCAAACTATAACATGTTTTTAGTACGTGTGTGTTACTGAGGGGTTTGTACGAATGCTTTTTGATCTGCCGCCTTTTTGGTTCTGATTTGAGAGATGAGCGGTTAGCATTGTGTGACGTGTTGAACTGGTTTACCTGCATGTGTGGGTGTAGGTATTGCTTTTATTATGATAATAGGCAAAGCCAGGTAGTATTGTGTGTCTTAAGTGTTCAATGTAAATAGGATTCAGATGCTTGTTGCATCGGGACGCCTGGAAGGGGGGTGCATGCATTCCTTTTAGTGTTATAATAGGCTAAGCCAGACATAATTAACACTTGTCCCACCTCCCTACCTATTCCCTCAGGAAATATATTTCAATATAATAAGCATATGTATTATTGATACATATTTATTAATTACTTTTTCCATTTCAGAATGCCAGCAGCAAAGAGAGGTCCTCGTTTCAGTGTGCAATGACTCTAAAGAATAATGATCACGCCATCAAGCACACATTCAGACTAAAGGAACCAGCTGTTTGGAAAATGTGAGAAGTAGAAAGTTCAGGTATTTGTGTTCAACATGTAAGAAGTAGAAAGTACAGGTATTTGTGTTCAACATGTAAGAAGTAGAAAGTACAGGTATTTGAGTTCAACATGTAAGAAGTAGAAAGTACAGGTATTTGTGTTCAACATGTAAGAAGTAGAAAGTACAGGTATGTTAGTTCAACATGTGAGAAGTAGAAAGTACAGGTATTTGAGTTCAACATGTAAGAAGTAGAAAGTACAGGTATTTGTGTTCAACATGTAAGAAGTAGAAAGTACAGGTATTTGTGTTCAACATGTAAGAAGTAGAAAGTACAGGTATTTGTGTTCAACATGTAAGAAGTAGAAAGTACAGGTATTTGAGTTCAACATGTAAGAAGTAGAAAGTACAGGTATTTGGGTTCAACATGTAAGAAGTAGAAAGTACAGGTATTTGTGTTCAACATGTGAGAAGTAGAAAGTACAGGTATTTGAGTTCAACATGTAAGAAGTAGAAAGTACAGGTATTTGTGTTCAACATGTAAGAAGTAGAAAGTAAAGGTATGTTAGTTCAACATGTAAGAAGTAGAAAGTACAGGTATTTGAGTTCAACATGTGAGAAGTAGAAAGTACAGGTATTTGTGTTCAACATGTAAGAAGTAGAAAGTACAGGTATTTGTGTTCAACATGTAAGAAGTAGAAAGTACAGGTATTTGAGTTCAACATGTAAGAAGTAGAAAGTAAAGGTGTTTGTGTTCAACATGTAAGAAGTAGAAAGTACAGGTATGTTAGTTCAACATGTGAGAAGTAGAAAGTACAGGTATTTGAGTTCAACATGTAAGAAGTAGAAAGTACAGGTATTTGGGTTCAACATGTGAGAAGTAGAAAAGTACAGGTATTTGAGTTCAACATGTGAGAAGTAGAAAGTACAGGTATTTGAGTTCAACATGTAAGAAGTATAAAGTACAGGTATTTGGGTTCAACATGTAAGAAGTAGAAAGTACAGGTATTTGTGTTCAACATGTGAGAAGTAGAAAGTACAGGTATTTGAGTTCAACATGTAAGAAGTAGAAAGTACAGGTATTTGTGTTCAACATGTAAGAAGTAGAAAGTACAGGTATGTTAGTTCAACATGTAAGAAGTAGAAAGTACAGGTATTTGAGTTCAACATGTGAGAAGTAGAAAGTACAGGTATTTGTGTTCAACATGTAAGAAGTAGAAAGTACAGGTATTTGTGTTCAACATGTAAGAAGTAGAAAGTACAGGTATTTGAGTTCAACATGTAAGAAGTAGAAAGTAAAGGTGTTTGTGTTCAACATGTAAGAAGTAGAAAGTACAGGTATGTTAGTTCAACATGTGAGAAGTAGAAAGTACAGGTATTTGAGTTCAACATGTAAGAAGTAGAAAGTACAGGTATTTGGGTTCAACATGTGAGAAGTAGAAAAGTACAGGTATTTGAGTTCAACATGTGAGAAGTAGAGAGTACAGGTATTTGAGTTCAACATGTGAGAAGTAGAAAGTACAGGTATTTGTGTTCAACATGTAAGAAGTAGAAAGTACAGGTATTTGAGTTCAACATGTAAGAAGTAGAAAGTACAGGTATTTGTGTTCAACATGTAAGAAGTAGAAAGTACAGGTATTTGGGTTCAACATGTAAGAAGTAGAAAGTACAGGTATTTGAGTTCAACATGTGAGAAGTAGAAAGTACAGGTATTTGAGTTCAACATGTGAGAAGTAGAATGTACAGGTATTTGTGTTCAACATGTAAGAAGTAGAAAGTACAGGTATTTGTGTTCAACATGTAAGAAGTAGAAAGTACAGGTATTTGTGTTCAACATGTAAGAAGTAGAAAGTACAGGTATTTGAGTTCAACATGTAAGAAGTAGAAAGTACAGGTATTTGGGTTCAACATGTAAGAAGTAGAAAGTACAGGTATTTGTGTTCAACATGTGAGAAGTAGAAAGTACAGGTATTTGAGTTCAACATGTAAGAAGTAGAAAGTACAGGTATTTGTGTTCAACATGTAAGAAGTAGAAAGTACAGGTATGTTAGTTCAACATGTAAGAAGTAGAAAGTACAGGTATTTGTGTTCAACATGTAAGAAGTAGAAAGTACAGGTATTTGAGTTCAACATGTAAGAAGTAGAAAGTACAGGTATTTGTGTTCAACATGTAAGAAGTAGAAAGTACAGGTATTTGGGTTCAACATGTGAGAAGTAGAAAGTACAGGTATTTGAGTTCAACATGTGAGAAGTAGAAAGTACAGGTATTTGTGTTCAACATGTAAGAAGTAGAAAGTACAGGTATTTGTGTTCAACATGTAAGAAGTAGAAAGTACAGGTATTTGTGTTCAACATGTAAGAAGTAGAAAGTACAGGTATTTGAGTTCAACATGTAAGAAGTAGAAAGTACAGGTATTTGGGTTCAACATGTAAGAAGTAGAAAGTACAGGTATTTGAGTTCAACATGTGAGAAGTAGAAAGTACAGGTATTTGAGTTCAACATGTAAGAAGTAGAAAGTACAGGTATTTGTGTTCAACATGTAAGAAGTAGAAAGTACAGGTATGTTTGAGTTCAACATGTAAGAAGTAGAAAGTACAGGTATTTGTGTTCAACATGTAAGAAGTAGAAAGTACAGGTATTTGAGTTCAACATGTAAGAAGTAGAAAGTACAGGTATTTGAGTTCAACATGTGAGAAGTAGAAAGTACATGTATTTGTGTTCAACATGTAAGAAGTAGAAAGTACAGGTATTTGTGTTCAACATGTAAGAAGTAGAAAGTACATGTATTTGGGTTCAACATGTAAGAAGTAGAAAGTACAGGTATTTGAGTTCAACATGTGAGAAGTAGAAAGTACATGTATTTGTGTTCAACATGTAAGAAGTAGAAAGTACATGTATTTGGGTTCAACATGTGAGAAGTAGAAAGTACATGTATTTGGGTTCAACTTTTAAGAAGTAGAAAGTACATGTATTTGGGTTCAACATGTAAGAAGTAGAAAGTACAGGTATTTGTGTTCAACATGTAAGTAGTAGAAAGTACAGGTATTTGGGTTCAACATGTAAGAAGTAGAAAGTACAGGTATTTGTGTTCAACATGTAAGAAGTAGAAAGTACAGGTATTTGTGTTCAACATGTAAGAAGTAGAAAGTACATGTATTTGGGTTCAACATGTGAGAAGTAGAAAGTACAGGTATTTGAGTTCAACATGTGAGAAGTAGAAAGTACAGGTATTTGAGTTCAACATGTAAGAAGTAGAAAGTACAGGTATTTGTGTTCAACATGTAAGAAGTAGAAAGTACAGGTATTTGTGTTCAACATGTAAGAAGTAGAAAGTACATGTATTTGGGTTCAACATGTGAGAAGTAGAAAGTACAGGTATTTGAGTTCAACATGTAAGAAGTAGAAAGTACAGGTATTTGAGTTCAACATGTAAGAAGTAGAAAGTACAGGTATTTGTGTGATTGCTGCCATCTTAAAAGGAGAAAGTGAGTTTGAGATGGAATCAGAGGACAGTGACACTGTTATGCCTGTGGATCCCTATATCCTTTCCTTCATCCCTCCTTCCCTTCATCCCTAGATCCCTTCCTTCATCCCTTCCTACATCCCTACATCCTTCCCTACATATTTTAGACACTTTATCCCTATATCCTTTCCTTCATCCCTCCTTCCCTTCATCCCTAGATCCCTTCCTTCATCCCTACATCCCTTCATCCCTTCCTTCATCCCTTCCCACATCCTTACATCCTTCCCTACATATTTTAGACACTTTATCCCTATATCCTTTCCTTCATCCCTCCTTCCCTTCATCCCTAGATCCCTTCCTTTATCCCTACATCCCTTCCTTCATCCCTTCCCACATCCCTACATCCTTCCCTACATCTTTTATACACTTTATCCCTATATCCTTGCTATTGGATTGTGTCCTATCAGTCCTTACAAGAGAAGTCCAACATTACATCGTTTGCAGTATTTGATGGATGCTGCCTTTCTTTAATGATGTGGTCTGTGAGCTGTATTTTATAACATGTTGGCTTGCATCGGGAAAGGGGGAGTTGTTGTTCAAGAAGAAATAAAAAACGTCATCATTGCACCACTTTATTTGGTCATGAACTAATGTGTTGGCCAAATTAAAATGTTGACGTCCTGGTGGTACTACAGGAACAATATAAAGCATTAAGTAAATTGAATTCACTTTGAAACAAAGCAGTGGGCTGACTGAGGAGAAAGTGATACATGTCTAAGAGTGTCGAGTTCTTGATTAAATAAAACAGGAATAATTAATACATTACAGGATAAAATGACTTCATAATGAAGGTTTTTTACAGTGTAGTCAAACAAACGATTGTTCCTACATCATGCCATTTGATAGAGAAACAAACAGAGAGAAGGCCCAGGAGGGGTGGGTGTTTACTTCATCCAAACTGGGGGTGGGGGGGTCAGCAGCTGCCAAACACAGGGAATGCAGAACTCTGGTACCGGCATTAAACATGTAGCGACGCAGACGAGTGACAGCGAGGCTCTGGGTGAACTCGACATTGACTCTACACGACAGGAAGTTATCTCAATCCCGCCGGGACACAAGGATAATGAGATGGATTTCCGAAAAAGGCTGCAGGAATGAAAAATAAAAGCACGCAGAGAGAGGAGACCCTTCAGAGGAGTCGCTAGCGTCCACTTTGCTTCTGTTTTTGCACACTCAAGGTTCAGAGAAAATCCTCAAGGACCAGAAGACCAGCAGACATGGTGACCTCTGACCTGAGAGGAAACCGCTCGGGAGTTCATATTCTGCTGCCACTTTCAATTTGAAGCGTCCCTCGCCTCCTCCCAGAATGCAGTTGTGCCATCCAGCCGTCTGTTATGAACCATGACACAAAGTATGAGGACTCAAATACACAACCCAGAGGGAGAAATAGAGCAAAGAAATCACCCTTACTCGTAATACATCTTCATTATAAGGTCATTTTATCCTGTAATGTATTAAGTATTGTTTATTTTCTTTTTGAACAACAACTGCCCCTTTCCCAATGCAAACCTTCAGGTTATAAAATAAAGTTCACAGACCACACAAGAGAAGAAAGACCGCATCCATCAAATACTGAAAACAATGTATTTTTTTTACTTCTGATGGAAATGCAGAAATGTAAGGACTGATAGGGATTTAAGCGTAAGGGATGAAGGGAAGTAGACAAGGATATGAGGATAAAGTGTCGAAAATATGTATTACAAAATGTTAAAAGTAAAGTGCTCGCATGGAGGATGAAAAAACAAAGACAATGGGTCAAACAGGATTTAACCCCTTCTTGTATAAAGAGCAGAGAAACCGAGAAATGTGCAATTTGTAGGTCAATATCTTGGCTGTTTATAAGACTTACATCTAGGCCTGCACTCCCCCCTATTAAAACCTCCTGGATTCTATTTTTTAAATCTATTTTTACTATTTGAAGTGCCTGTATGTAGCTTATTAGCTCCTAACTACAATGAGCCAGGAAATACAATAAGAATGTAACTGATTGGCAAGGAGAGCTTGTGTATTCCCCAAATAATATATTCAGAGGTTTAGTGGAATAGAAAGGGAGGTATTGTGAAGAATAAATCGTCATAAATGCTTTTTGGCACAACTCTTTGGCATGAAACAAGAGAGAGTTGCAGTGTTGGTGATTATTTTATCTGAAATTATTATTATTATTACATAATTGAAAGTGTGGGTTATTGAGAATATGGTGTTTCTGGTTACATCTGTTTTTGTGTTGCTTCCCTTTCCCCAAACGAGCTGGGACATAACAACCAATTAACACCATCTACTGTAATGGTTTTTGAAGTAAAAAGTCAACGTTAGGCTATAAAGGAACTACAGCGCGGTCACATGACTTCACGTCACCACCGCTAAGCTAAAGGCGGCTAATGCTGGGCTATAAAGGAACTACAGCACGGTCACATGACTTCACGTCACCACCGCTAAGCTAAAGGCGGCTAATGCTGGGCTATAAAGGAACTACAGCACGGTCACATGACTTCACATCACCACCGCTAAGCTAAAGGTGGCTAATGTTGAGCGTGATGACATGAAGTCGTCTCATTTCGACACTTCATAGCAACCTCTTATCTTTAAAATCTCTTGGGTTAACTGCAGACCTTATTTCAGGCTTCCAGAAGTGCTAAATTGCCAACTGATTCCAGGCGTTAGGACTCACTCTCTGTCAGAGTTTAATATCCTCTGCAAAAGAAAGCTGTTTTATTTCTGGATTCGGTGTTATGCGTCGTCAGGAGTAATGTTTCTGTATTTAGCCGATTCTCAGATCAGCTCCTTCTCTTGGCCGCTGATGGTCCTCTTCTCTAATGGGCTGGCGCTGAGTTCACCTCCTCGTTCAAAGCAGCGCCACGCAGTGATAGATAAGTAGTGCCATCTTTTACTTTTCATCGTCTGTGCACGCTTTCTCCTGCCAGTTTGACTTCGAACCAAGACGACTCCATTTCAAATCAAACCAACATTGAGAGACCCTGGAGACGAGTCAAAAAGAATAATCAGTAAATATCGTTCTGGGCAGGCTCCTGTTGGCGGGCGGATCTGTCCTACATTTCCTCTCATCAGCCTCAGAAAACAGGTAGTTGGAGTTCCCAATGAGAAGAAGTAAACGGGAGCGCTTTGATTTAATTTGGGTGATCCGACATGTTTGATGAATGTGGAGACAATGCTCCCCTCTGCTCGGGGAAACGGAAAGAGCTTGAGGTGTTTGCCAGCGTCAGAGCGCCTCCTGTTCTCCTCCGAGGCCTCAGCGACACCAATTAACTCCCAAACAGAGATAATCAGGGGACCTGTAAGATACCACTCAAATTAAATTACACCGTCCCTAAACATATGCCAATACGTGTCGTCTTCAAAAGTCGAGTATTAAAGTGCCGACAAGAGGAGGGGACGTTGCCTTTGGGAGTGTGGGGAAATCAGCGAGGTTTTACACTCACAAGATGAAAGACATACAACTACCAAAGTAATGTTCATTTGGTATTTTTACAAACTTGCCCTTTATCCCAAAAAAATATAAATATTGAAATGTGCTCACATCGTAAGCATTGCATAGCTTTACCTTGGAAAGGTGTAATGGAGGCCTTACATGTTATGGATTTCATTGAATTTAATATAATTACATTTCAATTTAGTTTAAATTGTATCTGGGAGTCTTTTATGCATTGTTGGGAAAAAATCAAATGTATACTTATTGTATTTATTGTTTTATTACTTTCTTTCTCTTTGAATTATTTCATTATAATTTTTTTTTACTGTATTTATTTAAATGATGTCCTAGTCTTTTGTAAGTGAATATTTATTTTACCGTTTTTGTCATCTTTTATCTTCTCTTGTTTTTCAAGTTGAAAATTAACTGATGACGGTAACAAAATATCTCTTTTCAATTCAGCAGAAGCTTGCGGCACGGCACGACGATTCAACTTCAAGCAGTTCCTGAATTGATTGACAGTTTTTTAATACAGAGGAAACATGAAATGTAATCCTGCTCTGAGCCCCTGGAAAGTCTCCGTGCGGGCCTGGAGGCGCGACAGAGAAATAAATCGATGAGCGAAGGAGGCGGTGACAGTGATAGGAATCTTCTTGTCCCTAATTGCTCCGGTTTGTCATCCTCTTACGCTCACTCAGTGACAGGAGGAGCCAAAGGGCAGCGCAGGAAATGTACCCGACAAAGCGTGACCCCCGGGGGCAGCGTGGTGCCACTCAGACCCCCCCACCTGCCACCAGCTGAGCCAATCAGATCAAGGTAGGGATGTAGACCTTGTGCACTCACTGTGTTCTTATTAGCAGCCGACAAAAGAAAAGTTTTACCTTTGAAAGCGATCAGATGATGTCTTAGGGTTAGGGTTGTGTTCACGGTAAGTCATTAGCTGCAGTCTTGGGGGCAAAATACTTGCTTTGTATATACATAGGGTTTGGAAGGGTTACTTTAAAGATGCCCGGTTGTAATCATCAGTTCCCCAGAGAAAGTGAAAACCATAAAGCAGAACAGTACAGTTTACAAATAATTAATTCAATCTGATCCTTTTACAACAAACACTTTATCGCCTTTTTAGTTTTTTACTAACATTGTAAACCTGCTAGTAATCCCTAACGTCTAGAAATGGAAAAGTAATCTGATTACATATTTGTTTATGTTTATCTGTAAGGGTTACTTTTTTGCATCATGATTACATAATCCCATTTGAGGTTAGTTTAGGATTAGCAATATCCTGACAACTGGTACCCATCCATTATGGTTTGGTAATGAAATCATACATTGCATCCGTTTTCCAAAGAAACAACATCAGGTAAAAACCGATTTTCTGAACATTTATAAGGGGAAATGAGTAGAAATAAGCTCCTTTTCATAAGTTTTTGTTCTGCTCCAGTGTCTTGTTAGCTTCCTGTATGAAATATTTAAAAGCTCGACAATAATGTCAAGCAGATCTTCTGAGGAGACCTTCTCCAGGTTCTGGAGAGGGCACAGGATGTCAGGCTGATATCTTTTTTAACTGACTTCATTTATTTCAACAAATGAATGATTTTACTATTTTAATGCATACAAAAGTACAATTAGATTCCACTCCTCCTGTTCTTTTCTGCTCCTTTCATCAACTGGTTGCAATGTTCTGTTTCAAATGGATTCTGAAAAAGTACAATGTACTTCCTATTTTAGCTTATAATAACATAATACAATTTGTTCTGCTGAGGGGTTGATCGTAATGTCTGATTAGTTTTCTGTAGTCTGTTCCTGCTTCCAATTATCAGTGGATTAAGAGAAATAGTACTCTGAAAAGCAGCTGCATTGCACAATCTTACCCTGACTAACATATACCGTATTACGCCTCTTCAGAGGTTTATACAAATCAACATATGTTCAGTCTTAACCAGCAGCTCTATCTACTCAGTCGTTTGCTTCACATACATCGGTGTCCAGTTTTTGCTTTAAATGGTTAAAAGCACCCCTTTAATTCAGAGAAGTAGGAGATAACCCTAACCCTCCTCCGTACAGATTGGAAAGCACCATGAAATGACCTCTTTACTTTATTCACATGATCCCTGTTGAAGCACAGTCTTTTTCAATTTTACACCACGGAAGAAATCGGTAAAGTAGAGAAAAGTTGTTTGGTTTCATAAAAGGGAAAAAACCAGAGGGGTGCAGATTGCTATCTTTGATTACTTGGTTAGATCACAAGTTCAAACTGTCTACAAAACATTAGAAAACAAACAAACCGGTACAGGAAACGGTCCTCAGTTCCATTATTATGTCCCAGAGTTCATCATCTCTTCATCTCGAGTTTCTCAGTAACTTTGTAAGCAGTGAAATAAAGGCTTGCGCTAATAGCCCTGACGAGGATGGACTTGCTAATTTGCTAATGGCTTCTTCTTCCTGTGGGCTATTAGATAGGCAGCAGCAGCCACCACTCTTTAAACCGCCATGATCTAAACCCCACTGATCACTATCGGCCTGCTAATGGCTTCTGAAAGGGAGAAAACACATTCAATCACATTTACTCGCACTGAAAGATACGGCAGTGTGTAATGCTAACCGGAGCGGATCTGTAGTGTCACAGCATTTTATTTCGTGTTCGATACTCTGTTAGCTATCGTGGCCCTCTGTGTTTTTCTGGATGTGTCGGCCGATCGGCTTTAATCATTAGCGCAGGACGGTCCGGGAAGAATTGATTTAGATGAGCGCTCGACCCCATCACTGCAGCTCATCATTAAGAGACAGAACACAAAGATAAGACACTAACTGCACATCCACACGAATATACAGGTGGAGACACACATGGTTTTCAGGAGGGAAGAGAACGGTTTATTTCAGCGCAGATTTGTGTGTATCCAGCTAAGGACGACTGGAACCTAGGGTTAGGGTTAGGGTTAGGGTATCATAAGGATTACAGGTTTGATGTTTGATGTGGTTCATATTATATGTCCTTCACTCGATCGTAACCCATCCACACACTTTTGGGAGACAGTCCTATCCACCACTATCCTCAAAACACCAAATGCCTCACAGTCAGGATTACTTGATTCGTCCAACGATTTGTGAATGTTACAGCAAAGGAGACAAGAACACATCCATAGCTATCGAGGCCCTCTGTGTTTTTCTGGAGGCGTCAGCCGATTGGAGGCATTGATTTAGATGAGCGCTCGACCCCATCACTGCAGCTCATCATTAAGAGGCTGAACACAAAGACAAGACACTAACTGGACATCCACACACATCTACAGGTGGAGACACACATGGTTTTAGAGACTGGTTCATTTCAGGGCAAATCTGTGTGTCCTCAGGGACGACTTGAGCATAGGGTTAGGGTTAGGATATCAGAAGGATTACAGGTTTGATGTTTGATGTGGTTCATATTTTATGTCCTTCAATAGATCGTAACCCATCCACACACTTTTGGGAGACAGTCCTATCCACCACTATCATCAAAACACCAAATGCCTCACAGTCATTACTTGATTTGTCTAACAATTTGGAAATGTACATTGGTGCAGCAAAGGCAACCGTTCGTCTAATAACAAAATAAAAACTCTTTAACTCCTCAAAGTTAGATCCATTTCTCAACTTGAAATGAAGTAAGCTGCTTGATAAGATTACTCTTCTCTTTTAGACCAAAAGTATTTTCAGAAACAGGGTTGTTTTCACTTTTTAGAAGTTACTTTTTTGCAGTGTATGTCGTCAGTTTTGCATGTACTCACTCCTCGTATACGAGGCCTTTAGCACCCCTGCAGTGTCTCCTCAGTCTCTCACTGACAGATGGACTGTTTCTCCTCTGACAGAAGTGCTAGCTTGCAGTTTCCCTTCCCTCTTCACACTGTGGCTCCCTCCTTTGTGCCTTAGTCACTCGTTTAGTCCGACAGCGTCTCCCATCCCGACCCACGGCCCGTCGTTAGCTCCCCGACACATCAGAGCGGCGTAATGGCATTGCAAAAAGCCCAATTAGATCTAAATTAGCGTCACTTTCTTGACTCAACATTATGGATTGAGGGTGAGGGACTAATTACCCTGCTATTAATGCAGAGAGAGGTTAATGACGGGGGAGTTGTCACCAAAACACACCGAGGAGGGGGGGCTCGTCGCTCGCTTCCTTTCTGCTGAGGTGAGCTGTTTGAGAGCACTTTCACTCACTCATAATCAATGTACACTTTATATGTGGTAAACAAATAATAACTCAGCTTTACAGGCAGTCAGTAGATTAAAGTGTAACTGCGCTGAGCCTCGGGATGCGATCACGTGACGTAATTATGTGAGAGACAAATCATCAGGCGTCGGTGTGAACTTTAGATTACAGCCGTGCACAGGTGGGGCTTTTAGCACCATCACAATGTTCTGTTGTACTGTGTGACACTAGAGAGTTATGCGTGAAGGGAAACACCGAATGAAAGGCAGCGGCATCTGTTCATCGAAAGTCGACTGAAGTGCTCTTTAAAAAAACCTCCATATGTGGTAATTGTGCTGATTAAGGTCATTATTCTTGAACTTGAGAACAAAACTAAACAAATGTACACGTTTAGCTTCAAGATGGCTCCACTTCGAGCGATAGAACTATGAACAAAGCACTTATATACTAATAAAGGACTGGCTTATCTAAAGCCAGTTGAGTAGCACTTGAAATGTTTTGCTCTATGAAGCCTGATGTACTTTATGATTCTGTTTTCTTCAAGTTTGTATTTTGTTGGTCGAACGCACTTATTGTAAGTCGCTTTGGATAAAAGCGTCAGCTAAATGTAATGTAATGTAATGATAGTGTAAGAGTACAAATGTAGCCTTTTCTGTTTTTCCATAACGTTTTTCCTGAGGCAGGTGATAGATGAAAGGTCACAGGGTCATTATATCATTAAGATTCATCCTCTGGGGACAATCCATTTCATAAGAAGGTTGCAAGTAGGATAAGATAAGAGAGATCTATAACTTTATTGATTCTATAGGAAGAAATTCACATGTTACAGTGGAACATGAGGTAAAAAGCGTAGAGAATAAAATCTGAAATTAAGAAATGAATTGCAAATACAATAGGCATTTATTAATTGAGCCTTGTCAAACCCCAACCCTAAAAATGATCCTAATCCAACCGAGTAGTTGTGTTGTGTTAATTAAGTTTCAACTAACAATGTCCAAGGTCTGATGAGGGTGCGCAAATATGATCACATCACCCCCATCCTTAAAGCACTACACTGGCTACCCGTGGAACTGAGGATCGAATTCAAGGTCTCCGTCCTCACCCACCAGTGTGTCCATGGAACTGCCCCTCCCTACCTCAAGGAACTCCTCACCCCCCGTACCTCCTTGCGGACCACCCGTTCCAGCAACTCCGACTTCCTCAAACCCCCCAGGACTAAGCTCCGTACTACGGGAGACCGGGCCTTCTGCTCGGCTGCTCCCAGCCTGTGGAATGCTCTCCCCGACCAAACGAGAGCACCACAGACCGTGGAGGCTTTTAAATGCTCACTACTTGTAGCACTTCGGGATTTGAAATCAAATATGAAGTGCTTTATAAATGGAACCCATTATTATTATTATTATTATTATTATTATTATATTATTATTATTATTATTATTATTATTATTATTATTATTATTATTATTATGTTCAAAACTGCTAATCAGACTAATCTGAGAGACATTTTCTTCAAAGTGTAATTGAGCATGAATTCCAGTTGTATAGGAATGCCAATTATGGAGAAAGGGTTGATTGAATTCAGCTTTTTCCAATTATCTGTGTGATTTAGGAAGCTTCAACACATTCGCCGATTACTTACTTTTCAATATAAAGACTGAATAAAGAGTATTGATAAAATCAGGGACTCGATCTGCTTCATAAACCAATACGTTGGCATAGAAGATAAATGCATCGCCTTACGTATTGTACAGACAAGGTTGCCGACAGATGAATCACCGAGGATACAAAACCCATTTTGAACCAAAGATATTTCATTGAAAGATTCAATGCTGCCATTTTTGTTGATGTAATGTTGAACGAAAGTTGGTGAAGAACACAAGTTTAATGGAATATGAAAACTGTGTATAACCAGTACATTTATGCAATACATGCTTTTATTGGCACAATAAAGCAAAGGTGGATTAAGGCCTTTGAACAATCTAACAATGAGCAGAAGGGAGTTTATTTCTGATGGCAGCTTCTCACCGTTTCCCCCTTTTCAACGACTTTCAACGTGACTCCAGAGAGCGAGAAATCTGGAGCTTAATGCTGAAGACAAAGTATGCAAATGAGTAATTAGTTCAATCACAGTTTCCCAAAACATCAGCCCTGAAGCAACTGCTCTGCATCTATTATAACGATTACCATATGCAGTGTGGCGCCGTGATGGATCTGCCACCGCGCGAACATCGAACAGCGTGCTAATGGGAGGCGGAGGAAGGTACAAAAAATATTAAAAAACAACAACATGCAGACCAGCGAGACAATCAGCTGCAGTCAGAGAGAAGACGACCCATCTGTGGGAGGAAACTCTACCTCGTCGACCTTGAAGAAGAAAGAAATATCAATTAGTCTCTCGATGAGTCATTCACATCTGCAACACAACTGCAAACTTAAATGCTCCATAGGCAATCCTAACAGGGCAGCTGAAACACCTTATTACCGTTCATTGGCAATACCCCTCCTTCTAATGGTCTTCATCGTTTTATTTATTTTCTTGTGTATTTAATTTTTTTAAATGTATATATTTTGTACTTCAATTCAAGTCTTTCTCTATTGGTCCTTTTTTATTTTGTTTATTTATTTGTTTGTTTACTATTTTTTATACTTTCATCGAGTGGGTTATAGTTATTTTTATGCTCACTATATTTTATTCATGTTTTCATTTTTGGCCAATTTTACCTTCTTTGATAAATAACAAAGCTTTATCTAATGAGGAGTATTTCTTACATATATATGCATTTTGTATTGCACGATTGTATTCTTGATCCCTTTTTAATTCCTTTACAGGTGGGGTAAGTGATTCACTTCAGAAACACTTTTTGTTATGCCATGGAATGCTCTTAAAGGTGGGGTAGGTAAGTTTCAGAAACCGGCTCGAGATACACTTGTTGTTATATTTCATGGAATGCTCTCAACATCCCGATAGCAATGAATATCTGAAGTGCTTTGACAACAAATCCATAAAAAAACGTCATCTGTAGAAGCCGGAATACTGTAAAAAGTACAACCAATCCGGTTAGCCGGGCCGGCTTGGATGGCCTACCTGCCTGTCAGCCTTCCATCAGTGCACAAATGTATCTCGTGCCCTCATTGGTCATGTGCGCGTTCGTGTGTGTTGGAGGAGGGGCTCTGTGAGGAAGTGGCAGATTTTCTTTGGTTGTGTATTTTCTAGGGCTGTCAGTCGATTAAAATATTTAATCGCGATTAATCGCATGATTGTCCATAGTTAATCGCGATTAATCGCAAATGAATCGCACATTTTGTATCTGTTCTAAATGTACCTTAGAGGAATATTTTTCAAGTTTTTAATACTCTTATCAACATATAAGTGGACAAATATGCTTTATGCTAATGTTTATTATCATTTGAACAATGACACATATTCTCATGAATATTAAACACAACAACCTCTGAACATTACAAATATTCGCCTCAATTCAACCTGGAACCTCTCTCATACAATACAAATGGTGTGTGTGTGTGTGTGTGTGTGTGTGTGTTATCGTTGGAGCTATGTGCAACTCAAGGCATATGCTCGAACGGGAGCTGCCTGGACGCTGCAATCATGTTGCTGTGCAATCACGAGTGTGCTGACTTCTCCTTCAATGTCCCGCTGTCTGCTTCCTGCATCAAGTCAAGTGCTCGGCGCAGTTGTGTGGATAGGGCGTTGCTCTGTTTTCATTTAAACAGCTCCTTATATCCGTTAGCGCAGCTAGCTAGCACCAGATGCTAACAACAACAATAGCCGCGTTCACACTGCGGTACGGTAATGCACTTAAGGTCTCTCTCTCGCTCGCTCGGGCCACACATACACACACCCTCCCGGTCCTCCCGACGGCCTGTCAGCAGCATCAGCTTGTAGATGGTATTTTAAACTCGATGCGCTCTGAAACTACGGGGCGGCCGAGGAAAAAAAATACACATGCGTTAATCGCGTTAAAATAATTAGTGGCGTTATTTTTTGTTTGCGTTAAAGCGTTATTAACGCGTTAACTTGACAGCCCTAGTATTTTCAAATTCTAGCGATCTTGAGCCGGTTTCTCAAACTTACCTACCCCACCTTTAACATCCCGATAGCAATGAATATCTTAAGTGCTTTCACAATAAATAATACTAACATTTCATCCCTGGAAGCCGTGGCGCTGTAAAAAGCTCGACCAATCATCTGAGCCGGCCCGGCTAAAGTAACTGGACGGCCTACCTGCCTGTCAGCCTTCCATCTGTGCACAAACTTATCTCGTGCCCTCATGTGCGCGTTCGTGTGTGTTGGAGGAGGGGCTCTGTGAGGAAGTGGCAGATTTTTTTCGGCTGTGTATTTTCAAAGTCTAGCGATCTCGAGCTGGTTTCTCCATGCTTACCCACCCCACCTTTAAGAGAGTGGGAACAACTTGTAACAAGCAGAAAAATACATGAATAATGATGAAGATGTCATATTTACCTAACATATAAAGTAGTAAGATGTATTTACGTAAAGTATGAAACATTTTTAATAAATAATCTTTATGTCATGCTGCAATGTAACTGAGAAGAACAGTAAATGGAAACATTTCAAAACTTATTTTTAGTTTACGGTGTAAAAACCTATAAAACTAATTCCTCTTTCATGTACCCATAGTTAATCCGACCTTGAGATATAATTACGAGACTTTTCCTCAATAAGCAGCACAATGGTGTAACTATGTCTCCATGGTTACGTTCTTCCGTCTCTCTAACGACGCAGCTGATTGGTCGGTTGGCCCCCGGTCAGCGTGTCAGGTGACGGAGACTCGGGGTCCGTGCTGGCGTTGTCGGCTGGCCGGCTGGTGATAATTAGTCTCTGTGGCGGCGCACATGTTTCAGCTGTCACCCAGGTGTATTCTGGGAGATGCGGTTCTTTGACAGCCGTGACAGCAGTGCCATCTGGACCTGTCGGTACCGCGAGACGCCGACTCTGCATTGACAAGCTGCACGCGGCGCCGGGAGACTGCCAGATGAGCGTGTGTGTGTGTGTGTGTGTTTGTCAACCGTGCGTGTATGTGTGTTACAGTAGCTCGTCTAAATATTTAGGATGCCAGCAGGTTGCATGTTGCATGGTGTGTGAGCAAATGCATGTGTCACACCATTTGTAGCGAGTGATTGTGTGTGTCTGTCTGTCTGTCTGTCTGTGTGTGTGTGTGTGTGTGTGTTCAGTTGGGTGTAATACATGTTGTTCCAGTGTGCATGGAAGGTGTGAATGTGTTTGCAGTTGTTCATGTGTGTGAAGTGGTGCCGTTGAACGTGTGTGTGTGTGTGTGTGTGTGTGTGTGTGTGTGTGTGTGTGTGTGTGTGTGTGTTGTAGGTGGGAAGCTAAGAGTCTATATCAGGCAGTCCAACAGGAATTCATGCTGCTGCACGTGTTTCGGGACTGAACAGTAGCCTACCTATGCCGCATAGCTGTGTGTGTGTGTACTATTGTACTGTAAATGCATGTACTTGTGTCTGTTTTGTGTGTGTCTGAGCTCGATTTGAACAAACAAAGGACAGAAACACAATGCAGATATGGTGCTTTTTTGTTTCAATCCAAAAGGTTATCTGCTAAATTAGTAGCTTCAAAGCCATTTCTAATTCTTTGCAAAAGAGCCCGCTGTCGCTCACGCAACCCAGTCTCACGGCATTTCGTGTTCACTAACACGATTTTTAATCTATTGATTCGTGTTCACCATCACGATTTGCCCCTTTTCTTCGTGTTGCACAGGACGATTTTAAAAGCAATGTATTTCTACCGGTAACGTGTTTCGTGCCTGCAGGCTGCAGCACGTCTTTTTCTCCGGTCGGGTCGTGGGAGACCGGAAGCTGTGTGGTTCATAAAAACATGTTCTTACTCAATATCAAGCCACAGTTATTGCTTTTATTTTAAATCGTATAATTTCGGACTTTTGTTGTCGTCTGTGAGGAAAATAAATTCAGTTCCTGGCGGACGCCAAAAAAGCCCGAGATTATGGAATTAAACCAATAAATAAAAGCAAGGATAATTGAGTGTTGTTGGTGAGTAAATAACAGTGTGTTATTTTGAAAAGAATAACAAATTAGAAGGACAAAAATATTTAAAAATACAGATTTCAGTATCCTGAGGCTCTGAGCCCCGTTTATTTTCCTCACAGACGGCAACAAAAGTCAGAGATTATACGATTTAAAATAAAAGCAATAACTGTGGCTTGATATTGAGTAAGAACATGTTTTTATGAACCACACAGCTTCCGGTCTTCCACGACCCGACCGGAGAAAAAGACGTGCTGCAGCCTGCAGGCACGAAACACGTTACCGGTAGAAATACATTGCTTTTAAAATCGTCCTGTGCAACACGAAGAAAAGGGGCAAATCGTGATGGGGAACACGAATCAATAGATTAAAAATCGTGTTGGTGAAATGCCGTGAGACTGGGTTGGCTCACGGGCTACAACTGGGTCAAATAGGAGGGGAGTCGTTCCATCCAAAGCCACTGCAGGCCACATGTTGACCTTTCCTAGGGCCAGACACTTCACGTCGGGTCCTGTGGTGGCCTATGCCACAGAAGTGTATGAAAGTCCCTATGAAGAAAAGCGGCTGAATGATACAACTGCAAACACAAGCCAACAAACAAATCCCAGAAAATAATGCATTACAAACTGCTCCTGCAATCTTACTAATCATTTGTGTGACCCTTTGACCTTTCCTCCAGCTCCACCATCAGGCCTGCATTGCAGATGCAAAAGTTGAGAGATGTACTTGTGTGATATGAAAATGTAATTTGATTTAAGAATGAGTCCTTCAGACTGAATGAACCTCAGGATGAGAATCAGCTTCAGATGCTATTAAGTCTCTTTGTTCCTGCACCAACATGATGGACGTAATGCTGCGTGTGTGTGTGAGATGAAACAGCAGAGCAGATGAAAGTGTGTGTGTGTGTGGAGGAGCGCAATGTTGCCGTTACACCCGAACCCCGGGCTGGAAGCTCTGGAAGCTCACTTCACTCAGATACATGCAGATCAAACGCTGCATTGATCTCTGAGATTCATAACACACACACACACACACACACACACACACACACACACACACGCGCCAGTTCTACCAACACCCCCGTTATTTCCACCAGTAGCTGTGAAATATGAAACACATGTTAATCACGATCACGCCAAGTGTCAATTACCACTCACTGTGAAACCTTTTTTTTTATTCCACGCTGGAGAAAAGTGAATGGAGCTCTGTGATTGGCTGACCAGGAAGATGTTGAATTAAAGATACAGTAAGACATGTTGAGGTATGTGAAGGCACAGTAGCTAAACTACAAGATTATCTAATCTTATCACACTGCTTAGTTGAATACTCAATTCTAATGGGTCAGTTTGGACATTCCACAGGTTGTTATTTTTCACCAAAGAAAACGGGCTGTTGCTAAGGAGAACAGACTGTTTCTAAGGGGGATCAAGGGACAATGTGCAGTGATGTCAATCAGGAAAAGTACATTTGACGTCAGCTGTTTACAACAAACATTACTTTTAATCCATCAAGAAACACCATGGACACTTTTTGAATTCATTTTTATATATGTGGCGAACATGGCAAGTTGCATCCATGACGGCTGTCCGCATCAAATAAAATAAAAATAAACCAAGAGAGAGAAAAACGTTGAGCCGGACGTCAGAGAAGTTCCAGATTTATTTTTTTCAATTAGTAAATGGGGCTAATTTAAAATCAATATTGTGAGTCAGCTCGTTGGTTTATTCAGTATATAGCTGTGCAATATAATATATATATATATATATATATATATATAATAAGCAGGATAATGTACAGCAAGGCAGTCAGTAATGACACAGACTTACTTATTTTTAAACTGTTGACACCTGAGCCTAAGTAGTGAAACATAGTTGATTCCCTTTTGAACCAGGATGTGTATTTGATCTTTGAGTCTGGGGACAACATCCCAACAGTGAGTATAACGTCATTGATGCTTTTTCTTCACTCTCCAACAACTCCTGGTTTAAATCGAGATTTTAGCCAATTACATTTCATTCATGCCAACATCCCGTGCTCCTGAATCTGTGTTGCTGATGTGTTTCATTTATCAGGGACAATATCAGTGATAGTAGTTTACAGATTGGATCGTCCCCAGTCTATAATGCGTTGACCCGCAGTGCCTTTGAGCAAACCCTTCAACCGGCACTCATTAGGTCATTATGTCTGAGAGACAGCGGCAGATAAACGAGGCAACATGGACATATAAGAAGTCAGAGCGCACAACACTCTCCCCTGGGGCTTTAACCGTCTCCAGCCACTCTGAGACAACACACACACACACACACACACACACACACACACACACACACACACACAGACGCCGTCGGCAGTGTGTCAGTTTCTGCAACTTCAGCTGGCGTCCTGTGATCTGCAGAGGAGATGAGATGGACGTTTTCTCTCATTTATTTTAGATAGTTTGTTTATGCGTAACAACAGTGTGGAGAGCCCTTGATTTAATTAAAGTCCCCCGGGCTGCAACAACATAAGCTAAACACACACACACACACACACACACAGTTTGGTGATGGCTAAACATGCCTGGTAGCTTCAGAAAATAATAAACGTTCTGCTCTGAATTCATGCTGCTCGGAAAGTCACATGACATGGACTCCAGTTATATTTTCATCTC
The DNA here is from genome assembly GCA_036324585.1 of Champsocephalus esox. Classification (NCBI taxonomy): domain Eukaryota; kingdom Metazoa; phylum Chordata; class Actinopteri; order Perciformes; family Channichthyidae; genus Champsocephalus; species Champsocephalus esox. Next base: position 6,112,116 of record CM070498.1, on the reverse strand, counting down.
GCTTGAAGAGTTTATTTTTCCCTCTCAGGAAAGAAATGAGTCACCCTGGGCTCTGATATTGTTGGAGCACATGATTGTTTTGTATTGTTTATTAGTGAAATAGTTGATGTTTTGAACATTACTTTAGTTGATGAGTGGTTGCATCCAGAGGCATGGAGTGGTTTGACAGGTGAAGGAGAGTTTGGCACCGAAGAGACTTCTGTTCTTAGCAAGGCAAGAGAGGAGGCAGAACACACTGGTCTTTGAACATTTGTCTGTCGAAACCTAAAATGGATTTCCTGCACTGACAACCGACTCGGTCCTCCGTCAGATGTGCGGCCTGGTGCCTCGGCGGCAAATTGGTTTTGGGTTTGTTGTGAGTTTTCTATGTATTTTGTTTGTTGAATGTTTTCGCAACTTAAAATCAGCTGCTGTCTGGAGAAGTAATTATTTGGGCAACCATACACAAAACACATGTTCACGTGTTCATCGACCTGAGATCTTTTAAAGGTGAGCTGCACACTGTAGTCAGAAACACAACGTGTCACGATTCTTATGTTATGTCCCGTTTTTTGGTTTTGTATGTCTGGGTTTGGGTTTGTTTTGCTGTTCTGTTCTCCCTGTCATGTTTTCCTCCTGGTTTCTTGTCTGGTCCTTCTCCCTGTGTTTCCCCCCTGTCGGTAGTTTCCCAAAAATAAGACATACAGAAAAATAAGCTTTCATCAATGGCTACAAAATGTGCATTACGTAACTAAGTGACCAATAGAAAATAGTCACTCACAGGTCATTAAACATCAGGTGCCTCTATATAAAAATACATCCAAATAAGAAAGCGAGCAAAGGACTTCCTTCATTTCATTTAGCTGACGCTTTTATCCAAAGCGACTGACAGGGACATTCTCCCTGGAGTAAGGGCCTTACTCCAGGGCACACGAGTGGTGGTGTTCCAGGCGGGATTTGAACTCACAACCTTCCGATCTTCACCCCACCTCACTATCCATTAGTTCAGTGTTTCTCAAACTTGTTCATACCAAGGACCACTTAACCAATAAAAAACACTCGTGGACCACCGAACTCCACAAATATAAAAAGACACATATTTTTTATAGAACAGATTACAAATAGCCTGAAAATGGTACAAACAAGAGGCAACATTTGTGACGAAGGTGTTGCGCTGGGCTATATCATGCAATTGAAAATGAAACGTAAGCTTGCTCCATTGCGGAGATATTCCTGCGAGAGTGGGGAAAACTTAAATGTATTTATTTATTTCAAATGTTACCAATATACTCACGTACCACTAGGGGGCGCTCACGGACCACTAGTGGTCCGCGGACCACACTTTGAGAAACACTGCATTAGAGCACCACTATCCCTTCAAATGATGACGTGCCAAAGCATTTGTTTTCATGACATCCTTCAAGCCTTAATTCAAATGATCTTTTCTCCTACAAGATACTATTTTTAATAGGTTAAGATTTAAGAAAAGTCCATTACGCTACAAATAACTGCTACATATAACCACTGATATTTCATTCTAACCTCCCCTCTGATGTTTGATCACTCTTCTTTCATTAATTAATGAACATTGTGATTTATGTTGAACACGTGCATGTTCCCAGGAACACGCCTGCACTTCTTACATATGAGAAGAAGAACTTGAAAGTGAAACTTTATTAATAAATTGACGGCGAGTTGTCACCCAGGGATTATAAAAGGCAGACAGACGGAGAAAGAGACTGCGTGCCTCACTGCACAGATGTATTTTCATTTCAAACCAAATTTCCAATCAGAGCCATCTGCCTGTCGGAGCCTCTTTTCTTTTCATTTGGGCTCGTTTTGAAGAGCTCCGCTGCTCTCGTGTGAAACCTCCGTCGCCCGAGGATTGCACACTCGTCACGCACCTGGAGATTTGAGAACGCACCCCCAAACTCCAATGGAACAGGGGTAGGGTTAGGAGACTGAAACATGGTGGTAGTGGAGGAGGGTTGGGGCTAGGGTTAGCAGAGGGAGAACTTCCGGACGGAAAATAAGCTGTTGTCTTCAATTGATTGTTTCTCCGGTTCAATATTTACAGTTTCAGTTGTGTCGTGGATCTGACACCTTAGACACACAGACACACTGCTGATTGAAGACATTATTATATTGTTGAACAACAGTATGAGAGACAGAATACTTGCGTCAGGTCCGCCAAGAGTATGTGTGTCTGTCTACAGAAGAACAGAATCTCACACTTCAGTACAAATACATACACCCAACAGAAAACACACCAAAGGCCACAGAACGAGAATCGACACCAACACAGATGGGTTTACCATGGACCATGCAGTTAGGTTTCATCTATATATAAAACATGGAAACTTCACGAAGGGAGACGCAGTGAACATAAGCAACAGACACCGACAAAAGGATGGGGTCAATCAACTTTACAAAGAATAACATTTAAAACATTACATATCGTAGTGTAGTGACCACTGTATAAAATCATTCAGTCATGGAACTACAGGTTGGGTGTATTGTTCCGCACGGACACTAATGCTTACTGTACCTCCGGGGTATATACTGTGTCCTCCTTCCTTTCTCTTCCTCTTCTCTACTCAGACTGCAAGCAAGCAACATGTCCTTTTCTGCTCCTCAATAAAGTTCCCTTTTGCACCTTCGATGCACCGCCTCCGACTCCTATCTCTCGGCACTACAATAGTAAATATACATATACCGGTAAAATAATTATGCTGATTAGTCACCGTTTCTGTTAGCATCCAGTTAGCATAACGTTGCTATCGTACCTCTATCCAGATGATTGTATAGTTGTCATTGAGCCAACTGTTGCTATAGACTCTATCTCCAACAAATGGCCGTGCCCCAGAATGCAACATGGTTCCCATTCTCTATACCCTCCCTCCTCGTATGTTATCTTTCAAATCTGACCACAACCCCCTGCTTCAGGCTTCCGTTGGCGTCACTCCTCTTCCCCCATGTAGTCTCTTTGATGAAGAGGGAGTGGACCAGCAATCAGGGCACAACATAGCGTGACCCCCCAAGACTTCCCGTAGTAAACACAACAACACATACACACACTTTATAAACACACCGACCCTGCAGTGTCTCCCAGGCCTCCATAATCCTCTGATTCGTTCCGTTTCTCCAGGAGGGCGTGAACTGCTCTAACTCTGACACATCAAAGACACAAGGCAACACTTCCTCTGTGTGTGCGTGTGTGTGTGAGTGTGTGTGAGCGTGTGTGTGTGTGTGTGTGTGTGTGAGTGTGTGTGTGTGTGTTGTATTTGTCAGAAAGCCGATAAGGTGAGTGTTGCGTGTCGATGTTTCATGTTTGTCTCTAAACACAGCCACCATCACAAACACACACACACACACACACACACACGCACACACACACACACACACACACACACACACACACACACACACACACACAATAACTGAACTCTTCTGCTGCCCACAATAGGGTCAAAACCAAGCATGACTTTGATAATTCGAGTGATTTGCTTCAATTGTTATTTCATAGTTTGCGCTTAAATTCAAGGTCACAGCTAAAAAGTCTCGAGGCCTGACCGTTTAATCCTAATGACCTCTTCACACAATGCCATGTTAACCTTTTCTTTGTTTGTCGATCGCTGAATTTCGATTGCCACAATGACTATGAAACTATATTCGGAATTGTTTTTCTCTCTTTTCATTAAACCGTTGCTGCTTTAATTTGTGCAAAGTTTCTGAAATCTGGTCGCAGAACATCCCCTAACCCTAACCCCAATTCAAAATGCTTAAATGTTGAGTGTCAAACAAACAAGACAATATGTCGTCAACAATTAAGCTCTGATTGTACAGTAGCATATGTGTGTCTATATCTTATATTGATTGGTGTTGAAACATGTGTATCTAGGTCTTTCTTCTCAATACGTGAATGATTTAGGGTTATGTAATATGTGTGACTTTATGAAGAGAATGTATTAGATATCTGATGCCTTTTTGCAAGTAAACACCCAAAATCATAAGCTCCTGTCTTCACTCTCTTTCTCCAGTTGTTCAGAAATGCTATAATACATAACATAATATAAATACACCTCCCTACTGAAGATAGAGGGAATGTCGCTCGTATTTAATAATGAGAATTGAGATTCTGTGTCTCCAAGTCATTATGGTGTCACGCAACAATGGACTCTATCTAGACCTTTGTGCTTTTTATTTAGTATTTCTAATGGGCTCGATTCCTCTAATGGTTTGTGTTAACAGGGCAGACATCATTTGTGTACAGCAGCAGCAGAAGAAGAAGAAGAAGAAGAAGAAGAAGAAGAAGAAGAAGAAGAAGAAGAAGAAGAAGAAGAAGAAGAAGAAGAAGAAGCATGCAACAGGATGTCAATGCATTAATTAAAGAGGTGCATTCAAATCTAAAACAGGTCATACTTAATAATGACGATACGCTTGCAATGAAGTTGCGTTCCTGTAAAGCGTCGGATTATCCTTAATTTATGCATTCGTTATTGTTTATCCCTTTTTTCTGTCAACAAGCACTATTATTGTTCTTAACATGTTACTTGCACCATTGTATAGCTTGCAATATAACTATTTTACTTTCTTATTTTCTGTGTTAAGTACATTTGTATTTTGCAACAACTACATAGCTATGTGCATACGACAAAAACACTGAATGTATTTCCTACTTGTTGTGTAATTCTATACATTCTAAATAACAACCACAGTGCCCTTCATTTCATAATTTCTTATTGTTTATTTTCTGTAATATTTGTGAGGATATTTCAGTTTGGATTCGCAGATATTTTCATAGATTCTTGATTTAATACCTCTCTTTTTTTCATTTTTTATTTTAATGAAAAGGCCCCATACTTTTTAAAATAGTTCTTGTTTTCCTTTAATTGCATAGGTTATGTATTTTCTCTAATGACACACATGCAGGCAGTTATTTTAGCCATTTACCAATACTTGGACTGTTAACATTTCTCCATGAAAGTGCTAATGCCTCTCTTTTTGCTATTATATGAGAGACTTGAAAAGGAATATGGATTTCTTACTCGGTTGCTTTTCAGACTTCCATTTAAAGTAAGATAGATATTTCTCTCTGCCGTCCTCACAGGGTTGGGACCCATGATGACACGGTGAATAATAGGCGGTGATTTAGGACACAGCTTCTGATTTTTTCCACAGTGTGTTAGAGACGGATTGAATGAGCGAAGAAGATCTGAATGTTTTCTGGGGTGAGCGGATCAGGACGCACAACAGGAACAAGTTCTACCTGCTGAATACGCTGATGCACTTCTGATTAAAGCGAAATATTCTCTGACTGCCGGTCAGACGGATATTAACCGAGGTGAAACCAACGCTTTTTCTTCTTCTCTGGTGTTTCTCAGGTTACCTGCAAACCCCAATTTATCAGAGTGGAAACATTGAGTCCAGCTGTGTTTTCTCTAACCTGAAAGACGCACACGAGACTCCGTTCTTGGGTAATTGCTCACCCATATTATATTTCTGACCTTTGAATGGCTGGCATTCAGACCGGAAGGCTGTTTCTTCACTCAGTCATTATGAAGGATGTACAGGGCGGCTTATTGCCAGTCACAGACACACCTCTTCTTTTATGGAAAGATCCATTTAAAACTAACAAGCGTTCAAAATGCTGCTCTTTCTGACCTCAGAGACCGTTTGGAAAATATTACTCTTATACAATACACCAGCATTTTCATACTTTGTTTCATAACTAGATCCAAAGCTCAAACTATTTTCAACACTTTTGCAATAAACAACGTGTAAATCAAACATCTCTAAAATGTTCTGTCCAACCCTAACCCTAACCATAACCCTTCCTACGTATGGCTATTCAGATTCTGGTACACTCCCAGCACTTTGCAGAGAGACGAAAGGCCTTTTCCGATTAGATGGATGGATGGATACAGTTGCAAGAAAACGTATGTGAAACCTTTGGTTTTATCTGGATTTCTGCAGAAGTTGGTCATAAAATGTGTTCTGATCTTCATCTAAGTCACAACAACAGACAAACACAGTCTGATTAAACCAATACCACACAAACAATTATATGTTTTCATGTTTCTATTGAACACACCATGTAAACATTCACGGTGCAGGGTGGAACAACTATGTGAACCCCTAGGCTAAAGACTTCTTCAAGAGCTACTTGGAGTCAGGAGTCAGCCAACCTGGAGTCCAATCAATGAGACGAGATTGGAGGTGTTGGTTAAAGCTGCCCTGCCCTATAGAAAATACACACCAGTTTTGAATTTGCTATTCTTAAGAAGCATTGCCAGATGTGAACCATGCCACGGACAGAAGAGCTCTCAGAAGACCTACCATTAAGAATTGCATAAAGCTGGAAAGGGTTCCAAAAGTATCTCTGAAAGCCTTGATGTTCATCAGTCCAGGGTAAGACAACTTGTCTATGAATGGAGAAAGTTCAGCACTGTTGCTACTCTCCCTAGGAGTGGCCGTCCTGTAAAGATGACTGCAAGAGCCCAGCGCAGAATGCTCAATGAGGTGAAGAAGAGACCTAGAGTGTCAGTTAGAGACTTAAAGAAATCTTTGGCACATGCCAACATCTCTGTGGACGAATCTAAGATACGTACAACACTGAACAACAATGGAGTTCATGGAGGAACACCACGGAGGAAGCCACTGCTGTCCAGAAAAGACATTGCTGCACGTTTGAAGTTTGCAAAAGAGCACCTGGATGTTCCACAGCACTACTGGCAACATATTCTGTGGACGGATGAAACCAAAGCTGAGTTGTTTGGAAGGAACACACAACGCTATGTGTGGATAATCCAAAGGGTTCACATACTGTTTCTTGCAACTGTAGATAGATGGACAGACAGACAGACAGACAAACAGACAGATATATAGATGGATAGACATATATATATATATATATATATATATATACACTGAAAACAAATATAAACGCAACACTTTTGTGTTTGCTCCCATTTTTCATAAGATGAACTCAAAGATCTAAAACATTTTCTATAAACACAAAATAACCATTTCTCTCAAATATTGTTCGAATATCTGAAAAAATCTGTGATAGTGAGCACTTCTCCTTTGCCGAGATAATCCATCCCACCTCACAGGTGTGGCATATCAAGATGCTGATTAGACAGCATGATTATTGCACAGGTGTGCCTTAGGCTGGCCACAATAAAAGGCCACTCTGAAACGTGCATCTTTGCTTTATTGGGGGGGTCTGGGGGGGGTCCGAAAACCAGTCAGTATCTGGTGTGAGGGGTAGGGGTAGGGTTAGGGTAATGTTGTGAATCGAGTGGCCTGTGTTCGTCGTCCATTACAAACACCTGCCCATACCATAACCCCACCACCACCATGGGCCACTCGATTCACAACAATCAATCAATCAATCAATGTTTATTCATATAGCCCAATATCACAAATGTTACATTTGTCTCAGTGGTCTTCACAGTGTGTACAGAATATCAGTATGACAATACGACACCCTCTGTCCTTAGACCCTCTGTCCTAGACCCTCTGTCCTTAGACCCTCTGTCCTTAGACCCTCTGTCCTTAGACCCTCACATCGTACAAGGAAAAACTTCCAAAGAAAACCCAGTTTAAAGGGAAAAATGGGAGAAACCTCAGGGAGAGCAGCAGAGGAGGGATCCCTCTCCCAGGACGGACAGACGTGCAATAGATGCCGTGTGTAAATTGAAAAGATAATACATTTGCAACATAGGTAGTCCAAATGTTTGGAAATGCATGTGTGTATAATAGGAAGATGAATCCACGAGGATATCCATCCAGGACCGACAACATTACCCTAACCCTAACCCTAAACCTACCCCTACCCCTAACCCTGGATAGTATTATGTTAACCTTTAAAGCAAGGGTTTAAATTATGGTTGCTGTTATAGACGCTTGTTTTGGGAATATATCTTGACTTGACTTGGTTAAAGCAAAACTTTTCACTTTGTATCATCCAACAACTTCTCCTTTGTAAATAACGGCCATTAAGTCTTGTGAAGAAGATAACTTCCCCGAAACCTCACGCTCCCTTTATTCTAAGAGATGGGCTGATTCCTTTTAACAGACCTTCAGCTTATGAGCGAAAACATGTGTTATGTAACCTGAATGAGAGCGAGAAAGAGCCCCAATAACCGTTTTATGAGCGCCGCAGCATCTATTCAGTGAAATCTTTTAGCTGAATGCAGGCGAGTGATGGAGGCAGGAGGCATTGAGTGATTGAATCTGCTTTTCAAAACTTGTTCGAAGGGCTTGAGAAAAGAAATAAAGAAGTAAGCCTCTATAAAAATAAACAGTATACTAAAGCCAGAAGCGGGATTACACCAAACTCACAGAGTCGTTGGAGGATAAAAATGAAATGTAAGGTTCTAGTAGACACCTGCATACAACGTTTCACTTTCTGGGTAATATGAGGGTTAGGGGACTGCCTGAAAGTGAGGCTTACAAATTCTGTTGCTTTTGTTTCTGTGTCTGGAAATGATAGTTGTGCATGTTCAAACTCGGTCAGCGATATTAAAGTTTATACCCACAGGCCAACTGCAATACTGTAGGTGTTCATGGAGAACCCTGAATGCTGTTTAAAGGGGGAAATGTTGTGTCTTTCTGATACTAAAAGCCGTGACATAACACCACAGTATCATACCAAATTATTTTTCTGAGCTGAAAGGCTGTTTTTATCTACGTTGACTTCCGAAAACTTCGAAATATTGCATAACGGCACTTCTTTCCGTATTTTATCATGGGTTTGTTACCTATATATAATTCCAGCTATTTTATACAGATACTTTGCCAGACTCATAGTTTACATTGTTTGAAAACGTCCACTATCTGAGCTGTTTAGTGTCTTTTAGTTACAGCTACACACTTTCCGTATGGTTGAGTCATCAGGCTCTCATCAGCGTATTAATACTTGTTCCCGTACACATGACCTGTTGCCTTAATTACTACCTACTTGTGTCTATTGACCTGATAACATGGTATATGTGGCTGCATGCACCTTTTAAAGTTCTTAACAAATAATCTGAGGGGAATTTCTCGTTGTGTGTTTTTAACTTTTTTCATCTTGCAAAGCACTTGGAGCTGCATGTGTTGTATGAAAAGTGATATATAAATAAAGCTTTATTAATTAAATTTGCATTGCAGATAAGCTCAAAGTAAAACACTTTACAAATTCCAAATGAATTCCTGATCCTAGTCAGAGTTTAAAAGTGAGAAAGGTTAACAGAAAACTGCAGTTGCAAGCTAAACTGAGCTGAAGTGAACATATCGAAGTTTCAAGCTCACAATCAGAGCTTCGCTTTTTTCACTCATTCAGGATTTTTCAGCTGTCAATTTTTGTATTTTTCTCCACATGATGTACACGATGTCACGTCCTCCCTTCATCTCACCATCTGCCTTCTGTGGGAAAACACAGCCCCATCCTGCCAAGAAATGCAGGTGTGTGTGTGTGTGTGTGTTTATCACTAGCAGCCGTCACTCAGCCTCTAGGGTCTGGGAGTCCCTCATGATGAAGCCATCCATTATTTACCGAGCAGTCCAGCAGACAAAAAAATAATGAAAATCAATTATTTCAATGAGAATTATTCAGACGCTGCATTGAATGTTGATGAGGAAGAGAGAGGTAGCACACCAACAAAGAATGCATAAGAAGGCAAACACAGGGATACATTAATACCTGCTAATATGTGTATGCACTGGACATGAAACTCCTACATTCTAAAAAGTAAATTATTATTATTTTTGTTTACAAACACAACTTAAAGAATACTGAAAATCTGTCTGATTGGAATTTACACATCAGGAATGTGTCGAATTATGATGTTAATAAGAACATGTAAATGAACAACACGTACTTTGAATACTTTGTTATTGTAATATTAGAAGTGTGATTAAGTTATATTAGTGTTTTTTTAATTAAGTTTTAGTTGATTCAAGGATGAGTTTTCTTTAGCTATTGTCGGCCTTAAGAATGGCAACGTAATACTTTTAGTTTTACGATCGTTTTTGATAAGATAAGATAAGATGAACATTTATTAAGGGGAAATTCAGTTGTACAAAGCAGCAACAGGGTAAGCGTGAACAAAAAACAGTAAAGCAAAGATTCACACAGATCAATAAAATCTAAAATAAATCATAAATAACATAAAATCAAGGAAATAATGATAATAATAATAAAATACTATGAAAATAGGAGATAAATAAAAATAAGAGTAAAATAACTGTCAGCATATATACATAGTTGGTCATCATCTAAGTTATATTGTGTGTATTTAACTGGCAACAGGCAAAGCTTCGGACATTCACGAGTGGAGTATTTACTTCAAACAATTGAGCATCTCTTCAAAGACCTGATTTCAAGCTTCTCACCACCCAGACGATTAAAAACCATTGACTTAGAGACGAGGGAACAGGAAATGGAAAATTGCTGAGTCATTTCTAAGTCATTCCTGCACCACTCTATTTAGGAGACGTCTTCAGAGACAATTGGACAAAGTTGTAAAAAGAAACTTGATTTTTAAATGTTGCTTTCCACTTGTGTGAAAGAAGACGTGTTATGAAAGCAATATAGTCAAAAATAGCCAAATGTAACAGTTCATGAAAACACGTTTTATATGTTCCCTTGAAAGAGGTGAAGTGTGAAATCCGTCAAAACATTTCAAATTCATAATAAATCAACAATAGTCACAGTTTAGAAAACAAGAGTATAGGTTTATATTAAGAATCATATGGTGATCGGTTAACGTAATTTCAAGAATAACGTAGTTTTTTTCACGTTATATACACTTTTAAATGGTCACTACATCTTTCCATGTGCAGTTTGTTTGTTGACGGTGAAATCAGGGTTTGTTTCAGTTTCTCTCAATTCTGGCTTCAGTCATCGAGTCCCATCTGCAGGTTCTCACTTTCAGAATAAATTATTTAGCGTGTTGCTAGTAGCACATGTGAAGCATACGGACACAGAGAGACATCAGGGAGCTGTGATTGGTTACTGATCTGTCATTAACTCTGTGTGTGTGTGTGTGTGTGTGTGTGTGTGTGTGTGTGTGTGTGTGTGTGTGTGTGTGTGTGTGTGGCTATAGAACAACTGATCAATCTACTTATATTATCCAGGAGAACTTGCTATGACCACAACATATTGATTTGTTTTAAATGTATTTTTGTATTTATTTGTTCGGCCACTTGTTAGATTTTGAAACACAATTTATTTTTCCGCAGTTTTGGCAATTTGATGACAATGTATTTCTTGACTACCAAACCATATGACACACAGAAGGTTCGGACATTCATAAATGGGGTATTTACTGACATATGCTATGGCTAACAGTACACCCACAAACACGTACAAAAAATTGATTTTGAGACGAATGAACCGAAAGTGGTCAAATATTAAAGGTCCCATGTCGTGATCAGCTCAGTTAATGCCTTCAAACGAAGACTGCATCTGCTGTGTTCAAAGCTGCAGCGCAAACAGTTGGCCAACTTCCAAAATATCGCCTCTGAGCTGGAGAAGCAAGGGAAGGACAGCGCTACACAGAGCAAGTCAATAACATTACATCTGACTTCGAGAAACGCTTCAGAGACTTCGCTTTGCTCGAGCCAATCGCCACATTCATGTGCTATCCGTTTAGTGGAGACCGTGCTATTGATTCGCTGGCCCCAAAACATCAGAGCAGTGTTTCATCTGAACCCGTCGGCGCTGGAGGATGAGATGTTGTCGCTGCAGGCCGACATCCAGTTGAAGAAGCGTGCCCATGCCGGACAGTTTTGGAACTTATTCAGGGTTGAAAAGCATCCAAACGTCAGGAAAGGTGCCACCTCACTGACCTAACTCTTCGGCCCGACTTATTTATGCGAGTCAGCCTTCTCCCAAATGAAGATAGTGAAGTCGAAATACCGTTCCCAATGAACTGATGAACATTTGGAGGCCTGCCTGAGACGAGCCATCAGCAGTTACCGTCCTGATTATGCAACATTGATGGACTCCATTCAGTGCAAGTCATCAGAATATGGTAGGGACCCACCTAAATATATTGAATTGTGTTTTGCAGCATTATATCAGGACATTGGAGAGAGGTTTCCTACCCTGCTTTTTTGTGTTTCTTAACAGGGAAAAGAAGGGACAGTCAGAGAGAGAAGGAGGGAGAGAGAGCGAAACAGAGAGAGGGTAACATGCCTTTTTAGTTGTATGTATTCATGTATTTGTTTCTGTTCAAGAACCCAAATAGAGTTGTTGTACTGTAATTACCCATCAATCTTCTCCCGCTAATCCGTGGTCGCGTCGCGGGGGTAGCAGTTCCAGCAGAGAACCCCAAACGTTCCTTTCCCCACATCAACCAGCTCTGACTGGGGGGTCCCAAGGGGCTCCCAGGCCAGCGAAGAGATATAATCCCTCCACCTGGTCCTAGGTCTACACCTCGGTCTCTTCCCAGCTAGACGTGCCTGAAACACCTCATAGTTATCCCATGTATAAATAAAACGTGTTATTCAGCCCCTTGCAATTTGGGATGTTATGTTTAGTTAGTAGACCTTGGTGAGCTGGTCATTTCAAAAGTAGCTCACCAGCCAATAAAGTGTGGGAATCCCTGTTCTAGAACCTTCATGCTTTGAGGTTAACTGCAACTTCACACAAGTCCGGTTCACCTCAGAGAAGTTCGTCTGCACACGCTTAGTACTCATTCAGACGCTTGGCGTTAGACTTGTGTTTTCTTTCGGTAACATTTGTTTATATCGTCAGTTAGCTGAGTTTCTTCCCGTTAAGTGAGTATGACACATTAATAGGTTGTTAAATGTTAAGAAGCCCTGAGACACAGTATCGTAAATATTGTTGTGTTTTGCTCCCGATAAGAGATGGGATAAATTGGAGGTAAAATGGTCCAAACTAGTAATAACAAACCCATCAAAAGCTTACGTTTACTGACAGTTAAGGTGTGTAGTCCACCTACTTTTCTAATTATCTTTCGGAGGACAAAGAGTTAAACTTCCCTGTCACTCCCTCATCAGTTCACCCTGTATCTGTTTGTCCATCGGTCCCCATTCGTTGGCAAAACTCTAAAGGAGACAGAGGTGGAATATGGAAATGGCTCTGCTCCTTCATTATTCATATTCCAGTTGCCGGTGAATAATCAGATTACTGCTGATGAACACGCTGAATAATTCAGGAGGCTCTGATTGGGCCCGGGGATGAGACCTGGGAGGTGTTAAAGGGGAAGGGGACTGGAAACAGGATCAAACCAAAGTTGTGTTATTTAATAATGAGTTATAGCATTTAACACAATCAATCTTATTTCCAGCTGGAAAGGCCAGAGGTCCTGCAAGAGTAGACAGTACCAAGATCTGACCAAGTACACGTGGAGGAAATTCCACACACAAACAACCTGTTCAAAGCAAAGTTTTGTTATTCAATAAAGTCAATACAAGTCAAAAGCATTTAACACAGTTAATCTATTTCAGCTGAAAGGACAGAGTCTTGCACCAAAAGGTTCGTACTAAATCTGACAACAGAAAACACAAACACGTTATACATTCAAGAAGGAGGGAAGGTCCTCAGCAAGGAGACATCACAGGAGGTGCTGGCCAGACGGTTGACACTTGCATACATGTTACTTACAAACCATTCAGGTCTGTTCCAAGGAAGTCAAATGAGAGGCTGGGTGTGAATTCAAACCGTGGGAAAGTAGAAACCAGAGAATTAAGTTATAGAAATACTTCTTCTTAAATGAGACTCAATGATACATTTCTACAGAAACAAAGCAATGTAAACAAAGGAGAAGGAAACAAAAGGGACATAAGACATGCTAATTATTACAGGTAACATCCGTATGGTAATGTGCCTGACAATGGTCCTGCTGTCTGTTGATGCAAGAGGACAGAAGGTTGCCAGTCTTTTGTTTTAAAGTTGTGATAAAGCCTGAGAATGGCAGCCGTACAGATGCATTCCCACGGTGATGTCTACTTACCAAGAGAGTGCAGGGATGAGTGATGCAAGGTGAGGCACATTCATTTGAAAAGCGTTACAAGGGACCCAAGGCCGCTTTACATAGTGAACAAACAAACAAAAGGGGCAAATAATAAAGTAATAAACAAATAACTAGCAGTAGGAGTGGAAGCAGGGGATTGTGATGGGTTTAGGGGTTACCAAAAACCAAACAAACGATAAGACATGTTAAAGTGGACATTTAAACACATTTTAATTACATTTCTTGTGTTTTAATAAATGTGTATTCTCTTGTATGTTTTGTTTCTATTTCACATTCTTACTTTAACAATATGTATATATGTATTATATATTTTTGCAATGTATTTTGTAGTCTTTTATTTTATTCTAAAATGGAGCAACTGTCACAAAACCCAATTTCCCCCCGGAATAAATTAATTATTCGGATTCTGATTTAAAGCAGTAATTGAAAGGGAAGAGAGTGTGGGAGAGAAACTCCCTCTTGAGGGGAGTTTGAGAATTTAGCCTCTGCAGACCATTTACATGCACTACAACCTGTTTAACACACTACAGGAGATATCTTAAAAGGACCCACTTGTACTTGTTGTCTAGATATATAGATAGATAGATAGATAGATAGAGAGATGGATGGATGGATGGATAGATGGATAGATAGATAGATAGATAGACAGATAGATAGATAGATAGATAGATATATGGATAGGTAGATAGATAGATATATAGATAGATAGATAGATAGATGGATGGATATATGGATAGATAGATGGATGGATGATAGATAGATAGATAGATAGATAGATAGATAGATAGACAGACAGATAGATAGATAGATAGATAGATAGATAGATAGATAGATAGATAGATAGATAGACAGACAGATAGATAGATAGATAGAGAAGTACTTTATTGATCCCAATTTGGGAAATGTTTGCATTGCAGCAGCATAAAAAACAAGACAATGTACATCAGAGAAATTAAGAGACGAAACATAAACAATCAAACATATTTCTGAAATAGAAATAAAATAGCATTAAAAAGTTAAAAAATATATAATGTACATGTGGAAAATGAGGAAATACAAATGTCCAGTAACAAAATATAATGCAGGATATTATATATACAATAATTGCAATAAAGTGATTATTCAATATTACAATGAATATAAATGTAGTTTAAGTCCAATTTTCTTTTGAAATAATCACAGAGGGTTAATGTGTTGTGCATGTGAATGTTAAAATGAAGGAGTGTGGTTCTCTGAGACTTTAAACTGTCCTGACGTTCACGTTGCCTCGTGTTGCAGCCAGTGAACCCAGCTGTGTGTGATTAAACCTGCCTGACCCTCAGTGAGAGTTTGTGATGTACCTGGGGGGCAAAGAGGAGGCAGAGGCCAGCCAGCAACACTAGCACCACCTGCTACCTGCCACACTGAGAGGATACACTCTTCAAAATGTTACCTTTAGTCTATAACCCTTTAAAAATATGGTTTGTGGGCGTTTCGGCCACACTGACCATTTCTGATTGGCTGGGCGAATTGCAAACCACGCCCCGTAAAACTCCGAAAAGTTTTGTGAAGCTGCCATTTTATTTACTCGCATTAGCATTATTAGCATTAGCATTAGCCCAGCGCACCCACGGAGAGAGACTAACTTATGGCAACACAAAAGAAAACATGAGAGTGATGAGGAGGTGTCGGCGCATCTGGCGATTTACTCGGAAGACGCGACCCAGCAGCTTCTACTGAAGCCAGTCCCCAACTCCGGGGAACTCCGGGACTTCGGGCGGCAGTATACGCCATTAAGTTATTTGCGGCCTGCCAGTAAACCCAAAACAGAAGAAGAAGAAGAAGTGACTTCAGCGCCATCATTTGCGTAATCCTCCCTCTGGGACTTTCGGTGAGAACGCGATCGACTAGATAGTTCCGGGGGACTAAAGAGTTCGGGGGGACTAAGTATCGCAAAGTACTTGGTGGGAAAGCGGCTAATGGTGCTCTAGGAGGAGATTCAGGTGATAAGGGTTACCTTGGTTGGTGATTGGCTAATGGTTACACAAGCCAAAAAGTGGTTATGACATCATAAACGGGCCACAATCTGATCAGCTTATTTTCAGACAGGTTTTATATAAATGGATCAGGACAAAACGAGAGTGGACAGCCTCACAGTTTGACTTTTTATGAAGCATATTCTATAAATCATCAACAACATATCAATACAGCTTCTTAGACAACTTATTCCCACAAGTTTCACTTCTTCATTTATTGTCAATATAACTTATTCACACAAAACTTAACCTAAGTTCTGGGTTAATAAAACGCACTTAGAACACATTACATAACTGACACAGGAAGACCATGGATCTTATACGTTTAAATAAAATAAACGAAATTAAATGAAAGTAGTCATCCTCATTTATTTGTGCAAAGAACATGAACCATGTTGCTTTTGTTTCAGTTTGATAAAATAACTGTATCCCAACACAGACATATTTGGAAACGGGTCAAACTTATCAATGACTACAGGAAGGCTAATAGTGTGCGCTAATGACAGGGTACACTTTTGAAATGCAATGTTTAGTTCTATATTAAAGTAAGACATATCTAATGCCTCAGAGAAAACAAAAGCAACATAACTTACGAAAAACTAAAACATGTATAACGGAAGTATAAAGAAAGTGGCCTGTTTTTACCAGGTGTTTTCATCTGTGATATCAGAACAGTGTTTGATGTTCTGATACCAGTGTAACAATTAGTCAAAATACTAAAAAGTGCATTTCAGGACTATACAAAGTTGAGGATTGACCGCATCAGTGCTGCAGAGTGAAGAGTGTAACTATCAGAGGACTCGCAGTGGATAGAACAACAGAAAGCTGCTTTAAAATCCATGTTTACCTCCAACTCTGTGCCATTCGTTGTTGTACCGTCTGATGCCTCTGTGTGCGTGTGTGTGTGTGTGTGTGTGTGTTATCTTATCATGTGGTTTTAGCTTAGCACTGTTAACAAACAAAGCCTGGGTAAATATGATGAGAGGACGCCCAACATGAATTCACAGTTCTGCAGACTTTGTACCACTGTGAATAAATACGGCTGTGGTCCAGGTTTAAACGCTCCGACAACACACCCAGACGGAGAGGAAAAGGTACTTTAATGCTGTCAACATGCACCTAAATTTAAAGTACATTGTGTATTGTGTACAGCTGAATTAAAGGGGCATGTAGAATCTGCCCAGCTAAGCTACGATGCGGCACAGCCCAGCTAAACCTGCAGGCTTTTTAAAATGTAATGTAAAATGTGTTGTTATGTACCGCTTGTATAGTGTCAGTTCGGACATCAATTTCTGGTGTTCTAGCAGCATTGTTAAACAGCTACACCGCATTAACCGAATGGTTTTACAGTACAACATCCTTGAATGCAGGATGAAACATGAACATGGCCTGAAATAGAGGACTTTTTTAAGATGGTTCCGTGGAGAGGATATACGAAATGTACCAAAACACACCAGCAGTTCACATTGTTGAAATGTTTAAACACAAGTTAACCTAGCGATCGAGATGAATTCAACTATCAGGGTGCTTTTGAGCTAGCTAGTGAATTATCAGAAGTTGGACATCTATTTAACAAGATAGCTAGCAAACATAAGCTATTTATCTAGCAAAATAGCAAGCAAAGCAAATCATATCTGTCTGTCTATCTATCTATCTATCAATATTGGCTATCTATCTGTCTAACAAGCTAGCAAGCGAACATTAGCTATCTACTGTATTTAATAAGCCATCTGGCAAAAGTTAGCTCTCCATATAACAAGCTAGCTAGCATACTAGCTAAAGAAGGTGGAACACAAAATAAGAGGGCAGAGCACTAGTTCAGAATAATAATAACGCAATTATTCACAGCACAAACTTTACATAATAACTAAGAGCTTTTGAAACGTTGTGCCTACTGTACCTTGCAACCAGTTTATTGAAGCTTTTAGCACCTAAAAGGAGCTCTGCAAACACGCTTGGTGATAAAGACTAAGCTTACACATCCGCATGTTTTTCGGTGCATTCCTATTTAAATGAGTATGATCATTTACAGTTTCCTCAACAAGAAAAAGGATAAGGTTTCTACCAACCTAACTTAAAATAAGTCAAGTAGGATTATACCAGTAGGCTACAATTATATAGTTGTAAGAGTTACATCATCATTATTGTAGCGGCCAATTGTCCAAAAGAAAATGAATGTTCAAAGGCCACTTAGTCTAGGAGGCGAGTTCGAGTATTGACTCGCGTATATTCAAGAAATCAGATACTTGCTCGTTCCATTCAGGCGCTTTATTGAGAGGTTCAATAGATCAGCTGGCGGCCCACTGCCGACGTGCAACATTTGGACGGTATTTAAACAAATAAACAAACAAGATCCCTCCGTCTTACGGATGTATGCAGTCAAAACGTTTTCCAACTTCCTCTCAGACTTCCTGCTGGCAGCGCCATTTACTGTATACCTGAGCACGCCCCAATGATTGCTTTCTATAAATAATAACAAAACATATTAGATCTGTCTAAAAAAAACAGTATAATAATAATTCATAGTTATTCAGCTCATTTAAGTTAAATTAAAGAATATTAAATTGGCTCACAAAACCATAATTAGCATAACATAATGTGTCTAAATGGCTCTTACAATTATTATTGAAAATACAAAAACAGAATTTTTGCCAACATATCATTTCCAAGGTAACGTGAATTGCATGGATGCAGAAATACAGTGTTCAAATTATGACAAATCAAACATTATAAAGACACGTTTAACTCTGTTCTCTGATAAATAATGAAAACAAATCATTAATCTTAATCTACTTAATTTAAAGAAAAGCTGCCAAATCTTGAATCATTAGAATAATCCAATACGGATAATATTTAACTGAAGAATATAATCTCATTACATGTCACACATACTTCCAGATGTGTTATAGAGAGGATAAAGACACGCGGGGGGGGAAACATCCATCAATATGCATTCAGTCAGAAAAGCAATAAACCAAAATCAAACGTGATTTATTTACAGGAAACATCATTACTCACAGCTTCACAGACTATCACCCAGCCAATCAGACGCTCCGGTTCATAACATTACCCAGAATCCCACGGGGGAGGACGTCTTTGTGTGGCGTGTTTCTTGAGACGCACTGACGAACCCACGACGGGAAAACAATGCTAACGGAGGCAATTGTATTAAATCTAACGAGGCATTCGTGCACGTTCACATCAGGAACACGCATGAGGAGCATCTGGAGACACGCAAGCACCAACATACATAGTCATACAGTCAAAACGCACATATCTATCCCAACAACACTGACGTTTGGACAATGACATGTATTTTATTCATGGTTAAAGCAATGACTTCAAAATATGCTGTTTATCTACGACACCATTCAAAACTAAATCCGGGCAGAATACATTTATTTTTGCTGCTACCTTTTCTTAGATCACTAACTTTTAATATGTTACATTATGCTAAAACACAGATACACTTTCTTTAGATTTAGGAAAGATAACAAATTGTGATTATTTTTAACTGGTATTGCAATTGTGATATCATACAGATTTATGTTCTTTAAACTAAAATGAACCAAACATATTATGTACGATTGTTGAGGGATATATATATTTCTTTCCTAGTCATTCTCATTATGATTGAAACATTAATTAACGTGATCATGGTGTGATTGGTTTTGAGTAAATAATGTGTGTCCCAGTGTTACATATTGTTGTGCGAGCTCCATTATATATATATTATATATTTTTTTTAAATCCGAAATTATTTCTTCAGGACATGATTTGTAGCTCAACGATACTTCATTCAACCTAGGACCAGAGATGCGGGCATGGATACACGACACCGAGTTGGACATCTAACGTTATACGAAAGAAGAAGACTTCATTCAAAATGTACATTTATTTCCCTGCTTTGGCTCTCTGAAACGTGCATTTTTGCTTTATTGGGGGGGTCTGGGGGGGTCAGAAAACCAGTCAGTATCTGGTGTGAGGGGTAGGGGTAGGGTTAGGGTAATGTTGTGAATCGAGTGGCCCATGGTGGTGGTGGGGTTATGTAATGGACGATGAACACAGGCCACTTGATTCACAACATTACCCTACCCCTAACCCTACCCCTCACACCAGATACTGACTGGTTTTCGGACCCCCCCCCAGACCCCCCCCAATAAAGCAAACCTGCATGTTTCAGAGTGGCCTTTTATTGTGGCCAGCCTAAGGCACACCTGTGCAATAATCATGCTGTCTAATCAGCATCTTGATATGCCACACCTGTGAGGTGGGATGGATTATCTCGGCAAAGGAGAAGTGATCACTATCACAGATTTTTTCAGATTTGTGAACAATATTTGAGAGAAATGGTTATTTTGTGTTTATAGAAAATGTTTTAGATCTTTGAGTTCATCTCATGAAAAATGGGAGCAAAAACAAAAGTGTTGTGTTTATATTTTTGTTCAGTGTATATATATATGTCTATCTACCTATCTATCTATCTATCTATCAATCTATCTATCTATCTGTCTGTATGCCTCAGCATGTACAGCACTTTGGCTCGACCAAAATCGTTTTTAAATGTGCTCTATAAATAAAATTTGATTTGATTTGATGTGACCGTGCTGTAGTTCCTTTATAGCCCAACATTAGCCACCTTTAGCTTAGCGGTGGAGACGTGAAGTCATGTGACCGTGCTGTAGTTCCTTTATAGCCCAACATTAGCCACCTTTAGCTTAGCGGTGGTGACGTGAAGTCATGTGACCGTGCTGTAGTTCCTTTATAGCCCAACATTAGCCGCCTTTAGCTTAGCGGTGGTGACGTGAAGTCATGTGACCGTGCTGTAGTTCCTTTATAGCCCAACATTAGCCGCCTTTAGCTTAGCGGTGGTGACGTGAAGTCATGTGACCGTGCTGTAGTTCCTTGATAGCCCAACATTAGCCGCCTTTAGCTTAGCGGTGGTGACGTGAAGTCATGACCGTAGTTCCTTTATAGCCTAACGTAAGGTTTATTTAAAAAAGTGGTGTTAGTAGGCCTATGTGGAGATTATCCAACTGAACAAAACTTGTCAGTATTATAAAGGTTTGTTTGAAGATTCATTTTCGGCAATAATCCGCAACCCAATATAATTGGGTTTTTGTTGAGGGAACCATACTGCTACTTTCAGGGACCACTACATAAACACGACATCAAAGCACCACTCATCTTTGCTCTTTATGAACTATATTTTTCTGTATGTTTGGAGAAGGACATTCATTCTTGAATGTCCACACACACACACACACACACACACACATACACACACACAGCTGCTGTAAGTCCGACATTACGGAGAGCAATACCCGGGGAGAATCAAAGGTGACAGTACATCATCATCTGTCAAAAGCACAAACTCTGAGTGCTGAAAGCAGCTGCAAATAGTATTTTTCCGCTGACCTCGCACTCTCTAAAGCTCGATCCTCCGCGGCCTTGAGTTTCTCTCCGAGGATGGAGATGTTTTTCAGGAAGGTTGTGCATCTGAACGTCTCTGCTGGCCACCGAGGCTGAACTAGGTCAGCCGTCTTCAAACTGCCCCGGGGAAACGGCCATGGTGAAATATACTGTTCAGTGTTCGGCCAAGGGTGCGCTTCATTTCTTCGCCCACGGGACCCTGGAGGAGCTCCGTATCAACGGCAGGAAAAACACCGGAGGACAAAGTTTACCAACAAAGCTTCTGAAATCTAGCTCTTAATCAAATGGGCTTGTTCAGACAGAAACCTTCTACACACACACACACACACACACACACACACACACACACACTCACACTCACACTCACACACACACACACGGTAGACACAATAACATGTACTTCCTGTCTGTCTTCTTCTGCTGTTCTCTTTAGTGTTTTCTGTCTTTCTTCTTCTGCTGTTCCCTTTAGTGTTTACTTCCTGGATGTCTTCTTCTGCTGTTCCATTTAGTGTTTACTCCCTGTATGTCTTCTTCTGCTGTTCCATTGAGTGTTTACTCCCTGTATGTCTTCTTCTGCTGTTCCATTTAGTGTTTACTCCCTGTCTGTGTCACACACACACACACACACACACACACACACATATACGGATGCAAACACACACACACACACAAACACACGCGGTTCACAGGCTGGGTTTATGCACATTGGTATTTCTTTATTTGGCGAATAATGATTTTGTGGTTACTTTTGTAATAACACTGAACAATCAAACAAAATCAAAGAGTCTTGTTCAGACAGTGACCTTCTACACACACACACACACACACACACACACACACACACACACACACACTGGGTTTTCAGGCTGGATGTATGCACATTGGCATTTCAGTATCTGACCCAGTATTCTTTGTCTGCAGGATAATGTTTCCCAGCGCTTCACTAATGCATCTGATAGAACTACGCTTACGGCTCACCCAAAGATCAATTTATTGTGAGACTTTAACCAAACAGGGTGCATGCTGGGAAGTTTGTGAATAAACAGTTAGAGCATTACTTCTGGGTATCTGATGAAGGTGGTGTATGTACAGATAAATAACAGAACGCTGCTTAGTGACTGAACATGTGCAGTTTAAAGGTGGACATGTCGGATGTGAGCCAGACCATAATTGGGCCTAAATGCGAGGATATCTTAACCTCTGATATAAATGTTCCTTAGTTTTGTATTAAGCTTCACCATTTCCATAATAACCTGAGCTTTTCTTTACAACTTCTTTCAATAATTAGCTGATCAGGTACGTCTAAAAAAAAGTCACTGATCCGTAGGGTTTTATCTTAATCCCTTTAACAGCCTTCAATGAAGCAGGTGTGAATCTCAGATGTTGGACATATGTTGTATACGCAGATAAAGAGAGTACACAATCAGATAGAGGCAGATACATGCTGACTCTGTGATGGATTATCTCACAGCGCATTTCCAGTCTCTGCGAGGTGTTTTCTGAATGAACCAAACCAATGGCTGGAACAAAGGAAATTAATCAAAAATGTTTTCCCCCCGTGACAGGGCGGCGTCTCGTTATCAAATTAGACTGAACGCCTCCTTCAGGGAGAAATACATTGAAATATTTTTCTTTTCTGCGTTCTCTTTTCTTTCCTTTAAGTAAATCAGTGATCGCTGGAAAAGCCCCCGGGACGTCATGATAATCAAATTACTTTCGGCTGATCTGAGGGAGGCCTGATAATCAGCATCGACAGGAGCTGGAGGTCCCCCAGAAACACCCCCAACACACACACACACACACACACACACACACACACACAATCACATTTCCAGCGAGGCAAACGCATCTCCAGGGGCATTTGTTGTCTTGTTAGGAAAATTTGTTTATGACATCAATAAATTCAGGGATCAAGCCCCGCCCACAAGAACATTCTTAACACGTGATTGGCTCCTCATGTGGCTCCCACATTGATTGACAGGCCTGTGTGAACATGAACACATACACATTGACCTAATTATAAAACCCCATTTCTTTTTCACATATTTTCCGAGGCAGCTATATTTTATGTACATTTTTCACATATGTTTTAAGAAGGTTTTCAGATCTTTTTTTGAAATGGAAATAGAAATGATTTATGTCTTTTTGTTACGTTTTCCCAGATTTGTTTTTAAAGATTTTCAGATTTACTTCACATATTTGTGGGTTCTTTTTAATAAATGTATTAGATGTTTTTAGACTTCGGACAGACATTTTTTAAGTGTTTTTAGACTTTAAACAGACATTTTTGGGACTTTTTCGGCGTTAAACTGCTGTTTATAGTTTAATCTGCAGCAGTGCATCGTATCCTATAAGATCATGTACAGGTAAATATTGCTTAATCACTGTCTTGTCTAAAAAAATCTATTTTTACGAGTTTCAATGTGTATTTTTGAAAAAAACATTACTTAATTTAGAAGTAGAGTATTTTAAGTCTCAAGTTGCATTAAAGAGAAACACTCAGGTAAAAGTACATACATGTGTACTTAAGTACATGTACTAACTCTAACCCTTACTCTGGTATCCTTCACTTCCTTTTATTCCTCCCCTACCTCCTTCTCTCCTTCTCTTTGTTCTTCTTTACGTTCCTGGCTGCTTCTCTCCTGGGTTTGGGTTATTTTAGATGTTTGATGTTTTAAAAAGCTCACAGCCTCAAATGAAGCTGCAGCACAAACGTTGTATCCTTTCAGTTGTAGAGAAAGTTTTTTAAGAAGTCATTCTGAACTGACAAATGTGTCTCAGAGGGAAAAACAACCTGCGATTAATGAGTTTAAAAGAGAAACATCCCGGGGGGAAGCGGCGTGTTTTCTGGCTGTAATTGGCGTTGTTATGTTGTCAAATGTCAAGCGAGATGAAGAGGAAGGGAAATATTTTCTCTCAGTCGGAGTTAGCTCAAGATCTGAATCATTATGTGGACGTGTGAAGCGCAGAGGTCTGTCAGGAATCCATAATTACTTTTATCTGAAGTTTTTGGCTGAAAATGGAGTCTGAAAAACGTTGTGGTGTTTTCATCATCCAAGAGGCTGCTGCGTAAGAAGTGACGCACAAAGCAGAGAGGAAACACGGAGCTCTCCTTTAATCAGAGACTGGGAGTTTTCAACAGAATGTCAACAACTATTATTTATTTTAATTTAACTATTGAGACAATTTTACTTTTCTGAAACCACAGACTCCACAGAGTATATTAAAAACATTTGAACATATTTAATTATGGCCAATCAGCTAGATGTACCTTTCATTTGTGTTTTCTGATTGATTTAGACATTTACTGAAGCTTCCTGTGTACGTTTTGCTTTTTAGAGCAAAAAGACTTTAGTGTAAAAAACTTAAGTCTGGGGGGTGAAATACTTTTTTTGTTTTGACAGCTTTTATTTCTGAGGAAAAAATAGCAATTATGAGGAAAATAATAAGAATTTTAGAAAGACAAAAACTAAGATTTTTTTTATTTTGAGGAAAAAGCTAGAATTTTGGGAAAAACAAAGAACTTTGGGGAAAATATAGAATTTTGGGGGAAAAAACTGAAGTCTGGGGGGGAAATATTACTTATTTTGTTACAGCTTTTATTTCTGAGGAAAATATATGAATTTTGAGGAAAAAAATATACATTTTGGGGGAAAAACAAAGAATTTTGGGAAAAACTAAGGATTTTGGGAAAAACTAAGGATTTTGGGAAAAACTAAGAATTTTGGGGAAAAACTAAGAATGTTGGGGAAAAAAACTTAAGTCTGGGGGGGAAATACTTATGTTTGTTACAGCTTTTATTTCTGAGGAAAAAATATGAATTTTGAGGAAAAAAAATATGAATTTTGGGGAAAAACAAACGAATTTTGGGAAAAACTAAGGATTTTGGGAAAAACAAAGAATTTTGGGAAAAACTAAGGATTTTGGGAAAAACTAAGAATTTTGGGAAAAACTAAGAATGTTGGGGAAAAAAACTTAAGTCTGGGGGGGAAATACTTATTTTGTTACAGCTTTTATTTCTGAGGAAAATATATGAATTTTGAGGAAAAAAAATATGAATTTTGGGGGAAAAACAAAGAATTTTGGGAAAAACTAAGAATTTCGGGAAAAGAAATAAATCGAAATACTTTTTTCTCAGACCTCAAATACATTTTTCTCTTTTGGTCAGAATGTGGCCCTAAGCCTAATCCGTAAATATGAACAATGAAGGAAAAAGGTCCAAGTGACCTAAAGTTCAAACAAGTTTATGAAAATGATGATCAGCTCACCAGAGGACAGTCGAGTGCTCTCTTCAGACAGAGAGCGAAAAAGCCATTACATATAGAAATAGGTAGAACATAAATGAACCGACATGTTGAAGTGTATTTTGGGGGGTTTAGCTGCAGTGAGAGCCCGTGAGGATGACAGTGTCTTTCAGTTCTTTTGCAGTATTCTTTGTGACAGAGTTGACGGAGTTAAAGCCGCTCACAGATGGCTCTGTCTCTTCTCATTTATTTTGAGTAAAGGTTAAATAGCGTCATGAAAATAGCGCGACCCATCTGTTCTCATGTCGTAAAAACACTCAGAACTTCCCCAAAACACTCCTTTCAAACCACATGACACATGCCATCAGCGCCACCACATATTCAACTGAAGAAAGAGTTCTGAACTCCCCAGGTTTTTGCTGACAGGGGGAACATAGATACAACTTTCTTCTGAGTTTTGCAGTTTGACTGTCCTCGTGGACTGTTAATATCCTACAGCGACAAAGTCATGTCTTTCTGATTCTGGCAACCTGTGTGTTGGAGTGTTGCCAGAAAGGAAATGTATTACATGATGCTAACCAGTGTTGGAGTACTCGAGATCGGTCTTGTTCTCGAGACCCACTTTTTAAAAGGTGTTGGTTTGGTCTCGGGATCGACTGCAGTTGTACTGGGTCTTGTCTTGGTCTCGGACCTATAGGATTTGAGATTTGAAGTCGAGACCGGTCAAGACCACGGCTGTGGCTGGGACCTCTTGAAGGTCACCTGTCATGCAAAATCCTCTTCTTCATGTCTCTTCTACATCAACATGTGTCCCCTCTTCTTCATGTCTCTTCTACATCAACATGTGTCCCCTCTTCTTCATGTCTCTTCTACATCAACATGTGTCCCCTCTTCTTCATGTCTCTTCTACATCAACAAGTGTCCCCTCTTCTTCATGTCTCTTCTACATCAACATGTGTCCCCTCTTCTTCATGTCTCTTCTACATCAACATGTGTCCCCTCTTCTTCATGTCTCTTCTACATCAACTTGTGTCCCCTCTTCTTCATGTCTCTTCTACATCAACATGTGTCCGCTCTTCTTCATGTCTCTTCTACATCAACATGTGTCCCCTCTTCTTCATGTCTCTTCTACATCAACATGTGTCCCCTCTTCTTCATGTCTCTTCTACATCAACATGTGTCCCCTCTTCTTCATGTCTCTTCTACATCAACATGTGTCCCCTCTTCTTCATGTCTCTTCTACATCAACAAATGTCCCCTCTTCTTCATGTCTCTTCTACATCAACATGTGTCCCCTCTTCTTCATGTCTCTTCTACATCAACATGTGTCCCCTCTTCTTCATGTCTCTTCTACATCAACTTGTGTCCCCTCTTCTTCATGTCTCTTCTACATCAACATGTGTCCGCTCTTCTTCATGTCTCTTCTACATCAACAAGTGTCCCCTCTTCTTCATGTCTCTTCTACATCAACATGTGTCCCCTCTTCTTCATGTCTCTTCTACATCAACATGTGTCCCCTCTTCTTCATGTCTCTTCTACATCAACATGTGTCCCCTCTTCTCCATGACTCTTCTACATCAACATGTGTCCCCTCTTCTTCATGTCTCTTCTCCATCAACATGTGTCCCCTCTTCTTCATGTCTCCTCTACATCAACATGTGTCCCCTCTTCTTCATGTCTCTTCTACATCAACATGTGTCCCCTCTTCTTCATGTCTCTTCTACATCAACATGTGTCCCCTCTTCTTCATGTCTCTTCTACATCAACAAGTGTCCCCTCTTCTTCATGTCTCTTCTACATCAGCATGTGTCCCCTCTTCTTCATGTCTCTTCTACATCAACATGTGTCCCCTCTTCTCCATGACTCTTCTACATCAGCATGTGTCCCCTCTTCTTCATGTCTCTTCTGCATCAATGATGCAAAACAGTATAATAGGGGACCTTTAACCCTTTCATACACCAGCTATGTATGTGAACCCCTTCTAACGGACAACATGGGTCAACAATGACCCATATTGATTTACAATATTATTTCATGCATGGCTGAGTGTTTCTTAGCTATATATTTTTTAATCCATTTATTTATTAAGTTAATATGCCAAGTATTGATTTAAAATCTTGTTGTTGATCACCAAACATCATTATTCTCATTCTACCTTTCTTAATTTAGGAAATAAAACCGTTTTTGTATCAAGTTTACATACATGGGTAATAAACGACCCATATCAAGTGTGATAAAAGTGATTTAAAAAACCTACTATAATAATAAATAATTATGTTATAAATGATTATTTTAAGAGTGATTTGGACCAAACATGTGGCTGGGGGATGTGTGCCTTTGGTGTTTTTATCCCACATCTGTCCATTGCCCCGTAATGTGCTTTTGGAGGAGGGGCGTGCCCTGCATGCGCCTCTTCATTCACTATATAGACACATGTATTGGGCCACCAACACATTACACCGACAGGAGCTTTTATGACATCCCATTCCAAATGTGTCGGCATTCATATGAAGCCGGTCCCCCCTGTGCAGCAATAACAGCGTCCACTCTTCTGGGAAGGCTTTCTACAAGATGTTGGAGTCTGTCTGTGGGAATGTTTGCCCATTCATCCAGAAGAGCATTTGTGAGGTCAGACACTGATGTTGGAAGAGAGGGCCTCCTTTCTAGTTCATCCAAAGGTGTTCCATGGGTTGAGGTCAAGTTCTTCCACACCAAACTCACTCACCCCGGCCTGTATGGACCTTGCTTTGTGGGAACCAGTCATGCTGGAAGAGAAAAGGGCCTTCCCCAAACTGTTTCCACACAGTTCGAAGTATAGGATTATCCAACATGACTTGGAAAGATGAAGCATTAAGAATCTCCTTCACTGGAACTAAGGGGCCCAGGCCAACCCCAGAAAAACAACCATAGCATTATCCCTCCTCCTCCACCGAACGTTACAGTCGGCACAATGCAGTCAGGCAGGTAACGTTCTCCTGGCACTCATCCACCAGACTGCCAGATAGAGAAGCGTGATTGGTCGCTCCACAGAACATGTTTCCACTGCTCCAGAGTCCAGTGGTGCTTTACGCCACTCCATCCACGCTTGGCATTGAGCTTGGTGATGTAAGGCGTGATGCAGCTGCTCGGCCATGAAAACATGAAGCTCCCACAGTGTTGGTCTGATATTAATGCCAGAGCTGGTTTTTGAACTGGTTTTTGACCCCGCTCTGTAACGTGGTCTTCCACTTCGTGGCTGAGTTGCTGTGGTTCCTAAACACCTGAATTAGATGACTAAGACGAGTGTCCCATTATGTTTGTCTAGTGTACGTGGCATGACAAGCTCTTTGCCCAGCTTGCTGACAAGCCGTCGTGCATTGGTCACACCACCCATGTAATCAGGGTGTTGTGCACTGAAGGCTGAGTAGGCATTGAGGGTGGCAACATCGAGCACCTTGTGCCAGAGCTGCAGCATGCCTCCTCCATGTTCTCCGCTTGCATGTGTAGCTGCGAACCATCTGATCCATTGTGTCCACTCCTGATTTAGTTTTGTTACAGTACTGGATCACTTCTGGTTCCTTCCTGCTCGGTCATCATGCATGGCGCTCAGGAGGACAACAGCTTTCCCCTTTTTCGGCGCATAGCTCACCAGGGTCATGTTGCCACTGAATCCAGATTGTGAGCTTCTCCCTCAATGTGGATGGCTTCATGACAGGGGGTATGTCTGGCTTGTCCTGGCGAAGGGTCCCCATAATGGTCAGCTTCTTCTCAAGGAGCTTTTCAGCCAGAGGGACACTGATGGAGAAGTTGTCCATTGTGATGTTGCAATATATAATAATATCGTACACTCGCAGCCTTTGGCCAGCTCCTTCTGTGTAATTTGACATATACATGAAGTATCTTCCTCACTAGTAATGGAGGACAAGGTCAGGTAATGTTCAAATATGATGTACTGTTATCTTTCACCAGATATCAAATATCTCCTTTGGTAGAAGAAGTGTGAAATAAGACTTACATGGATCAGAAGTGCAAAAGCAGCCTGTTGAGTTGTGACATCAAATTCCATGGTGAATACATGTTTGGTCCAATCACAGCTAACATTATTATTTATAAAGAAATTATTCTTATGGTATTTATTTTTTTCATTTCTATCACACTTAAATACATGGGTCATTTTTGACCTGATGTAGAAATACAAAAACTGTTTTAGTTCCTAAATGAAGGAAGGGAGAATGAAAATAATGATGTGTGGTGATCAAAAACAAGATATTAAATGAATACTTGGAATACTAAAGGATTAAATACATTGATTTACAAAAATATAGCGAAGAAACACTCAGCCATACATGAAATAACACTGTAGGTCAATACGGGTCATTTTTGACCCATGTTGTCCCTTAGAAGGGGAGTGATGCAAACATGTTTTTTATTCAAAAATTAAGAAAGGAAAATTGAAAGTAAGAATGTGTGATGATCTTAAACAAGTTAATTGAGGAATACCTGGAATTTTGAATTGTTCGAGTCATTTGTTGCAAAGATATTTACAATTAAGACTCACTCGGGTCACTTTTGACCTATGTTGTGTATCAAAGGGTTAAAGTCTTGACTTGGTCTCGGTTAAGGTTGCCTTGACGACAACACTAATGCAAACATTATGAGCCTGTTGTTACAAACTCTTTTCACTCCCACACATATTGAGATTTTCTTCAATTCCCTACTGGTTGTTGCCTTTTCTCTTTGCTGCGGTACAGTATACATTATAATAATAGCATATACGGCGCTGCAAGGGGAACACATGTATGTTTTAATGGGATTATTTTCAAAATACGACACAAAGTGCTCTCATTTTGCCTCTTATTTCTCTCGGTGATTGTCTTTTGAATTCAAAGTGTATCTTACCTCGTTGTTCCTTTCGGCCAAAGCATACAGTGTATATGTGTGTGTGTGTGTGTGTGTGTGTGTGTGTGTGTGTGTGTGTGTGTGTGTGTGTCTCCAAGCTGATTTTCAGAGAGAGAAAGTGAAAATAAAATCCATTAAGAAGTAAATAAGTTGTTTTTCTCTCTGCCCCCCCCTGCAGATATCCGTGTCTAAACCGGTTGCCGAGCCCTCCTAATCTCCTAATGAGATTATAAAAGTGAAATGTGTTTGTACATGCAGTCACTGCAGATAATTACACGAATCGTCACAAAAGTGGGGGGCTGACCTGAATCCATCCACTCGGCTCTGGAGCTTTAAATTGAGCCTGAGTGGATTTTTAGAGAGTTTAGTTCAGAGAAAGCCAAGAGCAGATCAACCTCTGAGGATTCAATCTAATGATACTCTGTGGTTTCAGATCCCTCCCCTTCTCTTCCTCTTCTTTTCATTCACTTTCTCCTTTTTCAGTTTCTAAATCTTCATGTTCCCTTAATTCATCAACTATTCCTCTGCTTCACTGCATACTTTCCAAACTCCTGTTTTCGTGGCTTTCCATTTGATAGTTTGGGAAATAAAAAGTCCACATGAATTTGGCCCGGCATTGCTTTCTATGACCCGATCTTAGGACATAAGAAACCCCTTTGTCAGGTGTATATCAGTATGTAGTGTCTCCACTTTAAAGAGTCCTCTCCTGCTGATGTTCAGGTGCATATCAGTATGTAGTGTCTCTACTTTAAAGAGTCCTCTCCTGCTGATGTTCAGGTGCATATCAGTATGTAGTGTCTCCACTTTAAAGAGTCCTCTCCTGCTGATGTTCAGGTGTATATCAGTGTGTAGTGTCTCTACTTTAAAGAGTCCTCTACTGCTGATGTTCAGGTGTATATCAGTGTGTAGTGTCTCTACTTTAAAGAGTCCTCTCCTGCTGATGTTCAGGTGTATATCAGTATGTAGAGTATCCACTTTAAAGAGTCCTCTCCTGCTGATGTTCAGGTGTATATCAGTATGTAGTGTCTCTACTTTAAAGAGTCCTCTACTGCTGATGTTCAGGTGTATATCAGTATGTGCAGTGTGCGAAAAAGTACACGTCCCACCGTCCGGGACGTGTTATTTACAATATCGGACAAGTATATCTTTCAATTGACTTGTCCGGCGGACAAGTGACGTTTTTCGCCCCGATTTATTGACAAATTAGTGATAAATTCAGTTTACAAAAGGCAGAACTCATTCGCAAATTGTCCGTGTCCGCCATTGTTCGTTTAGAAATGTTAGTTTCGGTTCTGCTTGTCGATTCCTAAGGAAATGCATCTCGCCGCTTTCTGTACAGTTAGACGGGGGCGGGGCGGAGCGGACGGGAAGTGTAGCACAGTGGCCGGGTTGGGAAGCAAAACTCGGTTCCGAGTAGGAACAAATAACAATTGTCCGGTCCCGGGATTAATAAGAGTTGTGAGGACAGGAGGCGAGGCCGACGAGCCCCGCAGACTGCAGCTCTCTCTCTCGCTATGCTCCGTATCAGCTGATCGCTGCAGCTCAGCGTCCTCTCTCTCTCTCTCTCTCTCTCTCTCTCTACACACAGCGGATCCGCTGTCCGTTTGACAGCCTCATCTTTGTCAAACTTTCTTATGTTCTTTCTCTAACACGTAATGAAGGTTATTAAGCGTTTTAGCTCCTGTGTTGTTAATATGGACCACCATTTCCTTTATGAAGTGAAGCAACCCTGTCTGTCCTCGCGCTGTCCTCACATCCCCGGACCCCCAGACTCGGAGGAGCAGGGATGTCAGTATTGTTTATGAAGCAGGGTATAGAAAGTACATTATTGAAATGAAAATACTATTTATTTACTTTTACAAACAGTGAGCAGCTGTGTGTTGTGTATGCAGGACATGTGTAAGCGTGCAAGCGTCTTTGAGTTGTAGAAAAGCGCTATGCCTATAGGCTATAAATATAATAACTTTATTTGTATAGCACCTTTCATACAGGGGATTGCAGAACTTCAAAGTTCTTTAAATCAGTAAAAAATAAGAGAAACAAATCAGTGTAAAACAAGCAGCAAGAGCAAAGCATAAAGTGGGATAAAATAATTAAAAATAAAAACATGGGGAATAAAACAGAGACATAGTGCAATGTCAATCACAGAATAGTGCAGTATAAGAGTGTAACATCTGTAAAATGCTTTGGTAAAGAGCCTTTTAAAAATGCCTAACGTATTGGCTTCCCTAATATTGTTGGGTAACGTGTTCCACAGTTTTGGGGCGTAGTTTACGAAGGCTGCATCACCGATCTTCTTATGACTCTTTCTGGTGACCTCTAGTAGACCTGCATCTGATGATCGCAGTGTTCTGGGGGGTGTGTAGTTCATCAGAGAGTCAGCAATGTAGCTGGGTCCTTGTCCATTTAGAGCTTTGTATGTGAGGAGAAGCACCTTCAAATCAATTCTAAAAGTTGCAGGAAGCCAGTGTAGAGTAGCTAAAACAGGACTAACGTGTTCACTCCTTTTGGTATTCGTCAGGAGTCTAGCTGCAGAGTTTTCAATGAGCTGGAGTCTTCCAATAGCTTACTTGGGGAGACCAGTGAATAGTGCATTGCCGTGTCTAGTCGGCTAGATATAAAAGCATGAATTAGCTTCTCTGCATCATTGTGATTTATGAATGGTCTTACCTTCGCTATGTTTCTGAGATGAAAGAAAGCTATTTTGGTCACTTTGTTTAAATGGGCGTTGAAGTTCAAATCTGAGTCCAGGATGACTCGTCACCTCCGGTTTAATCCAAGTGGTTAAACTTCCTAGATTAGTTGTTAGCATCTCTCTTTTTGAGATAATAATAATGTATTATTATTATGATTATTATTATTATTATTAGGAGATGTGTGGTTGGACTCTGTCTCACAGGCAGGTTGCAGTGTAACATCAGAGGAGACTGGGTCAACTGTACATTCTCAAACTGCACCACTTAGAACTAACTAAATAATGCAGAGATTATTTGTATATAATTATATTCAATAACCGTAAGAAATTAAACAATATGAAGTGATTTGTAAATAGGAATACAGATTTGCCTTCCTGTTTTCATAAATATATTTTTCTCCCAGTTTGTCATGGGAGTTATTTTTACCCTCTCAAAGAACCGGAAATAACCGGAATCGAAAAGCAGAACCGGAATCGTTAAAATCCAAACGATATACCCAACACTATGTGTGATGCAGTAAAATCTTACCGCTCACTTACGTTAGCGGTGTTGTAAAAACCGTGGGAAAATGTAAAATACGATGACGAAGAAGAAGATTCCAGTAGCCCCAATTTTTGTCCATTCTGGACAAGTGAAAAATGTATTCGGACAGGTCAAATGCCAAACTCACTTGTCCATGGACAAGTACTCACTAAAAACTTTTTCTCACACTGATGTGGTGTCTCTACTTTAAAGAGTCCTCTCCTGCTGATGTTCAGGTGTATATCAGTATGTAGTGTCTCTACTTTAAAGAGTCCTCTCCTGCTGATGTTGAGGTGTATATCAGTATGTAGTGTCTCTACTTTAAAGAGTCATCTCCTGCTGATGTTCAGGTGTATATCAGTATGTAGTGTCTCTACTTTAAAGAGTCCTCTGCTGCTAATGTTCAGGTGTGTATGAGTATGGAGTGTCTCTACTGTGACATGTCTCCATCCTTTAATGTTCAAAAAGCTCTATATTTTGTGTTTGCACTAAAACCCATAACACACTACAGGAAAGGGAAAACCCCCAAAAGTGTTTTATTCCTTCTTTTATTCACATTTGTCACCTTTATTTTCCCCTGTCGTCTTTTTACATTTTCTCTGGATTGCCTCTCTCCTCCTCGTCTTCCTCGTTCCTCCCTTATCTCCTCTGTTCTCGTGTCCTTACCTCAGTTACCACGTCCTTCCCTGCTGCCCTTTTCCTTCATAACCTCACACCCCAGGATTCCTTCCTCTCCATCTGGAAACCCCGTCGATGATGGTCTCCTAAACACAAACAGCTGCTACATCAGGGAAATGTATCCGAGTCAATGTAGTATGTATGTCTTTACTCAACTGTTTCCTTTCAAATTTGACTTTCAAAACAGAAAGATCTGCCCTTCTGTTTTTAATTTTCTCATTCTGATGCGAAGACAACCATAATCAAAACATCCAATCCTGTACAGCAGGAAAAAAGAGCAGTACAATCCTCCTTGGCAATGAATGGGTCTTTGCTCTTTTCTATGCAAAACACCCAACCCCAATATATAAACATTATACATATTGAATGTATGTAAATAGCGGTGGCGTGATTCCAAATGTCCCCCGAGCTGGATGCCAATACCAGGTTCACAGTCTATCAATTCACATCAAAAGAGACCAATATTACAACGGAGGCTTGTGTCCACATGTCCTTGAATAATAACAGCATCAGTATTCATGTTTCCATCACTGCCGGCAGTCTCGGATGCAATGACGAGAAACAGCTTCTCAAACACCGCCGTACACATCATGGCGAGGGAAAAAAGCTTACATGCGAATTTGAAAAAAAAATATTCCAGGCTGATATCGACTGAAGATGCTGCATGTTTGATTCATGAAAGCAAACAGAAAGAACGAGATCAAAGTGTGTTTCACTGCAGAAATATTACAAGGAGTTGTATTACTTTCATATTTATTTCATGGACACGGACTGTGTGAACAATGTGTGAACAATGGTGAACAATGTGTGAGGTACGGGCTTCGGTTTGATCGTTTTCAAAATCAGGAAAGTGCACTTTGTACACCTGTTGATCAAAGTGTACTTGGTGGAGAGCACTCTTCTGATTTCTGTCGACAATTAAGGTGTTGGACGGGAAAAATGTCTATGCATGCCTATTAACTTATTCAACAACATCTGTCTTTCTTTTTGCAAGTTTGTTTTCTGTTGCCCCCATACTGTATACCAACCAATACCATACATTTTCCGGATAGAAAAAGGTAAATTAAGTTAGCATACCAGCTGCTTAAACAGTACACTATTATCATTATTAGTTTATCTACCGACTAATTTCACAATCGATTAATCATTTGGTGTCTAAAGGCCAGAAATATGGCAACATTTATTTTTTCTCTGACATTATTTTGACTTTTGTTCAACCAATGGATATTCAATTAGCATATAAAGAAACACAACAATGAAATATGAACAAACCAGTGTATTATTCACGCTGCTGGCATATAATAGACCAGAAATTATTATTGTCAATAGAAAACATAGTGGAGTACAAATACTTTGTTACTGTTAAGTACTTTGTTCTGGTACTTTACTCAAAATAAGTTACCATAGCTATGCAGATGACACACAAATTTACGTAACAATTTCACCAGGAGACGATGCTCCAATTCAAACACTGAGTAAGTGCATTGAACAAATCAATGACTGGATGTGTCAGAACTTTCTCCAATTAAACAAAGATAAAACTGAGGTAATGGTTTTTGGAGCCAAGGCAGAACGTTTAAAAGTTAGCGCTGAGCTTTAGTCCGCAATGTTCAAACCAACAGATAAAGCCAGGAATCTAGGTGTAGTCATGGACTCTGACCTGAGTTTCAACAGTCACATTAAAACAGTTACTAAATCAGCCTACTATCACCTAAAGAACATATCTAGGATTAAAAGACTAATGTCACAGCAGGATTTGGAAAAACTTGTCCATGCTTTTATCTTCAGTAGACTGGACTACTGCAATGGTGTCTTCACAGGTCTCACTAAAACATCTATTAGAAAGCTGCAGCTGATTCAGAACGCCGCTGCTCGAGTCCTCACTAACACTAAGAAAGTGGACCACATCACTCCTGTTCTGAAGTCTTCACACTGGCTTCCTGTGTGTCAAAGAATAGATTTCAAAATATTGCTGCTGGTTTATAAAGCACTGAATGGTTTAGGCCCAAAATACATTTCTGACCACCAATAACACACAATTATCCTTGCTTTTATTTATTGGTTTAATTCCATAATCTCGGGCTTTTTTGGTGTCCGTCAGGAACTGAATTTCAAAATAAAAATAACAGGAAACAGACGTAGGCCTGTAAGGGACATTTTGAGCATCATTGCGATTGTCAACATTTCTGAGTTTAGGATGGCCGAAAACACTACACTACCCATAATCCCCAGCTATCGTTTAGGACTACAGTTCCCGTAAGGTTATGCAGAGCGTCAAACAGCTGTGTGAAATGGAACGAAACCACGCCAGATTATCCAAAACTGGAATCGAACACGCCCCCCAGAACTACACATGCTGGCTATTGTGTTTCGCAAAATGTTCTATGGGACGTCTCTAATGAACGTTTTCGTTTTTCCCACAATTAGAAGTTGGCATTATTAAACACATTGGTGTTATCAAATGTAAAACATATAATTAATAAATGGGTGAAAATCACTTGTGTCCATAATGCGCAGCATTATATTAATGCCGTATACCCACATGACAGCTCATTGCTACTTTGTAATTCTACTCCACTACAATTCAGAGGTTATAATAACTTTGAATTATTAATGTGTATGTACAACATCTGAAGATGTATAGTTTTATGCAGGCTTTCACATCATTTTACAGCATATTGCTATAGACTACTATTTCAGACTCAGTATTTACATTCTTACATTCAAAGAAAATCAGTAATATCTTTAAAAACTACAGTCGTTTTCTATCAGCTGTGCACCGTTATGGTGTAAATATAACCTATCTATGAATTAGATCAAATGTAAAAGTCATTCGAATTAGTGTAGATACTGCAAGGAGACGTATTGTGTGAAGAGAAATGGAAGATGTTGTTTAATTGTTGATATATTTATGATCCACGTCAAGTATCCAGTTTCGGCGCCATTTCTTCCAGTTTTTCCAAAGGTCTTCTCATCAGGGCTCTCTAAATAAAGAAAGTTCTACGGCAGATCTGTAATATGTAATGCAGCTGAACCGTGTATTACAATGCCGTTATGTGATGACTTTCAAAGAGAAAAGCAAGAGCACTCGGAATTAAGTATTATTTTATACTTTTAAAATGTTTTCCGGATTTCATATAATATAAACACCAAATCCCAGCATGCATTGCGGCTAACACATCCAATCAACGAGCTTAAAACCATAGCTGAGGATCTTGGGTAATCTCTCGAAATGCCTACGTCTGTTTCCCGTTATATTTATTTTGAAATTCAGTTCCTGACGGACGCCAAAAAAGCCCGAGATTATGGAATTAAACCAATAAATAAAAGCAAGGATAATTGAGTGTTATTGGTGAGTAAATAACAGTGTGTTATTTTGAAAAGAATAACAAATTAGAAGGAAAAAAATATTAAAAAAATACAGATTTCAGTATCCTGAGGCTCTGAGCCCCATTTATTTTCCTCACAGACGACAACAAAAGTCCGAAATTATACGATTTAAAATAAAAGCAATATTTGTGGCTTGATATTGAGTAAGAACATGTTTTTATCAACCACACAGCTTCCGGTCTTCCACGACCCGACCGGAGAAAAAGACGTGCTGCAGCCTGCAGGCACGAAACACATTACCGGTAGAAATACATTGCTTTTAAAATCGTCCTGTGCAACACGAAAAAAAGGGGCAAATTGTGATGGTGAACACGAATCAATAGATTAAAAATCGTATTGGTGAACACGAAATGCCTTGAGACTGGGTTGGACTGTGTGAACGTAAACATTAATAGAATATCACTTCCTATCTTCAGAGCAATCTGACTATTATAACATTAGCGTTAAGAAAGCTTACTTAAATATCTGCCACAACATAAGTAACCGGATCAGAGTAACATTAAGTACAGTCCGCGGCACATCACTTCATAATGTATTATATATCTCCTTATCTGTATCAGCTGAGCCGTATCTGGCCGTGCAACACTCACAGCGTCACATACTGTATGCAGAAGTATTATTTTAAGCAACACATTAAGTTGACGAAACACTTGAGTCAAATGTAATTAAAGTCAGATCGTGTTTTAGACGGGGCAGTGATATCATAAACCTGTTAATGTACGCATTCAAACGCTTTTTCTGTTACCAGCTGTATTCACCTTGCAGGTGCAGCTCTGTGGCTTTTATCCTGGATAAAGTGTTTAAAACTTGTCAGGCCCCGAGCCTGTTTGTCAGGTCTCAGGCTCGAAAATGACATTCCCAGAACAACCTTACCTTATCTCCCCTTCTAAAAGGGTTAAATTAATAATCTTTTTTCTCAAAGTAATAATAAACCTGTGAGTTGGATGTAGAAAAGTCAGAATCAACATAGATGTTTTTTATTTGAAAGAAAATTCAGATTGAACATGGTAAAAAACTGTAAATTATAGTGTCCGTCCAAAAAATATGTTGTACTTATAGTGAAAACTAACCTTGGATGATGGGTTAGTAGACTAAAAGCTTTAGGATTCCAAAGTAACATATACTAAGTACCCTGTATCAAGATTGATGCAAAACAAGTGATATTTGACCTTTTTAGACAGATTTAGCAAAAAAAAACCTCTTCTGGGGCCATTTGGGTGGATTTTCCATATATCTGGCCCCCCTTGTTCGATGCTAACTTGCCTTAGAGGGGAGAAATATCGCTGCTCTGATATCAAGCAACGGAAAGCTGTTTTATTGCTTATGGATTATCACAACATTTCAAAGGGGACACAGACACATTGGATTAACCTATGGATTAACTACACCATTGTTTTTATCGTTTTAATGCCATTGAAGACCTGTTTAGACCAGAAAAAGATGAAGGTAAGCCATGTTAGCGTTGTGGGCTACCTAGCGCCACTTGTTTTGATGTACGTTTTTGTTGATAACGTCGCGAGTTTGTATATGTCAGTGTTGAGGTGGGTACCGTTAGATTCTATGTCTCTTTGCGATCATAAACGATGTGTTGGATGTGCACCTAAGATTAGTAATAAGGGAGCTAGGAGTGATTATCTGTGCAGTAATAGGTTAGCATTTTTCGCTCGGGTCATTTAGATGCTTCTTATGAGACTTGTGTTTTGTTTTGGTAAAAATGGTTTGTATCGTCAGTTAGCTGAGATTATTCCCGTTAATCCGGTATAACACATTAATAGGTTCTTAAATATTAAGATCCCCTGAGACACAGTGTCGTGAGTCATGGATGTTTAAAGTTTAACTTCTTAATTTTTGACTCGTATTAAAGTTCACTTTTCATTCAGGAAGTATGACGCTGCGCTGTCAGTACGCTTGTCCATGTTTGTGATTGGTCGAATGCTCCAAATACCACCCCTTTCATGTAAACGCGCACCTAACTAGATAGGACACGGCTGGCTTGAGCGATCCACTTGATAACCCGTGTCGTAAGACCGCTTAGCGAGAGCGCGTATGTTTTGGATTAGGCCAACCGGCTAACTCAAACATATCCAGGTTCGGTTGAACCAGCTTCGTAGTACAGGCCTCTTGTCTTCTCTAAAGAAGAGGGACCAATGGAAACGTTGTCATGTTGCCGTTGTTCAGCATGGAAACATTCATTAGCTAACAATGACATTATTGTTCTATTAATATAAAGGGAGGTCAGGTACTCTTTAAAACAGCTGCTAGCTATGGGTACTTTTTACTGAAGTACATTTCAAAGCCCTCTTCACTTTGACTTGAGTAAAGAAGTTTAGTCAGTACACCAGAGTATTTTTAAACACGAGTATCCGTACTTCTACTTGAGTAAAGGATGTGTGTACTTTTGCCATCTCTGTACATTTCTAAGTATAAATTCTGCATCTTAACGTCACCTCGGACCGAAGCGCTCCTCCTGCTGAAAGTTGTAATCATCTCTTCAAACTTGATTCCCCAGTCTGTTTCTATCTGTCTAACGCTGCCTCCGGAGTTTCATTACACATTCATCACTCTTCAGAGGGGGTGAGTAGGGGGGTGTATTAGGACGGTTGGTAATCATAAACCATGTCAGGATAAATACACCAGTGCATACACTTTGCAAATGAGGCGTCTCTCTCTCTCTCTCTCTCTCTCTCTCCTCTCTCTCTCTCTCTCTCTCTCTCTCTCTCTCTCTCTCTCTCTCTCTCTCTCTCTCTCTCTCTCTCTCTCTCTCTCTCTCTCTCTCTCCTCTCTCTCTCTCTCTCTCTCTCTCTCTCTCTCTCTCGCCTCTGAGCTAATGTTTGCTCGTTGATTGATGACATGCTGATCTGAGAGGAGTTTCACGTTCTGACCACAGAAAATAAAGCAAATAAAGCAGAGCCGCGCTGTCACTTCAGTTCCGCTAGCATCGTTCAATATGCTGGGGGAGCTTCCAAAATGGAAATGTACCAACATGAGCGAACACTGGAGTAATGCCAAAAGAAGATGACTTAAAGTAAAGAGTGTCTCAGTTCAATACCCATAACTCAACATTAACATGCTGGAATCTCTAATAATAGAAGGGTGTGTTTAGTTGAAATATATAAAGTTGGTTTATAACAAAATTATTGGTGATTTCCATCTGTATACTTCCTAAAAGACACCTTACATAATATCAATGTTTATGCGATACCAATATTTCGCTAAGTTGTGACCCAACAAACAGTACAAATATTGTGGTCATCACAAAATGTATTTGAGATAAAGCTGATGGTAGGTCAAAACCGACATTTTAACAATGCTTGTTTTGCATATATATTGATGTCATATTTAACTAAAACGTTTTTTATCTGCCAAAATACTCGGAAAAACTGTAATCCTTTGATATGTTCAAGATCTTCAAGTTATAACAAAAAACAACAACACAGATGCTGGCAAGAAACATTGGGAAGTTGTTTTTGTTTTAAGTTGATCTATGACAAAAAGTCATTTATTGCTGACTTCCATGTCCATGCTTTTTCCAAGCCACTTGTGCAAACATAAAATCAGTTTGTATGGAGATGATACAATTCAATTCAATTAAAAACCTTTATTGATCCAGGTAAAATCCCATTGAGATCCATGATCTCTTTTTCAAGGCAGACCTGCAGCAGTAGGTTCCACAAGAAGACATACAAACATAAACAACAGAACAACAAAAGGACATCATACAGCAAAATGTACAGGGATTACAATTTACATATTTAACCACATGTCCAGGTACCAACGGCATCTGATTTTGTAGCATCCAACCGAGCTTTAAAAACATGTAGTGGTACTAGCTTGGTCATTTTCCAT
This sequence comes from Champsocephalus esox, assembly GCA_036324585.1. NCBI lineage: Eukaryota > Metazoa > Chordata > Actinopteri > Perciformes > Channichthyidae > Champsocephalus > Champsocephalus esox. The sequence goes on along the minus strand of CM070498.1, from coordinate 6,070,441 downwards.
TCGTTTTACAGACAGATTGTATTCCAACAGAAATGCTTTTTGTCGGTCAAAACCCAAACTTCCGCTAGTTTTGTTTTGCAGAAATGTTGATCTCATTGTTAACTGCAGACTTAAATGAGGCACTACACCGCCAAGTCAATGGTTTGAAAACAGATGCTACAAAGAACAACAGATTGTAACTTAAATGTTTATGCTAATTCATAACTTTTTTCTGAAGAATCTAGGTCCTCTAGAAAACATTTGGGATGCAAAACCCAAAATTAACTTTTGTCCGCCACTTGTGTCAATTAACGTCAACTCTGCAATTCCAAAAAGGTCCTCGAATGTTCTTAGTTATGACTGAAAGAGACGTAAATCCCCCTTTTCTCCCACATGAATGCAACATATGGATGCCTAAATAGGATTATATACTGCAATCCAATATGGCGCTCCATTAATTCCAATGGCAGTTGTTCACAGGAACAATTGCCAATTCAAGTGCTATGCATCTGCTCATATTGGCCGTGGAGATTAACAGCGCGTACATTTCACTTGGTTTGGTTTTATTAGCAGCTGTTCAACATATTGATAAATTGTCACATTACCGGAGACAGGCCGTTTCTCAATGTCGAGTACACCTGCTGCAGAGCCACTATTTCAAGTATACTACGTCATCGAGAGGCGCCACATGCTGGGCATTTAAACCGTCCTTCGGCGCCACTCGATGACGTAGTATACTTGAAATAGTGGCTCTGCAGCAGGATTACTCGACATTGAGAGTGAGCTCTCTGATTGGCTGTCCAGTTGGAGTGCAGGAGTGGTGGATTACAGGTAACAGGAATACGTGACTTTGTTTGTCAAGGCAAGTTATTTATATAGCACCTTTCAACACAAGGTAATTCAGTGCTTTAAAAAATGAAAGACATTAAGAGCATTAAGAAGCATATTATAACATGGCATTTAAAAACACTAATTTAAAAGGAAAGATAATAAAGCATGAATAACAAAGGTACATTAATTACAGGTACAGTACAGTGTGAGATACACACATCTGAAAGGTTTAGCTCTGACTCTGACTAGTTTTCTTTGACCTCACTTTCTTTCTACTTTCTTTTTTAACGTATCATTTAGTTATCTCAAGTGTTTCATGCCAAACAAACCCCGCTTTGGAAAAGTCTAATCTGCAACCCAATATTCCGAAAATTCTACGGAGCCTGGCCGTATTTGTGTAGCATATAAAATGTATGTGCTCCCAGACATTCATGGGGCTTGCTAGTTTTGGACCCCATCTTGTAACGAATTACATTTTTAGTTGGATTAATAATTTCCTTACGGACCGTCCTCAGACAGTGAAAATAGGCCCTTATTGCTCCTCCGCCCGCACCCTCAGCACTGGCTCCCCGCAGGGCTGCGTGCTGAGCCCTCTACTCTACACTCTCTACACACACGACTGCTCTCCCAATCACCCCTCCAACTCCATTATCAAATGTGCAGATGACACCACTGTGGTCGGCCAAATATATAAGGGAGACGACGAGTCGGCATACAGAGACGAGATCCTGAAGCCGTCTGCGTCGTGTTCAGCTAACAACCATCTGAACACAAGCAAAACAAAATAAATCATCATAGACTTCAGAAAGCACCGTCCAGAACCCGCCCCCCTTCACCTCAATGGAGAGAGAGTGGAGAGGGTCTCCACATTTACGTTCCTGGGGGTTCACATCTCGGAGAGCGTCAGCTGGACGGCACCCACCACTGCAGCAGTTAAGAAGGCCCAGCAGCGACTTCACTTCCTGAGGGTGCTTCGGAGAAACCGACTGAACAAGAAGCTGCTGGTGTCCTTCTACCGGGCGACCATCGAGAGCTGCCCTCTCTGGAACACATCTCCACCTCCCCTGCCCTCTCTGGAACACATCACTCGTGCCCTGGAACACTCCCACTCCCGCTGCCCTCTCTGGAACACATCTCCACTCCCCCTGCCCTCTCTGGAACACATCTCCTCCCCGCTGCCCTCTCTGGAACACATCTCCACCTCCCGCTGCCCTCTCTGGAACACATCTCCACCTCCCGCTGCCCTCTCTGGAACACATCTCCACCTCCCGCTGCCCTCTCTGGAACACAGCTCCACTCCCGCTGCCCTCTCTGGAACACATCTCCACCTCCCCCTGCCCTCTCTGGAACACATCTCCACCTCCCCCTGCCCTCCCCTGCTCTTGGAACACATCTCCACCTCCCGCTGCCCACTCTGGAACACATCTCCACCTCCCCCTGCCCTCTCTGGAACACATCTCCACCTCCCGCTGCCCTCTCTGGAACACATCTCCACCTCCCGCTGCCCACTCTGGAACACATCTCCACCTCCCGCTGCCCACTCTGGAACACATCTCCACCTCCCGCTGCCCTCTCTGGAACACATCTCCACCTCCCGCTGCCTCTCTGGAACACATCTCCACCTCCCGCTGCCCTCTCTGGAACACATCTCCACCTCCCGCTGCCCTCTCTGGAGCACATCTCCACCTCCCGCTGCCCTCTCTGGAACACATCTCCACCTCCCGCTGCCCTCTCTGGAGCACATCTCCACCTCCCGCTGCCCTCTCTGGAACACATCTCCTCCTCCCGCTGCCTCAGCAGAGCTAACTAAATGATAAAGGACAGCTCTCACCCGGGTCACAGACTGTTCTCTCTCCTGCCTTCTGGGAGGAGAGACAGGAGCTTCAAGTCATGGACAAACAGACTCAAAAACAGTTTCTACCCCTGGGCCGTAAGGCTGCTCAACCACCACACATAATGCAATAACTGTAACAATTCTCACACATACACACACTTTTAATGCACTTTATATACTATTTTTGTATCAATATTTGTAACTATTTATTCCCCCGTATGATTGTATGTTGTCTGTCCTATTGCCGTGTTTTTTAGTGTTATGTATTTGTTTGTATTTTTTGAACACCGGGACAGAGTTGCACTCTGAATCTCGTTATACTCTGTGAATTATGCTGTATTGCTGTTTTAATAACTTTTAAATGTTATTTTATCTTGTTCTAATAACTTTTAAATTCTATTTGATCATGTTTTATCACCACTGTAAAGCGTCTTTGAGCACCTGGAAAAGCGCTTTTAAATGCAATGTATTATTATTATTACTCTGTGTATAATGACAATAAAAGGCTTTAACTTTAACTTAACTTAAAATAACCCTGTATTTACGAGTGCCATCTCTAAACTTCATAGTGTCCATTGCAGCTTTTAAATAATTTACCTGATGTCCTCCTCGCTGCTGTTCCTATATTTAATCCTTCAAGTTGTCCAGGAGGGGTTTGCAGATACTGTGTATAATTAAACAGGGAACATGTCTTGACACAGCGTTTTCCTGCAGCAGGTGTATCACAGAGGGACAGGCAGCCAGACATCGAGCAGTGACAGTTTCCTCGCTCTGCTTTCACTTTTTTTTTGAACCTCTTTTATCATTTTCCTCAGCCCTCGGGCTCAGATGCGAGCCGTTTGCATTTTTCTTGTTTTGATGTATTTCAGGTTTTTCCCCCATCGTTTCTCAGCTTGCAGGTGAAGTGTCGGGCGCTGTCTCTCTCTTTACGTTGCCATCAGCATTCCACAAGGTGTGTGTTTGTGAAGCGTGGGATTTTTCAGCCCTTTCTGTTTCTGTTTCACCTCCAGCCTGAACAACCACAAATTATTCATGCGGTGTCAAGGAGCTGCAGCAGCATGTGCCTGAGGGGACAGTGTGCATGTGTGTGTGTGTGTGTGTGTGTGTGTGTGTGTGTGTGTGTGTGTGTGTATATTATGCAGAGGTGGGAAGAATTGGAGTACAAATACTTCGTTACTGTACTAAAGTACATTTTTCTGGTATCACTCCACTACTTATTTTTCTGACGACTTTTTCTTTCTACTTCTCTCATTTCCCAAACAGCTGGTTCCTTTAGTCTGAATGTGTGTTTGGTGCGTGATCATTATTCTTTAGAGTCACTGCATGCCTATTGGTTGGAACACGATCCGTGTATCCATCACTTCCTGGTCTCCTCTAAAGAAGAGGGACCAATGGAAACGTTGTCATGTTGCCGTTGTTCAGCATGGAAACATTCATTAGCTAACAATGACATTATTGTTCTATTGATATAAAGGGAGGTCAGGTACTCTTTAAAACAGCTGCTAGCTATGGGTACTTTTAAAATCCCATACTTCTTTACTTTTACTTCAGTAAATAAGTTTAGTCAGTACTTCTACTTTCACCAGAGTATTTTTAAACACGAGTATCCGTACTTCTACTTGAGCAAAGGATGTGTTTACTTTTGCCACCTCTGATATTATTCAAGCTGGGGTATTGTGTGTGTTATGCCAGCATGTGTGTGTGTTTGTGTGTGTGTGTGTGTGTGTGTGTGTTGTAATTCCCACTCCAAATCAAAGTCCCTGACAGCTGCCTTAATGCTGGCTGCCTCTCAGGTGATGAAGAGCCGCTGCTCGTCGCCACAGATACCTCCATCACTCCCACCTCCCCCCCCCCTCTCACTTTCCTCTCCCTCCTCCCTGTTGACGGCAGATCAATCACTACGTCCACTCACCGCTCTGTATCCCTGACACTGACATGTATAATTAAAGTTTATTCCCCCGGACCTCCCTGCTCTGCTCCTTCTCGCAGAAGATGATAAATATGAAATGGGCTTTTCACATTTCAGAAATCAGTGGGGAAGTGTGGAGGAAACCCCTCCTATTGGTCAGGGGGGGGGAGACCCCTCAGGTACAATGCATTGGATTTTTGTTTTAAAAATTGTGCAGGAGCCTCGAAGATTCATCTTGAACTTTTCAGCATTTTATCTCTCGAAGAAAAAGGTAAGAGTGCCTTTAAAGGTGGGGTATGTAATGTATTTCAGAAACACGTTGTTATATCCCATGGAATGCTCTTAGCATCCCGATAGCAATGAATATATTAAATGCGTTGACAATATATTGAAACATGTCATCTGTGGAAGCCGTGGTGCTGTAGCCAGCGTTCTTGCTGTGAGCCGTGCTTGAATGTTAAAGCAACACATACTGTGTGTTTCAGGCTGAAGCAGACACTGCGAGGGCCCTGCACAAACGGACCCTCGTAATGAGCTACTCAGAGCACCGAAAGCTTTTGATAAAAAAAAACAAGCTCGAGGTGGAAACATTGGACAAAGAAAGACAGGTAATTTTGTAACATTCAGTCATTTGTTTTCAAGTCAAATGAAAGGTGCTTAAGGTGACCTTTACATATTGTAGGATACCTAAAAGAGAAAACCAAAATCATGTTTGTTTCTCTCGTTCCTTCAGGAATGGCTGAATAAATAAAGACTCCAACAAAGATCAGCCATGGCCTCTCTCTCTCTCTCTCTCTCTGAGTGTTATTCTTTTATTAAGCAAATAATAATGCGATGGCTTCTCTGACAGCCCTGCTAGTTGGGTAGTCCAGGGTGATGGGGTCTACCATATCAGGAGGTTTGCAGGAGGGGCCCTCTCCTTCCACATGTGCAGCACACAGGACGTTATGATGCGGCAAGCTCTTTCAGGGGCCACTCTGAGCCCCCGCAGGCAGGTGATCCCAAAGGTCATTTCAATCCTGACCCTGGTTTTGGCATGGGTCACATTGAAAGGTGTGTGTGGCCCTTCACCAGGGTCAGGATACGGGGTCATCAGGAAAGGCTGGCAGGCATAGCCCCTGTCCCCGAGCAGCCCTCCACTGAAGAGCCCTGCAGATTAGGAACATGTCCATAATAATACCACAGAAGGCAGTTTAAGAAGCACAACACAAGAAGAATGGACAGTTGCCATACCCTGCTCGAGTTTGTGACACGGTGAGTCATGGACTGACCCTCCACTTTGCCTCAAGGCTCCTGATTATACCGCTGTGGTCACATGTGTCCTGCAAAAGCATGTGGGGTTAACAAGCCTACTTCCACAATACGAGCATCATAGTCAGTGTAGAATCAATGTTGAGGCTGTGGAATGATTTGCGATGTACATAGTAGCGCAAAGCGATACATACAGTCTGCGGCACTGTAAGGGCACAACTCCGATGTGTGGCTTTAGCAATATGTGGCTCGAGGAGCTGACACAGATAAGTCAGCCCTTCTGACGAGAACCTGCTTTCATACAAAGACTCTTCAGGGAGAGCCAGAGGGTTTAGTCTGTCCCTACAGATCCTCTGCCGCCTGAGAGCGCCTCGCTCCGAGCTCCACAGTGTCATCGACAAATGACGACGTCATATTCGCACAGATTTCATTGGTCGTGTCAGGGACCAAGCAGTAAGGCAACAGGACACGGGAGTGGTTTAAATAAACTAGGGTTTGTATCAGTGATGTTACGTATTGCGCCGAGGCTTCGGAGCGTGTGTCGAGCAATCCTCGAAGCTTTTTGTGAAGCATGTATCGAGGCTTGTATCGTTTTGGGCCAGTGACGTCATCGATGACGAGCGAAGCCTCGCTGCCTGTCGATACCACGTGACTGCTTCACGAAGCGATTCAGATCGGTTGAACCGTTGAACCACAACGCTCATAATACCTGGATGTATACTAAGAACCATATTACCCCTCCTGTACCCGGCGGGCCCAGGGACACGATGGAATCAAGAGAGCTCAGACCCTCACTCATATAGAGGTCGGAACATGTCATAAGTATAAATAGATACAAGCATTAATACATGTAGGAATGAAAACATGAATACATACAGGAATAAATATGTTGTAGTGTTGTCAGGGAGCTTTAGCGTGTGTGCTGTGGCTCAGCCGGAAAGCAGTTGACTCACGACCGCAGGGTCCCTGGTTCAACGACCGGCACAAGCAAGAGGGGGAAAAAACAAAACATGAAGAAACTAGGGCATCACTCGACGGTGCTTATTGTATGAGTCAAATGTACAACTTGCGAATGTTGTATACGTGAAATTGCCAATTGCCATATTAAAATATCAGCTGCAATTAACGACATGAAGAAGGCAGTGTCTGCAGAGCATCAGGCTAATGGAGATGCATCTTATTTCCAGCATTCTTTATTTACCATTCATTCTTTGTATATGATAATGTATCTGTACAGGAGGAAGAGTGACACACTGTCTGTCTAGTTGGCTTACATAACAGTTAAAGTTTACAGCCTAAAAAACATGGAGAATTTTTTCCCCTTTTTTTCATTTTGATGTCACTTTGCACATTTCATGGTGACGCTCAGCCTCTCCCCTTAACTCCTAACAGTCATCATCATGTCCACCACAACACAGAGAAATACTTTAATGCACAATGCTTTGCGCACGGACCAATTCCAAAAACCCATGCGGAGAATGGCTGAACCGACGCAGCACACATTGAAATGTAAGTACGTAGTGGTGTAGAACATGTGTTGGTAAATATGTTCCATTTGTTATCACCAAACATGTGTTCCGTGAAAGTAAAGCAAGTTCATAATTAGATAGACATCGTGAGGTATTTATTTTCCGTACAGTTTATGTTGAAACCGTTAGAGAGACACTTGTTAGTCTGTTCCATTCTTCTTCGTTTTCCGAAGCCGTGGCTTGGAAGTATACTTGCTTCGTTTCTGAAGGAAGTGACTTGGAAGTACGTGACTACCAAGCCAGCATCGTCGAGATTGAGAAACGGCCAGAGGCTCTGCAGCATGTGTACTCGACATTGAGAAATGGCCAGTCTATTATGGAGCACTCACCCGGGAGAAGAGTCACAGCTGCAGCCAATCAGCAATCAGTGGGGGAGACAGGTGTGTTCATTAAGAAAAGGCTGCTGACAGTAATCTGCCTCGATCCGCCGGTTTAAAAGCTTATATTGATCTTGTTTTCTTTCTTTACTTTCATTAAAATATTGTAAATATAAATGTCTGATATTGACAGTAATTTATCAAATTGGCTCCAAAAAACTATAGTTAAAAATGGTAATGTGCAATGTCGTGCATATTTGGGTGTAGGTGCATAAAAGAGAAATTGGCTCAGAAAAATAATAGACTGAACCACTCTCTCTCTCTGTCTGTCTCACACACACACACACACACACACACACACACACACACACACCCACACACACACACCAGAAATGAAACACATAATGATTTCCTCATTAAAACCCTTTTTAATGCATGAAGAGATAATTTATTCATGAAAATTAAAAAATGATTCATTCCGGCAGCCGTTGTGTTCAGATATATTGTAGTATTGTTATTATAAGAGTAACTGCAGCATTGTGCATGCTCGACAGATTAAAATAGTTTTGATCACCTCTGAAAATTACAGTTTTAGCAGGTAGCTCCGTTAATTAGCGCCGCAGACATTACCTGGCAGTCAGCAGATCCAATAACATGTCTCTTTTTTTTCGTGATTATTATTTTAAAATTCAGGCTTAAGGTGCACTTAGTTTTGCTCAGTTGACTGCTTTCCTTTGAATTGTTTTCCAGTTTCTTTAACTTGCCAGTATTTTGTTCAGCAAACTTTTTGAACTTTGTTAGAAAAAGGTTTCTAGGAAGTAAAAAGTATTATAAATAATAATGGTATGCCCAAATGGAGCCTGCGTCCATAAGTAGATGAGTTTATAAGAGTTTATAAAGCAGAAAAGTTAAAAAAATACTTGAATGTCTTGTCTCTACTTTAAAGAGTCCTCTCCTGCTGATGTTCAGGTGTATATCAGTATGTAGTGTCTCTACTTTAAAGAGGTCTCTCCTGCTGATGTTCAGGTGTATATCAGTATGTAGTGTCTCTACTTTAAAGAGTCCTCTCCTGCTGATGTTCAGGTGTATATCAGTATGTAGTGTCTCTACTTTAAAGAGTCCTCTCCTGCTGATGTTCAGGTGTATATCAGTATGTAGTGTCTCTACTTTAAAGAGTCCTCTCCTGCTGATGTTCAGGTGTATATCAGTATGTAGTGTCTCTACTTTAAAGAGTCCTCTCCTGCTGATGTTCAGGTGTATACCAGTATGTAGTGTCTCTCCTCTGACATGTCTCCATGCTTTAATGTTCAAACAGCTCTTTATTCTTCTCATAATGCCTGTGCTGCGGCACCTCTGTTCACCCTCTGTCTGAAACCAGATCCCAGTCTGCTCTGATTGTTTAGCTGGCCAGTACCCAATCGGGCAGCTAAACAATCAAATGGTGCGCTCATAACGGTCAAAAAGTAAAATATGGATCGCTTGACACTTCTCACACTCAAGGACCAAAGACTTGGGAAATTCCAAAGAAAAATCATCATGTGGTCTCTTTCACTATTTAAAGTGGACCTATCATGCTATATCTGAAACATTATATTGTAGGGCCATACCTATATAAAACATGTCTGTGAAGTTTTTTTTTCAAAATACCAAACAGATCATTTCGCTCTATTTGTTCTTTTCCAGCCCTGTTTTTGCAAGGGCTGATTCTGCTTTCGTGGCAGACTACAGCGCCACTTACAGGCCTGGCAGATGTACTACAGCGTCTCCAGCGCTTTCGAGTGGTCTCTCATGATAGGTGGAGAGTTGCCCATGTAGGCGGAGCACCCCTTTTCTGACATCAGAAAAATTCAAATAATAATCAGCTCCATTGCAGCCCCGTTTTTAGAGATTTGGGTATGGAGGAAAAGAGAGAGGGTTGTGTTTTCTGACACTTGGTGAGTTCCCTGACACACCGGGGACACATATTCATGTATAAAAGTCGTACAAAAGTACATTTTGCATGATAAGTCCCTTTTAAGTAACGTACCACTATATCAAATCAAATCAAATCAAGTTTTATTTATAAAGCACATTTATAAGCGATTTTTGGTCGAGCCAAAGTGCTGTACATAAAATAAAAATAGCCTACAGTCGAGACACTTTACAGAAAATACAACAGCACAGTGTGTACAGAATATCAGTATGAGAAAAACGACACCCTCTGTCCGTAGACCCTCTGTCCTTAGACCCTCTGTCCTTAGACCCTCTGTCCTCAGACCCTCTGTCCTTAGACCCTCTGTTCTTAGACCCTCTGTCCTTAGACCCTCACATCGTACAAGGAAAAACTTCCGGAGAAAACCCACAGTTTAAAGGGAACATGGGAGAAACCTCAGGGAGAGCAGCAGAGGAGGGATCCCTCTCCCAGGACGGACAGACGTGCAATAGATGCCGTGTGTGAATCCAAGAGATAATACATGATACAGCATATAGACCGAATGTTAGGAAATGCATGTGTCTGTAATAAGAAGATGAATCCACGAAGATGTCAGCTATATATATCTATATATATGTCTAATAGAAGCCACTGTTTTTAATTTTAAAGGGTTAATTGAAAAGTCTGTCATGTTTTGCTACAACAAACGTTATGATGGTAACAGGGAACTGCTTTAGGCTGGTTTAGGTCCTATCTATCTGAACGCTCTCAGTTTGTACGTGTCAACGATGAATCTTCCACGCAAACCAAAGTTAGCCATGGAGTGCCACAGGGCTCAGTGCTCGGACCTATTTTGTTCACATTATATATGCTTCCGTGAGGCAATATTATAAGGAATCATTCTGTAAACTTTCATTGTTATGCGGATGATACTCAACTATATTTATCAATTAAGCCTGATGAAATTAATCATCTAAATAAAATTCAAGACTGCCTTAAGGACTTAAAAACGTGGATGACCTTAAACTTTTTGATGTTAAACACGACCAAAACTGAGGTTATTGTACTTGGCCCGAAGAATCTACGAAACAAATTATCTAAAGACATATTAACTATGCATGGCATTAATTTGGCCTCCAGTGAGACTGTAAGGAATCTTGGTGTTATATTTGATCAGGATTTATCCTTTAACGCCCACATAAAATCAATTTCAAGGACCGCCTACTTCCATCTACGTAACATTGCAAAAATCAGGCATATCTTACCTCAAAACGATGCAGAGAAACTAGTCCATGCATTTGTTACTTCGAGGCTGGATTATTGTAACTCTTTACTATCAGGGAGTACCAAGAAGTCAATCAACTCGCTTCAGCTGATTCAAAATGCTGTGGCTCGTGTACTAACCAGAGTTAGGAAAAGGGACCACATTACTCCTGTTCTGGCTGCCTTACACTGGCTCCCTATAGAACACAGGATAGAATTTAAAATTCTTCTTCTCGCCTACAAAGCCCTTAATGGGCAGGCGCCATCTTACCTTAAATAACTCATTATACCCTACTGTCCTACTAGGGCATTGCGTTCCAAGAATGCAGGGTTGTTGGTTGTTCCTAGAGTCTCTAAAAGTACAATGGGAGCCAGAGCCTTTTCTTATCAAGCTCCACATTTGTGGAATCAGCTTCCAGTTTGTGTTCGGGCGGCAGACACCCTATCCGTTTTTAAGAGTGCGCTTAAGACCTTCCTTTTTGATAAAGCGTATAGTTAGGGCTGATTAGATTCAGCCCCTAGTTTTGCTGATATAGGCTTAGTTTGTCGGGGGACATCTTACTTCTTCCTTCTCTCTGTCTATACCCGTGTACTCTCATGTTCCGATGAACCCAGCTTCCCCAAATGTCTTTCTTTTTGGGGTCTATATATGCTGGGATCCGGAGTCATGGATGATCCTGCGGTCTTGTGTCCTGGATCGCGAGCCCTGGATCTTGAGTCGTGGCTGTGGTCCTGGATCATAGGTCCTGGATGGATATCCTCGTGGATTCATCTTCCTATTATACACACATGCATTTCCAAACATTTGGACTACCTATGTTGCAAATGTATTATCTTTTCAATTTACACACGGCATCTATTGCACATCTGTCCGTCCTGGGAGAGGGATCCCTCCTCTGTTGCTCTCCCTGAGGTTTCTCCCATTTTTCCCTTTAAATCGGGTTTTCTTTGGAAGTTTTTCCTTGTACGATGTGAGGGTCTAAGGACAGAGGGTGTCGTATTGTCATACTGATATTCTGTACACACTGTGAAGACCACTGAGACAAATGTAACATTTGTGATATTGGGCTATATAAATAAACATTGATTGATTGAACTAGCCAACAGCGGCAATAGTCACTTTCGTTGAAGGCAGAGCGGGTATGTGTGCGCCATTTGACTAAACTACACGGTGGAAATTCAAAATCAAGTGTTCACAGTGTACGACTTTTTAAGCTGTATTTTGTTCTATATTGCTGCCAACCTTCCAAAAAGCAACTATCCAACTGTGACTGATTAGCAGATCCGTTAAACTTTGAATTGTTTCTGTTTTTCTTCCAGCTTGTACTTTGTTTTCCTGTTTCTACATTCAGTGGACTAAAATGCCTCCAGGCAGCGACACTCTGAGAACTTTAAAAGTGTTTAATTCAAAGAGCAGACAGTGTTTATTTTCCTCAACCTGTTTCTCTTTTGAACTTCCACACGCACGTCAGAAAGGCAAAAACACATCTTTGTTTTAATAATGTTTTATGCATCTCTGCGCCTCACACTCTAATGACACTGAAGAGATGTGAGGCCGGGAGAATAAAAGTATTAGTCTGCAGAACGACGAGGCCTTTCAGAGTTCAGGTGGAGAGCCTGGATATTTAACACACAGAGGCTGATCCGGGTTAATCTGGCCTTTTGCTCGCTGGCAGGGTTCAGTGCCGATGAGTCGGATGATAGCGACCACCGAGAGGAAACTTCAAAGGTCGAGGACTCGGACGCCTCCTGATCCACCCGCAGCGACGATAAGACCACAACGAATATGAAACCACCGCTAGGACAATGACCTGCTGTGACCCCAACACCAACAAACAACACACAGAAAGATACATGACCTTTACAGAGGCTGAGAACCTGAGTCAGTGTTGTCTTTGTAACAAAACCCTGAGAGACCAGAAAATAAACTGAAATGTTGAAAATAACAAACACAACATTATTATTTGAAGAGGCCCTATTGTGCCTACTATCCCTGTAGTGCAGGGGTGGGGAACCTTTTTCCTCTCAAGGAAAATTTCTATTTTTTCAACATTCTCCGAGGGCCGTACAATTTATTGACCTCTGCTTAAAAATCACAGACCATTCATTTCACCTTTCTTTCATGCTGTGCAGAAAAAGCAACCTGATCCAGATATCTTGCCATGACTCGTGCATGCACGTGCACGGTGTGGTATGACCACCAAACAGAAAGATATGGACACAAGATGTGTGCAAATGTATTTAGTTTCCTATCCATGTGGACATGATTTAAGTGGGGGGGGCGGGACTTAACCTCCTCTAGGGGGGTCCGGGGGGCATGCTCCCCCGGGAAGATTTGTTTTTCTTAAATGTTGAAGTTAAAAGCTTCAATTTGGATCACTTTGAGAGCAACATGAAGAGATCTATGGATACATCTTTCAACACCCATATGAAACAGAACTGTAAGCAGATTTACTTTTTCTTTATGGATATTTTACAAATCACTCCCCTTTCAAACTGTATTCTTGTTGATTAATATCAACTTGTGTTTACCGTCATATAGTATTTTATACCTGTTTACTTTATTGTCTTGTTTTTTGATAATGTTCATATAAAGATGTGCCTTTACCTCACTGGTTGGAGAACAAGCTTCTTATATTCGTTAGCATAGCGAGCTAACCATATGCTAATAACAACAAAGCTATTGAATGTATGATCAGTATGACAGATCGCGACAGGGCAACTAAGACACAGCCACGCAGAAACTGCAGCATGTGTACGGATTTATGGGTACTGCAATTTTTGAAGTGCCGGAGCGACGTTCTGGTGCACTCCGTCAGAACTGGACCCCTGTCAGACGAGACATATACCACGTGATTACACGTTAGGCTGTAGTTCCTTTATAGCCCAACATTAGCTGCCTTTAGCTTAGCGGTGGTGGCGTGAAGTCATGTGACCGTGCTGTAGTTCCTTTATAGCCCAACATTAGCCACCTTTAGCTTAGCGGTGGTGGCGTGAAGTCATGTGACCGTGCTGTAGTTCCTTTATAGCCAAACATTAGCTGCCTTTAGCTTCGCGGTGGTGGCGTGAAGTCATGTGACCGTGCTGTAGTTCCTTTATAGCCCAACATTAGCTGCCTTTAGCTTAGCGATGGTTACGTGAAGTCATGTGACCGTGCATATTGCCACAGAGTTTATTTGTTATCCCCATTGGCATTTGGTCTTAAGGTGTGTTGGTACATTTGGGGTTTGCCTACATAAATACTTAATCACTGCACCACATCCATAAGGTCACCATACTGTCATGGTGGTTTAAGTTGCCTCTCATCACCTCATCCTTCACCTGTCAGACTTGTATCACTACTTTAAATGAAACTTAAGGCTCAGGCTATAGCTACCAATCTTTGAATGTTTTCCAAATCGCAGTGATAAAGTTTTACTTTATTTAAACTTCAGTTGTGTCAGATTGGAGTCAGATTACAGACAGACTGCTTTGGTTGGCATTTCCATCGTTTGGCACTTTCTTGATTATATCAGAGTGTTTCTGTGTCACTGAGGCCGTAATTCTGCCTCGTTTTCCCTCCGCCTGTCCGTCAGCTGCACACACACACACACACACACACACACACACACACACACACACACACACACACACACACACACATATACACGCTCTCACACACACACATGCGCTAACAGGCTGTCGGGCGTATTGCCCCGGTCATGATTTTTGCAAATGAAGCTCGGCTGCAAATCACGGCTGGCCCTGAATCAGCATCTCTTTCATAAAGCCTGATTTCCAGACGCTGCATGTTCTGCAGATCTGACAGAGCGCTGTGCTGGTAGTCTGCAGAACATAAATACGCCAACTTATACCCGGGCTATATGTGAAATATGTGTTTCTATGGAAACAGCGATTAGTTGTTGACCCAACAAACGTCCCTTTCCTCCCACATCGTCCCCCAAAAGAGAAGCAACATCATGGGATATTTAAGCCCATTTATGTTCTTAATTTAAAGGGGACCTATCATGTAAAATGCACTTTGTGATGTATTTTATACAAAAAGATGTGTCCCTGGTGTGTCGGGGAAGTCACGCAGCGTCAGAAAATAAAACCCTCTCTCTCTTCCTCCGTACCCAAATCTTTTAAAAACGGGGTAACGAGTGGATACAGATTTGCTGCCGATCTGACGTCAAATCGGCGGCGGACCCACAGAAAGTCACTATCAGAAAAAATATCTGACGTGTTTTGGACGTAATCTCGTCTTTGTTTACATTAGCAAGCCTCGCTAACACTAGAGCTAACCTGTACTGGAGAGCATGTGTTTAAAAAGCAGCAAATAAAAAAAGGAACTCACCTTGTGATAAACCCGCAAGAGAAAAATAATTTGAGCTCCATACTGTTTCAGAGATAATCCTTGATGTGGTTTAGAACAGGATGGCGTTTTATCAAAGCAGAATGTAACTCTATCTCCAGTAGAATTCTGTTCAGGCATTAGCTCCGCCTCCTCTTTTTTTTTCAAGCTAAGGACCCAAGATCCGTGTTTATCTAACAGGGCTAACAGAGGGCTATGAGCAGTATGAGGCATGGCTGCAACGGGTGATCTGTTTGGTATTTTAAGCAAAAAGCTTCACAGACATGTTTTCGATAGTTATATATATATATAAATATATTATAATGTATAATGTCCTTTATTGTTTTATGTTTCATGTGGAACCTATATGCTGCAGGTCTCCCTTGAAAAAGAGATCTATGATCTCAAGGGACCAATCTGGATAAATAAAGGTTTGAAATTAAATTAAATGAAATAGGTATACGGCCCTACAATATATTTTTCCAATTTAGCATAATAGGTCCACTTTAAGAGGTTCTTGTTTCAGGAATATGTCATATGTCCAGTTATAGAAAGTAATTAAGTACTCAATTATTGTACTTTTTCAAGGTCATTGTACCTTACTTGATTTTGAAGCCTGAGGAAAATATTGTACTCCACTACATTGATTTGAACACTTACCGTTTGTACACATATGAACCAGCAGAAAGGTATAATTCAGTACAAAATAAGAACTAAAAAACACAGTCAAGGATCTAAATGACTAAAGAAAATACTGAAATGCTCTTTTCTGTAGGATTTAGTTCATGTACAGGGAAACTTCGTCAGATTAAGATCCAAAATATTGCACTTTTTTGTGTGAATTTCAGTTAACCCAATAACTATATATATATAAAGGCACAACAAAACAAAATAACCCTGTAAAGATGCATGTACATTTAAGGCTGACAGTCACACAAACATGTATACTTTACATTACTTGTTACTTATTAGACGCTTTTATCCAAAGTGACATACTCAATACTTTGGACAATCCCCAAAGGAGTCATTTGGGGTGCAGTGTCTCAGGGATACAACGACATGTTGACTGCAGCGGGGTTTGAACCTGTGACCCCCTGACCCCAACACCAACGCTCAACCCACTGCGCCACACTCCTCCATACTTGTTACATTACATCAAGATTCAATTACCCCCCACCTTCAGATGCATCCTGTAATTATAGGATTTAGTTCATGTATAGGTATACTTCGTCAGATTAAGGTCCAAAATATTGTATTGTTTTGTGTGAATTTCAGTTAACCCAATAACTATGTATATATACTGATACAAGAAAAAACAGAACTAGAACAAAAATAACCTCGTAAAAATGCATGTTTAAGGCTGACAGTCACACAAACATGTACATTACATCAAGATTCAGTTACCCCCCACCTTCAGATGCATCCCTTATATTAAACTGTATTGAAAAACATTTGGGTTTGTTTCCTAAGGGGTCTTCAGGTGTGTCTGCTCCATGTCTCCACATCTTGACCCTTTTACAAACCTGCCTCTTCGTTCCTGCTGATTAAAGCCGTGCTGGATATTAATTGGCCGTCTCACCTTGCCAACGTGAAGCGTCTGCTGAGGCCGGCGTGTTCCCCGCAGATCCACAGCTGAGGAAGAGGAGGAGGAGGAAGAAGAAGAGCGGCACAAGTTTCTCTTCAGGGAAGCTCTTGTCTGTTAATTAGCGGTGAGCAGATGGAAGAAAGTCCACATCTCGCTGGGGATCAATTCTACCCGAGAAGCAGTAACAGCAGCATGCGTTTTATTTATTTCCAAGCTCAGCAGTGGCGGGGCGGTGTCACCTCCCAAAAGTGCGAAGAGGAGGAGGAGAACCCGTGAGACTTTGAAAAGAAGAGTCTTAGACACACAGACGACGTGAGGAGTGCCTCGGTTTTCAGAGTTTTCCTCAGAGACGCTGAAGGAGCGGCGTTCAGCTGGCGGCGCTGAGTGTTGAGTTTAGTTACTTATCATTACTTTGTTTACAGCCATCTGTTTACACACACTTCCTCCTCCTCTTATCTGCTCGTGTCTCTCTGCACTCTTTACGCTCAGAGCTGTAACCCGCCGGCCCGCTGCCAGAACTGAAGCCTCGCCGACAGCTGGGTTTTCTTTCGGGCGAGATTTTCAAGAAAAGAAAATGTGAGTTTGTGAAGGCATCTGCAGAATCACTATCACATGCAGGCACTGATGTTAGATAATTTACCCACACTGACTGTTGGGAAAGTCCTGAATGTCCTCTTCCAACATGAGAGCAACATGATAACAAAGGTATCCCAACTGTAGCTGTGAACATGACAGGATGTCTGATTACCTAGAAGAGCATCAGGACAGTTTGAGGCAGATGATAGCTGTGTGATTAACATGATGCTTCAGCCTCTATGGAGAGAGACATCAAGCATGCTCATTTCTGACGTGGAGCTAATCTGAAGTAAACATTGAATACTGCTTTCTGTTCCTCCATCTTGTGACTGTGTGACTCCCTCTCTGGGATATCAGCATGTGAAGGACACTGCTCAGGAACTAGTCTGTATGTGATGACTACTGAACGCAGGTGGCGAAAAACAAATCTCCAGGTTCACTTTGAAATCTATGAAGAGAGACTTGGCCTTTATAATTTGGAATTGAAAAACGCACAACAATCGTTCTTCTCTGACATCATTACCAAAAACAAAAACAATGCACGGGTTTGCTACCGTCAACAGACTAACTAACCCCCCAGTGTCAGTAGCCTCTGCATTTCTATCCACCAGGGTGTGCAATGACTTTGCCTTCTTCACTGACAAAATTCAGAAAATCAGACAAGCAGTCAGTGCCTCTGCATCAGGTACAGCAAATGTGTTGTTTCTGTGTCCACATACAATTCAGACATCATGACACAGTTCCATCAGATTAATGATAAAAACCTAGAGGACATTATATTGAAGTCTGATTATTCCAACAGGATTTTTTAAAGATGTTTTTCGTTGCATGGCCTCAGAACTACTTCATATAGTAAACAAATCTCTTCACTCAGGTGTTTTTCCACAAGCCCCAAAACACTGCAGTCATTAAACCGCTCTTAAAAAAGAATAATCTACATGCTTCAGTAATGAACAATTACAGCCCCATATCAAACTGTTTGGATGTGTTTCCAGTCAGGCTTTCGTCCATACCACAGCACTGAGACTGCTCTTGTAAAGGTCTTCAATGACATCCACTTAAACACAGACAGTGGCAGAACTTCAGTGTCAGTATTATTAGATCTCAGTGCTGCGTTTGACACTGTTGACCACAGCATATTACTGGACCGACTGGAACACTGGGTGGGACTTTCGGAAACAGTTCTAAATTGGTTTGAATCCTACTTAAAGGACCGAAACAACTTTGTTTCTATCGGTAAATACACATCTGAGTTGACAAATATGACATGTGGTGTTCCTCAAGGCTCCATCTTGGGGCCTCTTCTCTTTAACATCTACATACTACCACTGGCTCAGATAATGAAAAACAACAAAATAAGTTACCATAGGTATGCTAGCTATCCTTGATCCTCCTTAGCAACGGTATGTTCTCCTTATCAATGGGCTGTTACAGACCTCTGGAATGTCCAAATTGACCAATCAGAATTGAGTATTCAACTAAGCCGTGTTATAATGATGATATGTTGCCCATACCTACTCTTACTGTGGGTTTGAGAAGCAAGCAAGTGGTTCTGAAATCTCTTGTGCTTTTCCTTAAACAAATATTCTTACTGAAAGTTAACGACCAGGAGCTTCTATTTCTAACAAAAAAAGACACTGATGATCCATACATAGTATCTTTCTTGTACACGGGTATATACTCCTGTCTATTATCGTGTAATTAAAATAAAGTGGATAACAAGCATTGTGTAGTTCTGCCGGTATGCAAATGTGAGCTTTCCAGCTGCTGCGTGAGATCAATCACGGTTACTTCAGGAAACATAAAGTTTACTGCACAATGAGTTTGTTCTTACGAGAAGCTAATTGCTGTGTGTGTGTGTGTGTGTGTGTGTGTGTGTGTGTGTGTGTTTGTCTTACATAAGGCAGGATTGCTCATGCACTGATCCTGCTGCGTTGATTAGTTTTGATTAAAAAGCTTACAGTGATTATGAGGCAGGAGATGAAGGAAAGAGAAACTGTGGCACAGAAAAGATGAATCAGCGAGTGGCAGATTGTCATCAGAGAGATACAGAGGACAGTGTATTATACCGGTGTTAAACAAACCACACAGGTTGTTGTCTGACTCGATATTCAAACAGGTGGAAATACACACACACACACACACACACGCACACACACACTCCACTCCACTGCATGTATGTACTTGATATTGGAATTTGTGATTTGACAACATGATTGTAATGTGATGCTCTCGTGAGTACATTTACTGAAGTCCTTATCTTGAGCATTTCCATTTCCTGCTTTGGCTCAAACCCCAGGCTTCACTGTAATGACACCACGGACAATCCTTTGCTTTGACTCTTTACACAAAAGGTTTTTACAAGTTGAACGACGTTATGCGTGCAGCAACTCAGTTGTTACTTGTTAGCAACAGCTATTTTAATGACACAGAGACGCTTCGGAGATTCACCAGTGGGATGTATACTGATGTGATTTATTGCGTAGGACAACAACAATTAAATGTCAACAGCTTGTGTCAACCACCGAGTTTATTTCAGGCTTCGAACCACAAACATGATTATAAAACCCTTGACTCTCAGACAAAGAAATAGGAGGTGGTCAAATACTGACTAGTTGTGTGTTTTTAAGGGTGCGTTCACACCGTTTAGCCGCTTGGTGCGGTTCTTTTGGGTCGGTGTGAACACAGCCGAGACCTCTTAAGTGAACTAAACAACCGGACTCTGGTCCGCTAAAATAAGTGGTCTCGGAGCGCTTGCTTGCGAACTCTGGAGCGGTTCATTGCTGGTGTGAACGCAGTCCGCACCAAAACATAAGAAGCGCAGTATTTACGTGTCACAAGAACGCGGATATCTTCAAAATCTTCAGCGAAAGAGTCTTTCAACACATCCGCGGTTGTTTGGTTAAAGAGTGAAGCAGAATGAAGTGTGAACAGTGTCGTGTAAAGTAAAAATTCTCCGTCAACTATATAAAAGTAAGAACACCTGTCGTCGGTGAAACCTCCTCCTTACTGCAGAACGTCTCTCATCATGTTATAATGTTTTTTAATGGACGTTGTCTGATTGTCTAATCATATGCGCGGCCACTAGTGTCTGCTGATCTCCAGACTAACAGCAGCATGAGAATAACCTGCCGAAAGTGCCGATGCTCCATGGCGGAGGCTCCGGTAGAAGTTGCCGGGATTTGCGTTTTTACCCCCTTAATGTCTGACCAAAGGTTGAACAGCATTTCCGAGCACATGACTTGTGTTTAAAGTTTATAGTCCGTTTGAGTTTTGCCCGTGTGAACGCAAACCGAACCTTCTGAAAAATGAAACAATGTAACAAACACCCCTTTATAAAGAGAAAGAGCATTAGTGGTGTCGTACACTGATTAAAAGACAACTCTTTCTGAATGTAAGTCAATGGGAAAAAGTGTTTTTGGTCCTGTGGTGGACACTGAAGTTGTAATTCCATAGATTGGTCACTACAAACATGCGCATTAATGCCCACCGCTGTTCTTTAGGGTTTGTAAAGATTATATGCAAATGGCCGCTCCTACAGAGGCTAGCGTAGTAGATACTTCTATATCAGCAGTTTAGTCAGAAATGGAAAGAATCACTTCGTTGGCAAAACAAAGAACGTCACTTAAAGGTGGGGTAGGCAAGTTTCAGAAACCGGCTCGAGATACACTTTTTGTTATATTCCTTGGAATGCTCTTAACATCCCGATAGCAATGAATATCTGAAGTGCTTTGACAACAAATCCATAACAAATTTCATCTGTAAAAAACACGACCAATCATCTGCCCCGGCCCGGCTAAAGTGACTGGATGGCCTACCTGCCTGTCAGCCTTCCATCGGGGCACAAACTTACCTCGTGCCCTCATTGGTCATGTGCGCGTTCGTGTGTCTTGGAGGAGGGGCTCTGTGAGGAAGTGGCAGATTTTCTCCGGTTGTGTATTTTCAAATTCTAGCGCACTCGAGCTGGTTTCTCCAAAAGTACCTACCCCACCTTTAATATCATATATGATGGAAAATAATGTTTTTTCTCAAGCCTTCTTTTCAAACTGTTTCCAATGACGGCTACTGCATCAGGTTTATTTGTATACAGTGATCCATAGTGCACGACTGACACACTGAGCTGTATAACATTATAAAAAAGATTTCATGACCTTTCAACAGTTTGTAGACTTTATATATAGATTCATATGTTAGGGTCATCCCCAGGAAATAACAAGCAGCTTTATTAATGTAAAGTCGGTTTATTGAATATAAACTCCACATACCGAAGAGCACAGACATTCACGACATGTGGCTTTAATATCCAATACATATTAAACATATTCAGATGGAATTATGATTTTTATAAACAGTGAGGGGGGGATTGAAGCTGGATGTATGGGTTGTGGCGTTACAACGGGAGAGAAACTGAGCGGTTGAAAAGCAGAATTATTAAGTAAAGAGTGAATGATTAAAGAACAGAAGAGGAAAGTGAGGGGTTCGCCCGCGATTTATGACCTCATTGTTGGCTGTTGACACACAACCCTCTTCAATTAGGAGCCACTCAGCCGGAAAGAAAGGGGGATGAAAGGGGGAGATAGACGGAAGGTAAAAAGGACGAGGAAGGGGAGATCGGGGGAAGGTCTCCATATGTTTTCACTTAGTCAATCATGTCGGTGCTTGTGGAACAATCTGCCCTCGCCTCGACACTTTGCATCAGCGCTGTCCCATAAACAAGATTTAATTTCTCCTTTCATCTTTTCAAATTGGCGACCAAGGAAAGGAACGTTATTAAACTGTTTCATTTTGATCCAACCCCACTGGGAGAGGAAGCAAACGAAAACACTGTGACTGAAACACACATGCAGTTTCCTGAAACACAGGAAGAGCTGGTTCATATATCATCGAGTTGAAAGGAGTGTGAAATATGAAGCAAGTGAAACAAACCTCGTCCTCTCTCACTGTTTCAAAATAAATTGATATTTGAATGATTCACAAAACCCTTTGATTGACTTTCCTTTCTTTTGAAATTGGACAGAAAGGCCGAATATCGGGGTCGGTGGCCGTCAGGCCGACGATGAGCGTCGACACGCCCTACTCAGATCTGTGTGTCCCGCACCGTCGTGTCTTTTCAGCCGGGCCGACGCCTTTTCGACTGCCCGCCGATTCAACACGTTCAACAGTCGGCCAAAGGCAGTCGGCAAAATAAACCACTCTGATTGGCTGTTCAGCTAGCGAATCAGTGCATGAGAAGCAAAACGGAAGAGAGGGACCCAAACAAACTATTAAGAAGGAAAATGTGAGACTTAATTTCTCTCCAGCTCTTGACTCAGGTTCGGGAAAGCCCCGTGAGCTTATCGCTGTAGAGGGAAAATGGAACGCACGTTAGTTGTTGTTTGTTTATATCACGCAGTCTGTTCTTCTTCTCTCGGTTATCACGCAGTCTGTCTTCCGGTTGTTGCCTCTTTTGAATGACGAATACACACTACCGCCGCCTGCTGGTAAGGAGAGGTATTGCCACTCACGCATGCGCAGTTCGTTCGTGCTTCTTGGCCGTCGGCTGAAGTCTTTGCGGTGTGTTCCAGTGCGATACATGGCCACACAACAGTCGGGTCCGTCTGTGTGAGTGCTTTGGTGTCAGCTTGGTGCGTACGGGCCTTAAGATCTACATAAAGAAAAATAAGCTGATCCATATGAATAAAAGGCAGGATTGTGTTGATTAAAACATCTTCTTCACGTTTATCAACTAACTCTTTACAAGCTAATAACCAACTGCATTTGTATTTCTTCCTCCATCTCATATAAAATGTCTTCAATGTCGCCATGACGGAGACACATATCTTTCAGAATAAAAGGAAGGAGTTACAGACCGACTGAAGACTGCTTCCTGAAACGATGACACATTTGAGAAACCTTGCATCAGCCTGACTTTGTAACTACGCTTCGTTCGTTAGATTTCTCAGTAAATCAGATTATATCACAACTCTGATAATCCTCACCTCCCCACTCGCCCGACCTTTGACCTTCATTGTAACGCCGATCTCACAGGAAGAAAGGGCTGAGCAGTGTGTTAATCTGATTATAACCTCTCTGACATTAAAGTAATCAGATTAAAGACTTTACACAGCTACACTCTGAGTCTCCGTTTAATTGCTTCAAATCGTACTATCAGTGTGTGTGTGTTTAAGTGTGTGTGTTTGCCAGGGTCACAAGTTTAAACATAAACTACTGATTAAATTAAATTAAACTTTGAACAGACTGTAAGTCACATTTGAGAGAATTTGGAATATTAATAGTGAATTAACATGATATTAGCACATGAAAGCAGGGAGAGAGTTTTAATCTCCTCTGAGCGATCCTATCGGTCAGACGCTCCTCAGATGTTCCGGCGCTTTGAGATTTCAGAGTTTTGTTTTAAAGAGAGTTAATTTCTGAGTCACAGCTTTGAGTTCAACAAATCAGGAGTGTTTTCCCGCCATGATGCACTTCAGGTAGACCGTGGAAACACAGGGAAACCAGCAGACCTACGACAAGGCCAAAAGCCCCGTTTCACAGCTTTACGGAAAGTTAAAATAAATGTTCATCCTGATTCGGATCAGCTCCAACATGGAATGGATTGTTCTTTGGCCCGTGCCGCAGACATCGACCAAGTTTTATGAATATCAGGTCCGAAGTTATTACATAATCCTGCTGACAAGTGTTTTTGGTTAAAGAAACAAGTAAAAACAAAAACAAAACCTCTTTGGAGGGAAAACCAAAGTCCTGGAATACGCATCGAAAGGAAAAACCAACAAGCCATTAAACCTGTATACTTACTGTATACTTCCCCAGTTCAAACCGGAGAGACGTGATGTAAGAATTACATATTAATTGTTTACACGTCATATGAATGAAATGATTGCCATGATAATACGACAGGAGAATTGAATGGTGTTTGGCGATTAGGCCCCGGTTTGCAGGATAATCATTCAGGAGGGAAAGCCCCGCTCCGATGAAATCCCCGGGGTCTAGACACTGGTGGTGGTGCTGAGGAGGTGGGACCGGTCTGAAGAAGGAAGGTTTAGCTTTGTCCTGGAGGAGACTGGAGGCGAGAGGGGTGGAGGCGGGTTGCGGTCATCTGCAAATGACAACTGACAGGGAGGAAGAGCAGGCATTTAAGGAATTTAGCCTGTGCAGCTATTGGCTGCTGAAGGGTGACGCCCTCATATTTAATGAGGGGGGAAGGGAGCCATCGAGTGACGTGTAAGTGACTCGTGTTAGGTCTTCCTTATTGAACTTGCGCTAAGCTTCATTTTGATTAGATGGTGGTGTTTCAGTGTGTATGTGCAGATGTGTATTGACAGTGGTACATGTATGGGGACAGATTTAACTCTAGGTAATATCATCAACAGAGATGTTTAGCTAAAGAGCTTTGGTAAAAGTTTAACTGCATTTTCAAAAAACCATCCGTACGAACAAATGCCAAACTTCATTGCATCTCATCGAAAGGTGTTAGTCTGTGGAATAACTGTAACGATGCACTGACATATTGTTCCAATCTAAACTGAAAGTATTATTTAGCAGCCAAATCATTAAAGGTTATGAACAGGACCTGTGAACTCCCATTTGTTGTTATTTCTTGTAAAAGTAATTAATTTGATTGTTTTGTAAAAAAGCAAACAAATTAACAAGACAAACGTGTCGCCGATGACCTAATGTTTTATTTATAAGAAACATATAAGCTCGAGGGGGGGGGGCAGAACGTTTGTAAGCTTCTTCGTGCCCCTGTTGAACATGACAGAGACTATCTGAGAATTATTATTGTCTTTTTTGTTATTATTTTTTTGTTGTACTTTGTGATAATTATTCATTTGAGTGAGAAAAAAAAAGGAAAAAAAGAGAATATATATATTATTGTTGTATGTTTTTGTTTCTGACATGTTCAATAAACTGACTAATGAAACAATATGATAAAAAAGGCTTTTCAGTTCCAGACCGAAATGTCAAATTGTCAAATGTTTGATATTTCTGTTAATCTGAATATCCATGAAATCTTTGAGTGACTTCTCTGCAGGTAATAAACAAAAGCCTAAGGCGATTCCCGCCATGTAGGCCTATGTCGGTAAAAATAGATTCAATTCATACAATTACGAGCAAAGAAAATGAAATTCTTTCAGATTAAAGTCACAAATATAAGAAAGATTATGAGCATTTTTCTCTTTTGATTCTTGTAAATGTATGGCTTTATGTTTTATGTATTTATCAGAATATTAACTCCATCAATCCGCAATTTATTTTGTCTGTGTTTTTATGTTTGGTCACGACTGACTTGCTTTTGTTTGTGTTCCAACCCTCAGGATTGCTGTTTGGTTTAATATCGGATATTTTGTCAGGAAATAAGTTATCAGTTAATATTTTTCTGAAATGTTTCTAGATGTGTTAATAGCAACAGAAATGATTATCCTTCTAAAGTAATGTTCCGTACCAAATGAGTGTTCTATTAACATTACTTCTCGAAGACAGAAACCACTTTTCCAATTCTCAGACAAACAAAACCATTTGTGTGGAATGTCGGTTAGAAAATAGACTTTATTTTTGTAATTATCCTGAACTGACCCGTCAAACAATCTAATGGGAGGCATCATTATATTTTCCTGAACTGATATACTGCTATTATTATTATTGTTCTGCTGCGCTCAGAGTATTAAAGTTCATCATCGGGTCATAACTTCCAGCTCTCTTTATCACAATATTTCCATTGGTGTTTATTTTTGCAGTAACTTCTAATTGCTTCAATTTTTCTCTCCGTCTCCCTGAACTCATACATTTATAATATACCTGTATCTATACTGAGAGTATTGATCTCTCCCACAGTGTTTCTCGATCTCTCTGCTGTGCCTCCTGTTTTATATAACAGCTAATAGCTTTTATTCGTGGAGGAAATTGTGCGTTTCTGCAAGTGAAGTTAGAAACTGAAACAGAAGGACTCTCGGGGGTCGGAAGGTCGACCTTCTGTGATTCTGCCTGCAGACCAAACTTTATCCATTTGTTCATGGTGAAATGAGCAAATTATAAGTATAGCTTGTGGAATAAAGCTCTCTTTATAACCTGGGAAAAGTATAGAAAAAGGTTACGTAAGAAAATCGGGTGGTGAATCTCAAACTGTTCGAGGGCAGAGAAGAGAAAAACATCAACGGGTGGACAGTCCATTAATTATTAAGCCTAATCAGCGCTATTTGTCAACTGTGTGTGCGTGTGTGTGTGTGCGTGTGCGTGTGTGCGTGTGTGTGTGTGTGTGTGCATGTGTGTGTGAGCGGCCCAGCCCAACCCCCGGCTGCACTCCTCCTCTCAACAGGATGAAATCTGTTTTCCCCGAAGACCTTCTGATCCAACAACACCTGGAAATAACTTTATCGAACACAACAACGGTGTTACATAACGGGGTAAAAACTACAGGGAGACTCCAGGCGCTTTCACACCTTCAGCTGTGAAGACGTGGTGGGATTGGGAGTAGAAGTGTCGAACAGGAAGTGGAGCACCAAATGCAGGAACTTTTAACAGAAAAGGTGTAATCTAACAACGACTATAGGAAACCAGGACATAAACAGAAGCTGATGATGTGATTTAGTTCTGGACCATTTTATAATCCCCAAACGGCACCAAACACTCGGGTGTTTGAAGCATTTTGTTTATGCGGCGCTTTAAGAAAACGCTGCGCATGTATCCTCGAGTTGGTGTTTCTCCGAATGTACATGTTGTTGGCCGCTGTGGCGTGTTTGCACCGGTCAGCCAGCGTGGATTGTGACTCAGAAATGCACTCTCTCTCCACTATGTAGTGAACTAAACCCGTGATGTGGGATCTTGACTTAGCTAGTACGCATAGATTGGTGAAGATTAAAGCATCCAATTGAGATCCAAACCTTATATGCAGTTCGACAATACTGCCGAACTCACAATAACTAGAAATGAAACTCTCAGCACGCCACACAGGCACCGACTGCATGTACAGTCTTTACTGTGCATCTAAACCACAGCAGACAGAGAGCGAGCGGGGATATAATGTCAGATCCAGGATCGATGCTGCGTTGTGTTTAGCAACAGCTACTTGGATGGCTAATGAGAGTCAAAAGCTTTGTCACTCAAAGGTCAGTCTCTGCGGCGCGGCACACAATCTGCCCCGAGGCTTTAATTGGGAGCAGTGGGGCGAGGGATGTTCAACAGCAGCTGCACTCACTCCATCCAGCTGTTTTACACCTTTATTTCTCCAGGGAGGGCTGCTCTCTGCTAACAGCCTCTCAACGCGGGTCAGGAACCAGCTGGGATTATACCGCTATTTCTGAGCCTCTAGATTCTAGAAAGACCAGAGTATCTGAGGCAGAAATAATCACAACTTGGATATTGACATTTAAGTTCAGAGATGGCAAAACTACAAACGTCCTTTACTCAAGTAGAAGTTCAGATACTCGTGTTTAAAAATACTCTGGTAAAAGTAGAAGTACTGATTAAACTTCTTTAGTCAAGTAAAAGTAAAGAGGCTTTGAAGTGTCCTTCAGTAAAAAGTACCCATAACTAGCAGCTGCTTTAAAGAGTACCTGACCTCCCTTTATATCAATAGAACAATAATGTCATTGTTAGCTAATGAATGTTTCCATGGTGACCAACGGCAACATGACAACGTTTCCATTGGTCCCTCTTCTTTAGAGAAGACCAGGAAGTGATGGATACACGGATCGTGTTCAAATCAATAGGCACGCAATGACTCTAAAGAATAATGATCACGCACCAAACACACATTCAGACTAAAGGAACCAGCTGTTTGGGAAATGAGAGAAGTAGAAAGGACAGGTATTTGAGTTCAACATGTGAGAAGTAGAAAGTACAGGTATTTTGAGTTCAACATGTAAGAAGTAGAAAGTACAGGTATTTGTGTTCAACATGTGAGAAGTCGAAAGTACAGGTATTTGTGTTCAACATGTGAGAAGTAGAAAGTACAGGTATTTGAGTTCAACATGTAAGAAGTAGAAAGTACAGGTATTTGAGTTCAACATGTAAGAAGTAGAAAGTACAGGTATTTGTGTTCAACATGTGAGAAGTAGAAAGTACAGGTATTTGTGTTCAACATGTGAGAAGTAAAAAGTACAGGTATTTGTGTTCAACATGTAAGAAGTAGAAAGTACAGGTATTTGGGTTCAACATGTAAGAAGTAGAAAGTACAGGTATTTGAGTTCAACATGTAAGAAGTAGAAAGTACAGGTATTTGAGTTCAACATGTAAGAAGTAGAAAGTACAGGTATTTGAGTTCAACATGTAAGAAGTAGAAAGTACAGGTATTTGAGTTCAACATGTGAGAAGTAGAAAGTACAGGTATTTGGGTTCAACATGTAAGAAGTAGAAAGTACAGGTATTTGGGTTCAACATGTAAGAAGTAGAAAGTACAGGTATTTGTGTTCAACATGTAAGACGTAGAAAGTACAGGTATTTGGGTTCAACATGTGAGAAGTAGAAAGTACAGGTATTTGTGTTCAACATGTAAGAAGTAGAAAATACAGGTATTTGAGTTCAACATGTAAGAAGTAGAAAGTACAGGTATTTGTGTTCACCATGTAAGAAGTAGAAAGTACAGGTATTTGGGTTCAACATGTGAGAAGTAGAAAGTACAGGTATTTGAGTTCAACATGAGAGAAGTAGAAAGTACAGGTATTTGAGTTCAACATGTAAGAAGTAGAAAGTACAGGTATTTGAGTTCAACATGAGAGAAGTAGAAAGTACAGGTATTTGAGTTCAACATGAGAGAAGTAGAAAGTACAGGTATTTGAGTTCAACATGTAAGAAGTAGAAAGTACAGGTATTTGAGTTCAACATGAGAGAAGTAGAAAGTAAAGGTATTTGGGTTCAACATGTAAGAAGTAGAAAGTACAGGTATTTGTGTTCAACATGTAAGACGTAGAAAGTACAGGTATTTGGGTTCAACATGTGAGAAGTAGAAAGTACAGGTATTTGTGTTCAACATGTAAAAAGTAGAAAATACAGGTATTTGAGTTCAACATGTAAGAAGTAGAAAGTGCAGGTATTTGTGTTCAACATGTAAGAAGTAGAAAGTACAGGTATTTGGGTTCAACATGTGAGAAGTAGAAAGTACAGGTATTTGTGTTCAACATGTAAGAAGTAGAAAGTACAGGTATTTGGGTTCAACATGTGAGAAGTAGAAAGTACAGGTATTTGTGTTCAACATGTGAGAAGTAGAAAGTACAGGTATGTGGGTTCAACATGTGAGAAGTAGAAAGTACAGGTATTTGTGTTCAACATGTGAGAAGTAGAAAGTACAGGTATTTGGGTTCAACATGTGAGAAGTAGAAAGTACAGGTATTTGTGTTCAACATGTGAGAAGTAGAAAGTACAGGTATTTGTGTTCAACCTGTGAGAAGTAGAAAGTACAGGTATTTGTGTTCAACATGTGAGAAGTAGAAAGTACAGGTATTTGTGTTCAACATGTAAGAAGTAGAAAGTACAGGTATTTGAGTTCAACATGTAAGAAGTAGAAAGTACAGGTATTTGTGTTCAACATGTGAGAAATAGAAAGTACAGGTATTTGAGTTCAACATGTAAGAATTAGAAAGTAGCCTACAGGTATTTGTGTTCAACCTGTGAGAAGTAGAAAGTACAGGTATTTGTGTTCAACATGTGAGAAGTAGAAAGTACAGGTATTTGTGTTCAACATGTGAGAAGTCGAAAGTACAGGTATTTGTGTTCAACATGTAAGAAGTAGAAAGTACAGGTATTTGTGTTCAACATGTGAGAAGTAGAAAGTACAGGTATTTGTGTTCAACATGTGAGAAGTAGAAAGTACAGGTATTTGTGTTCAACATGTGAGAAGTAGAAAGTACAGGTATTTGAGTTCAACATGTAAGAAGTAGAAAGTACAGGTATTTGTGTTCAACATGTGAGAAGTAGAAAGTACAGGTATTTGAGTTCAACATGTAAGAAGTAGAAAGTACAGATATTTGTGTTCAACATGTGAGAAGTCGAAAGTACAGGTATTTGTGTTCAACCTGTGAGAAGTAGAAAGTACAGGTATTTGTGTTCAACATGTGAGAAGTAGAAAGTACAGGTATTTGTGTTCAACATGTGAGAAGTAGAAAGTACAGGTATTTGTGTTCAACATGTGAGAAGTAGAAAGTACAGCTATTTGTGTTCAACATGTAAGAAGTAGAAAGTACAGGTATTTGGGTTCAACATGTAAGAAGTAGAAAGTACAGGTATTTGAGTTCAACATGTAAGAAGTAGAAAGTACAGGTATTTGTGTTCAACATGTGAGAAGTAGAAAGTACAGGTATTTGTATTCAACATGTGAGAAGTAGAAAGTACAGGTATTTGTGTTCAACATGTAATAGTAGAAAGTACAGGTATTTGGGTTCAACATGTAAGAAGTAGAAAGTACAGGTATTTGAGTTCAACATGTAAGAAGTAGAAAGTACAGGTATTTGAGTTCAACATGTAAGAAGTAGAAAGTACAGGTATTTGAGTTCAACATGTAAGAAGTAGAAAGTACAGGTATTTGAGTTCAACATGTGAGAAGTAGAAAGTACATGTATTTGAGTTCAACATGTAAGAAGTAGAAAGTACAGGTATTTGGGTTCAACATGTAAGAAGTAGAAAGAACAGGTATTTGAGATCAACATGTAAGAAGTAGAAACTACAGGTATTTGAGTTCAACATGGAAGAAGTAGAAAGTACATGTATTTGAGTTCAACATGTAAGAAGTAGAAAGTACAGGTATTTGGGTTCAACATGTAAGAAGTAGAAAGTACAGGTATTTATGTTCAACATGTAAGAAGTAGAAAGTACAGGTATTTATGTTCAACATGTAAGAAGTAGAAAGTACAGGTATTTATGTTCAACATGTAAGAAGTAACATCGTGCAGACTTGTTGTGACCATACTTAAAGAAGGATCTATTGGTTCACCAACAACTTGTTATCTTTAACAGCCATCAATGGATGGCGCCGTATAATGAGTGCTATATGTTGGTCAATTGAACACTTAAGAACAAAATACTTAATTGTGTTGCATCGATAACATCTGTGAGAGTTTAAACATACAATGTCTGTTCAAAGAAGTCTATATTTGTAAATTAATTTGTCCCTTAGTTTTGATATTATTTTAATTTGTGCAGATGAGATATTTCTACACTTTAATAACGGCACAGACTCTTTCTCTCGTCATCACTGAACATGTTCTAAGATAAAAAGCGATTTGAAACAGATCTGAAGGACCACAGAAGGGTGCACGGATGGTAAAACAGTCCATTATAATTTACACTGCTTTTTCAAATCCTTCGGTGAAAAGCGCCTTCTCGCTGCAGTTCAAGATGTCTCTGCTGTTTGAGGGGGACGAGGAGGTGTCTCTATGATCGCTGCTCTGAGGAACACTTCAGTTTCAAACAAGGCTGGAGAGAAAAACCCTGGAAACCCTGACAGACGAGACAGAAGTGTGAGAAGTGGACTCCTGCCGGGACTCAGACTGAACGAGAGGAGAGCAACACGCTCTGTGAGAAAACAGGGTTGTTATAAAAATGCTTTTATAGAAGATGTTCTCCTGAATGTAGGAATCACACGACCCCTGACTGTGTGATTCCACTTCTGTTTCAGATGTGATACTACGAGCCTTTGTCGAGCCTCTCCAGCCTTAGCTACTAAAGCTGGGCTAAATGAAATGCTCGCTGATACTCTGGGCACTTGTACACGTCTATAACTATGTACATGTATCCTGTAAATTATGTCCTTTATTGTTTTATGTTTCACGTGGATCTATGATCTCAATGGGACCAATCTCATTCAATAAAGGTTTGACATGAAATGAGTTACTGTATGGAAGCCTTTTAATAAACTGTTTGAATACTTTTCTCAGATGAGAAAGTAACCATTTAGATTCCCAATATATAACTCCTTTATCCAAATAACGCATATTTCGACAAAAATCATGTGTATTTGTATAATAACTCTCGTTGGGACTCCTTCCCTGCCTGTCCTCCTTCGCCCCCTGACGCAGATGCCCAACCTCGAGCAGCCGTTATTACATGTCACCTGTTAGACCCTTTTATCCAAAGCGACTCACATACATCCAGTGCTGTGGGCAGGTGAAGAGTCTCAGGGACACAACGACATGCTGACTGCAGCGGGACTCGCACTTTCGAAGTCCAGCACACCATCCACTGAGCCACAGCCGTCCGCTATCTCCCTTACGGAGGGGCTGCCCTAGCAAATTGTTCATGTTGCCAGTGGAGATGACCCCGAGGAGGATGTGTTCCAGGTGTCCCACGACAATAACTATCTGACAGAGCAGCTCTCGGTCAGATAGTGTTGTGGGACACCTGGAACACATCGTTCTCGGGGTGGAGATGACCTCGAGCCTTAAGCGACAACACGTGATTCAGTGTCCTCAGCTGTTTAGTCTCTCGATTGAAGAATGTTGATTATTACTCTGAACGAGTTAAAACCTGGAGCCACAGGACGGGTCTACATAATTGATTGTGGCATCTCACCCGTGTGGTCAGACCGGCCCGTGACATGTCGTGGGAATTCTCCGGCCGAAGCTCCAAATAAACCGTCAGTGTTTGCCATCAAAGCTCCAGCTCTCCTCGTGTCTCTCTGAGTCCTGACTCCTATTGCTTCAGAAGTTTCCCCCACAGCTCTCACTTCCAGAAGGGTGGACACTATTGTATACCCTATGGTTACATAAGTTTAACCATAGGGTATAAAATAATAACAATATTTAAAATTATTATAGCCATTCATTTATCAATAGCTAACATTCGCTAGCTTGTTATTTAGATAGCTCACGTTATTTCCCCTCTTCTCGAAGTCAGTCTTTTCGATCGTATTTTTGGTTAGAAGCCCGAAATATGGTTTGGAGTTAACTCAAACGCACTGGTGAACGTCTGAAGTTTCTATGTGTCCTAAAACCAGCGGTTGCTAACGGGTGAATAAATAAACTACTAAACATCGCCGCCTTTAGCTTAGCGGTGGCGATCCAGTGAGTCTTACTACTTTTATACTGACAACACACGGCTGTATACAGGGCTGGCCCGACGCAAAGTTATATGAAGAGGCCCTTTGTGTCGCTAGCGCCGACGGGACCGGGACGGGGACGGGGACGGGGACGGGGGGCTAGTGGAGCCTCTGTGGCACGCTTACACTGTAGGTGCACTTCAGATGAGGCCCCCTCTGCAAGGTCAGGCCCCCTCCACGAGGTGAGGCCTGTGGCGGCCCTGGCTGTATATGTTTGACTGTCTAAACCACATCAAGCATTAGACGGCTACTAAAGTCAAAACGTTGGATCCAAGACAGTGCTTCAAATTGTAGTTAAAATGTAGAAACCTTACGCAAATATTATTGGCATTTAAATTGACCCTAGATTCAAGGCTTTATCGTCATGTGCACGGTAGCTACAGTGGAGATATGGCGATGACAAGCTTAAGTCACAGGCTCCTCCTACAATGCAGCATGAATATATATAGGACATAAAACAAATGTTTAGTTTGAAGAGTCGAACAAACGTCTTGGTATTTGACCTCTAAGCAAGGTCAAGACAAGTTGTGGGGTTTCAAAACCATCATCCATGCTTTGGTTACACTTCTCTGTCTCAGTTAAAAGTC